>BOPP01000002.1:20084125-20150585 GCA_017312745.1 Gryllus bimaculatus
ATATAAATACTTGCCTAAATTGTTTTATTACAACAAAGCGTTTAATTATCGCCAATTTGATGCGTAATTTTTAATGATTCATGTAAACACGGGAAAAAGTCTAGTAATTCACCTTACCAGTGTACTCGCAGGTGCATTGAAACCATCTAGAATATCCTAGAGAGAACGGGTTAAAAATTATGCCAATCGATTTGTCTTGTCAAGAGGTATCAATTCAACTTTGCAGGTGTCGTAAGTCACTCGAGACATGTTTTAATGACTTAAAAAACACGTTTTTTAGATAATGTTTTAAGAATATTCTGGATGAATCCGCAAAACAATTATCAGTTGCCTCCCCGTCATGATACAGAGTCGCGTCAAAAGACACGTTTGTCTAATCCCGGAAGGGGCCTAACCGTCAATGCCGCACGAGCGCAGGTTACTTGATTGGACATTCATGAAAGCTTTTGAGGAGTCGCTTCCCTCCGGGCCCCCACGGCGGTGACGACCATGGCCAAATGGTCTTATCCATGTCCCAAACGTTGGAGAAATTTTGCTACTTTTATTTTTTATTATTTAAGGTCGCATCAATATTAGGTGATTAGCGACTACTATTGCATTTAACAGTATGATAACTGTGAATATGACATGATATAATGATAGGGGGGAGAAGGATGAACACAAATTCAACCATGCCCCAGGCGGGCCTCGAATCCGCGATCCTTCGGTCCGAGATAAAATTTGCTTGTAGCGCTGCTCTGGCATTGGTTAACCCTATCCCCGCCCCCTGCGCAAAAAGTTACTACGTAGGTTTTTGAGTATATCATTCGGTTCCGAATTTAACACGGAGCTCCTGATCAATGTTAGCTTTGATCAACTCGGCGTATTCTCCCTCCGCCCTCACTACCGTCTCCCCGCTCACATCTCGTCGTAGCTGCCCTGCTCTCTTGTCAGTCTCGCCGCCGCCGTATTTGTTAGAGACACAGCTTCTCAGCGCGCTGCAGCGGCAAAAGCATTCAAATGAATCGCTTTTTAAGTGGCGACTGACGGCATGGTCGCTCCGTCTGGCTCAGGCCACAGCGCCGCTTGCGAGAACGCTCTTTGCGCAGGTTGCATTTTCCTCGAAATGGAATCGTTGACTGCTAGAGTTGAGTAGTGTCCCGTAAGACCTGTTCACAAGGAAAAGGGATGCGGCAGCAGGCGCACTCAGGATTTTTCTCTCGGAAGGGAAGGGGGAGGGGGAACTACAGGTGTCCAGCCGACTTGATATTTTCTTACAAATAATTTGTCATTGATGCTAAATATAAATATTTTTATTTGTTGACGTATAGGTCATATGTACGTTAATAATTAATCAACTGATTTCTTTCGTTAGTATAGGAAATTAGTGCTATATTTTTTAATGTGAATAATTGACTTCTCGTGGAAGGAGGTGAAGCCCCCCCTCCTTTTGGGTGCTCCACTGTTCTTTCACGAATACGCTCATCTGGTAAATTCCATGCAGCGTAAAATCTAATTTACTCACCTCTTTTACAGGGAAACGCACAATCTCAGAGCAGCCTAACATGATATGGAGTTTTGGTCGTTGTTGACCATCCCAAACTCAAATAAATGAAAGTTGATAAGTTTCCAAGCAACTATCAAGGTATTTATCTCCCTTCTTTTCCCCCTCTTCCTCGATTCTGCACGAGATATATTCCGTGCTCATCCAAACATGAAGTACGTAAAAACATGAAGTAAGAGTGGCGCATTCTGCGCGATCCAAAACTTAAAAAGCCTTCACTAATTTAGATTATGCTTCGCTGATTATAGTCCTCAAGGGTACAATATTTTCTCAATTTTTCTTTTATAACACCATTAAAACTAACATTAACTTAAAGTGCACAACGCTGAATTCATGGAATTAGTCACAACCAACTTCATTAAGTGAATGATATTACATCATCCAGGTTGATTGATGTTGCATAGTTTGATTCTTTCCGACAGTTGTAGGCTCCAAATGAATGTTAATGAAATATTTACGCCCCAGTTTATTATTGGATCTTCTTACTCGACAATACAATAGATGCTTAAGAATAATTACAAAAGACTTCAAAAAAGGATATATATCAAACATCTACAAGGAAGTTGATAGAAAACAGTGTGCAAACTACAGAGGTATAACTGTCCTTAGCATTATTGGCCAAGTGTACGGGAAAAAATTCAAAACCCGACTGGAATCAGACCTCACTGATGTCGAGAAAGCGGCATTTGAGCACGGCGCACACGTATTGATAACCTCTTGTAATATTAGTCAGGTAAACGACAAAAGTTACGCCTATAACTTGGACACGCACCTTGAGTTTATAGATCTGCATAAGACCTTAACCCTGCCCATTATCTACGCTGTCAATGGAGAAACAAAATGTGAATAGTCAATTGATTTGTACAGTGGTAACACGAGCCAAATAAAAGTTGTTTATCATTAACTTTTCAGGTTTTAAAAAGTTCAGTTTACACTAAACATTTGTCTTGTTGGCTTAATATAAACTGAATGCTAATAACTTAATTATAAAAATCACATTTTTGGGAAGGAATCCTTAACGGGAGTTACATTTCGGAAGACGTAAGGAAGGTATTGAAGATAAATCTATTTTAATATTGGTATCGTGAGTGGGATTTCTGCCTTATCGGAGGGGACGTATTCTGGTCATTTGAGGTAAGCTGTGGTAAAACGGTATGGAGAGATACGTGATGTGGTTTTCTATCTCGATCAGTTGGGATTCTGCAGCTGTTGGAAGGAAATAAACCTTGGTGCATTCATAATTGTACGGAGAAACTGGTTTTGAACGATAAGTAGTATTTTTTAATTTGTATTCTATTGTATTGTATTGTATTCCATCTGTGCTGAACCCCCATTCTCAATACGCCCTGACCCTCCCCACTCGCTCTACCCCGACCCACCTTGCCCTTCTTAACGCGCCTCTCTTCGGCATGTCACACTGCCACCATCATCGTTCCTACCCCTGGCTGCAGGTTGATGAAAACATTTCAAGGGAGGACTGCATACTCCCGGTAAACTTCCAGAAAGAAAAACACATTTCATCCCTTCACAAGAAATTTGAAAAATATGTTCGTAGCTCTTACATCTTAATGAAAACATACATTTCACGTTTCTATCTTAACTAGCTTTGTCTCTGCGTTAATATATCAGTACGCTGGTAGCTTTCGCCTTTATTTTGAAAACACTATTCAACTTTTTTCTGAATCCGAATCTATTTATGACAAATTCTATGGTAAATCGGTCGCTGAGTGCGAATATGACAATTATTTGTCTTTGTTAGATCTTGTTTCAGAGATTTAGCTCACAGATTACGCGTAGACATGATCTTACCTGATAAGCACTAATCTTCTGCAGCCGTGTCTCCTTGACCTGCATACTGTAAACTGTACAGGATCAATTTCGTAATAATCTGCCAATAGTACAGGACTCCATTTTCCTTTATATCTTGTCTCCATGTCCACACGTAAAGACAATAATTATTTGGAAAAATAAAGTCTAACTAAAAACTGAGGAAGTGGATCTTCAAAGACATATTATAAAATCAGTTTATAATGACGTCGGCATCTCTTCTATGAGATTTTCAAATTGATTTGCCCGTTTAATCCCCAGAATGACAGACGTTAATTCAATAATACTAAATACACATTCTCTATTTTCGTCATCCTCAAGAACGCGATCAAAAACCTCATCATGAAAAAGAGAACGTGGGTACGAGGTTCCAGGCAAGGAATCAATAGCCCGTGGCTAGGCCACCCAACACGCGCATTTGCAGAGTACGGTGAGTTTTTATGGGTGTAGTGGGCTTGAACGCCAGATAAGATTGAGGGAAACACAATTGAAGTTTAACACGGCGTCCATAAGGATTTTACCGGATGAAAACCGTGAAAACGACATTAGAGCAGCCTCGTTAGAAGAGTGGTCTACGATTATGTCGCTATAATGTATATCGTATCTAGTTAGGTCTTGTAAATATAATTGTGAAAGATAACGAAGTAGTGAACAACCTAAGAATTCAGTACAATACGAAATAAGAAAAACCAAGAATACTCACTCAATGAACAGATTCTTTGTATTTACTGGGAATTTTGTCAAAACTTTCACCTTCCGACTATTCACAATACAAAATTATCTCAATTCAAAATGTCAAAAAAATACATGACTTTCATCAAAACTTTGACAAATCATTGAAACTGAAAACATTATTTAATAATTGTGTTTAGGTGTTGGTGTATAGGATTTTAAAAAAAGTAACTGAAATCGAACGTATTTAACGAGAAAATTAAGAACTAGTACTATCTGAAAGAAAAAATAATGCTGGATCAGGTATTCCCATGTCGATCGTGGTTCTTTATTAATTTTGTATTGATACAATCATCAGTCGCAGAGCTTGTTCAGAGGTTTTCTGGACACGAAAGCTGCAATTTCCCTGTTTTCCGCACGAATAAAAAAAGCAACAACAAGAACAACACGAAGCGACCACTGCGTCGGCGCCGCGCCGCGCCGCGCCCTTCAGCCCACGTCGCTGCCCTCGGAGGAGGCCGGCGAATGCTGGCCGTAGGGCACCTGGTCGCCGCCGGCGCCCTCGGCGCCGGGCGCCTGCCCGCGCGCCCCGGCCGCCGCCAGCTCGCGCGTGGGGCGCGTGCTCATGGGGCGGGGCACCTTGCCGCGCTGGTGCTGCTGCACCTCGTCCCAGTCGATGTACTCGGGGCTCTCCTCCGCCTCCTCCTCCTCGGGCACCGTCTCCTCCATCGACTCCTCCGCGTCCGCCTCCAGGTCGCCCATCCAGTCGGGCGGCAGCGCCGGCTCCTCCTCCTCCTCCTCCTGCGCCTCCGCCTCCTGTCCCCAGGCACGCCCACCATCAGCGGACAAACTCTGTCGCCACGAGCACGCGCAGCCGTCCGGCCGAAGCGAGACTGCGATTCACACACCGAAGTTTTCCCCCCGAGCACGGCAGCACGCGTTCCACGATACCGGCATTAGCACACGACACGTCCATCGTCGGAACGTTCCGATTGGTTGAAATCTTCAAGTGTCAATCTCATACTATTTTAATCGAACAATAATCGTTCTATTCAGTCGGAAATCTTTTACGGCAATGAACACGATACTTCTCATGAGCTATTTGTCCCAGATGCTCATATAAAACGGTTACAAGGACATTCAAATATGACCAAGATTGATTTTCTTTCAAATTAATCCGTCATATGCTGCAGTTTTGCGTTACTATGAGATGAAAGCTATAGTACCCCATCCCGCGCGGGCTAGATCTCACTTAGTCGCAATCGTGTTGCTATATTCATGAACGAATAGATGCAGCGGAGCTTGAAACCACGCATTGATCTAATGTCTGGCTGGAGAGAACGGCCAGCCATCCAAAATTTTGCAAAGGCGCATGCAAAAGCATGGAAAACAGTGTTTCTTGCACCCGTGTTCATGGAGAAAAAACAATGAATCGCATGAGACCCGAGTCTCCCAGAACAAGAAAACTCGGAAGATCCCTTCGGCAGGAGAAGTAATGGAAACGATTTTGGAGAATAAGAGGGTGTTATCATTGTAGATTTTCTTACAGATGCCAGGACAGTCATTAAAAGTTATTACTCAAAACTTCTGCGCCAAAAACGAAGAAAAGTTCCGGTCCAAGTGGAAGAGATGTTGAAATGGGCCGCCTTCAGTTAAAAAATGTTGCAAAGAACCAACAGCCAAGTCAACTCTGGCAAACCTCAGGAAACTGAATCGGGTCTCCTGTCACACTAGAGTTCCTATTTGGTCTCATGTTATTTCTACCTGTCTGGAACGCTTAAACGGGACTACGATGGCAGACAGGAACGACGTTTGTAAATAGAAAAATCAGCCAACCAACATATTGGTTATTTAAATGCATATGATGCTTCTAGAAAATTGGGAAAATATGTTAACATTTGAGAAATATGTTGAAGAGTGAGATCTATTTATAAGTATTTGTCAATAATTAATTTCTTCAAATGATAAGTCCCGGTAATATTTGTAGCGATTGGTATTTAAAGCATTATCAAAATGCTACGTTTCTGAAGTCTAAAGTAAATTTATAATACTTTTTAATACGAATTTTTCTCCTTCTCATGACATAACTCTTAAAATATGCATTAATTCTAACTAAATTTTAGCAACAATCGCTTGCAATCGATTACCGGCAGATATGATAGTGCTCATTGAAATAAAGAATTTCCAGACTGTCTCGGGCCATACCTATTTCACATTTTATTAGCTATTACTTGTAAGAGATGAATTTCTTTATAGAAGAGGAGATCGTGTTAAAACGTTTCATCAAAATATTCTGCTACCTTCGCTCATTTTTAAGAAAAAATGTTGGTCTCAACGAGATAGCACACTAGGTCACATACCACAACAGAGGTTATGGGAAACCGCAAAAATGTTCGATAGTCTTCCTTATTTACAGATAATATTATCGAGAGATGTCCTTCTTCCTCCTTTTCTTTAACACTGATAACTCATCAATTGTTTAAATCCATTTGCTACCGCACGAAAAAATAGCGAGCAATCAATTAATAAATTATATGATTAGAACCTTTTTTAATACATTTTTTCACAAGATTATAAGTTAAGGTATTTGCTTAAATGAAATAATCCTGCCAACTCCGAATGATGTTTTTGATTCTATATTCGACAACAATGGCGGACCAAGAAGATGAAATTTTTATTTCATATGAAAAAAAACAACAACTTTAAACAAATTGCATGCCACTCGCATATATTATTTCGTCTCAACGCTGGCAAAAGCGGTTTACTTCACATCCATCCACCAAGAAATAATTTACTTCATTGTTATTATCGAAGTCTATTATCATATTAATTTAGTGATTTGTAAATAGTTGACTTTCGCGTTTCTTTAAAAATTCGTTAAACATCGTTTGTTTATCGCAAACTTCAGTTATGTTTTAAGGAATCAGCAACAGGTAGCGAAAAATCATGGAAAAAATTATATTTGAGTTTCACTTTCAACCAGGTAATTTTCTTCAATATCTAAGTATTACTATACCTTAGAACATTCGACGAACGTAATCGTCAAGGGGACCTATATAATGCCACACAGCAACCGAGATGGTTGAAGACCACTCCGGTCAGGCTAAGAAATGGACGAAGAAAGACATCTGCCGTAATTACGAAACAACTCGAACGAAGATATATCAAAAGTGACGACAATGTATTATTTCAAAGCGAACAAAAAAATTATTTACACTCACGAGAGTGCACAATAATTTATGTTGACATTTAAGTCAGTTTGGTAGCAGACGCTGGCTGTGAGAAAGTAAACAAATCCTCGCAAGCCGAATGCTTCAGAACATGGCACATGATGTACTACAGCGAGTGACGAGAGAACTGTCCGAGTCGCTTACACGCTGCCAGTACTACAGCACTGGCCGAGGAACCGATACCCGTCCCCGCGGCTCGATTTGACCAGTACTTTACTCGCGCTCGTGCAGATCAAATGTAATACAGTAGAACCCTGTTAATCCGAACCCCGAAAATCCGAAATTTCGGAAATATCCGAACAAAATTGGGGATGGAGGAAAAAAATAAACAAAATAAATAAATTGCTTATTTGAAATGTAAAGAATGGATTTTATAATTACTGTAGAACTGAACAACTAATTATTGAAACACAGGTTGTCGAAATGAAACGTTGATTGCACTAGTAAACACGGTGTATAAACCATTTTCTCATATGGCACTCTACGTTGCATTGTGACTGGTAATCCTACAGATGTATTTGTATACATATATTTGTACGGTTCATTTTTTGTTATTCGGAAAATCCGAACAGACCACACCCCCAATTAGTTCGGAATACCGGGGTTCTACAGCGCGACGCTAGCAACAGTTACTTCCA
Organism: Gryllus bimaculatus; assembly: GCA_017312745.1. Lineage (NCBI taxonomy): Eukaryota > Metazoa > Arthropoda > Insecta > Orthoptera > Gryllidae > Gryllus > Gryllus bimaculatus. The sequence continues at coordinate 20,092,036 of BOPP01000002.1, forward strand.
ACCAGCCGCGAGGCTCCCAACCGCCGTCACTTTTGACGCGCCCGCGCCCGCGCCGCGCGCGCTCTCCCACCTCCCCTTCGCCGGGCCCCGGCGCGAGCCCTTCGTCGGGGATGGACTCGAGCGAGTCGCACTCGAAGGGCGGCGCCGGCGGCGGCGGCAGCAGGTCCGGGTCGTAGGCCGTGATGCGCGTGGCGCGCCAGATGGGCACGATGCCCTTGGGCATGCGCACCGCGCCCGGGTCCTCGGGCTCGCCCTCCTGCGACACACGCCATGCCGCCCCCGCTTAACGCGGAAGGGTTCGCGAAAGAGGGCGCGTGGCTGTCACCTCATCGCGACGTGGACCAAGCGGCGAAAAAAAAAAATGCTAGTAGAAGTAGACTGTCGTGCCACTATTTGTAACTAATTACAAATTATTGTCTTTCATGTTTCCCGAATTTTATGAAAGTACATAATGCTTCCCCATTTGTACGTTTCCCCCCATTGCTGCAGCTAAGGGAGGAAAGCAATCGGAGTATCACCTCAGCAATACTGTTGGTACATGGGCCGACAAATTAATTCAAATTTCGCGCCACGCTTAGAACAGCTCAATTTCGCTGCTCTTTGAAGGCATTTTAGAAGAAAAGATATACATTTCAAACTTCACGCCTCGGAGAAATCGCGAATTCCTTCCAAATTGACCAAATACTCCTTTTTGTACAAAACTATTGGAAATTGATTTTCAACGACTTCGGAAAATCATTAATACGTTGCACCACCTCCTGGGCGGCCGCGACGAAAGAGTCTCCTAATGTCAGATTTCCTGGAATCCAATTTTTTCCACATCGGACGCGACGAGCTCGTATTGTTTGAAAATCAGAGGAGCAAAATGTATGAATGACATGAAATTTGTAAGAAGAACGTTTGTTTTCGTGCAGACAGAGGTAACCATGACAATCTTTTCAATACTCATTGATTCTTTCGGCAAAATAATAATCTTTGTCAATTATGTGTTACTTTTTTCCAGAACTCTCTCGTCTGATGAGAGCACATGAAGGACGAGAGAAAAAACTTCTACCGTTGCAGTTTCTACAAAGGCTCTCCTATAATTCAACCTAAGAATTTTTTCTCAGCCTCAACAAATACGATCTCCAAATGTCAGTCGTACAATCCGTGTTTAGAGTTCTACAGCGCAGCAACTTCACACAAATGTCAGATTTAGGGTATACTAGAGTTATTCGACAGATGGTTACGATTGCTTGAAGTGGAGAGCAGATACATAGCATTTTATACAAAAAAAATCTGTATATCTGATGGATGTATACATGAAAATATTGATGTATTTGACAACTTCTGAGTTGAATCTTGGGAAACACGTCAGGAGTAAGATCTAATTACGATATTTTAATTTTTGGAGGTACTTGATGAATCTCCTGTGACATTTTCAGAATTTTTTGAAAACGGCTGCATTTAAAAAAAATATTTGCCACAAAAGAACAAGTGTAAATAGGGTGTAGTTCCAATTTTCATTAAAACCTCTAAAATTTTGAAATTACAAATGTTTAAATATCTTAAAACCTTCAACTGACGCTTTGTCCTTAAAGCCAAAAGACATCTTTCTCAATGCAATTTATCACTACAATTTATTAATAGTAAATTGAGAAATTGTGACATTTCCATAAATATGTAAAGAAAAAAGTGTAAAAAACAAATGTTTTTCTTCTTCAAACTTCGTGTAAGATTAAATCACAATATCCTGAAATAAAATACTCAAATACCATTTTCATGAAAACTTGAATGTTAAAAAATTACACTTTTTTTTTTACTTTTTTCGTACCGTTCGTTAGTAATACCTATTCACACTACAGATATATTTCGTGAATTAAAGAATATGCGAGTACAAAAATTTCAAATAACTTCTTGTGAAGTTTTTTCGAGAGGTAACAATGTTTTGAATACAAGTAAGACCAAAATTGCTTGTCTTCGAAAACGCTCAGACAAAATTATCTCGAAAACAGCTCCAATTATTTTTCTTCAAAAAGTTCATATCAATATAGGCTTTGCTCTTCTCTGACTTTTCAAAAGCCTCCTTCGGTTAAATTTTTAAGCACCTCAAAAAAATTAAGAAAACATGTACAAACGTAGGTATTGCAATATCAAATTGAACATTGTAAATATTATTTAACGCAAATAAAATTAATCCATCGTATGAAATAAAATGTTCTGTAAATTTCACGACCTACGTTTTAATTTTTATTTATACACATCCTAACAATGTACACAAATTTATATTACTGTCAAACTCTATGAAACAATTTTGAACCGTCTCTGCAAACTCTCACGCAGCTCACCTCTCTGTGAGCGGATATGACTTCAGATAAGAATACTCCGATTTAATTGAGTCTTGACTGTGCCTTATGCTTCTCGTTTGTTTTTTGTTGTTTTTATTAGATTTGCATGGTTCGGTCTTCAATAACAATGATAACCTACTAGCCAATGGATATTTTTCTTATTTTGGATTCTTGTTTTTATCGTTCTTCCGTTATCTCGCATACCAATTGCAAACATACCATACGCATGCCAACAACAGGGACGAGGACAAGAATAGCACTGTAGAAAACGCTGACTGCTCTCATTACATAAGAAACAATAAGCATTAATGAAGAGGAAAAAGACAAAGCGACCCCTTACGATGGAGGAAATACTACAAGGAATCTTCATAACTAATTGCAATCCCTCAATAAAATCTTAAGTTTTAGGCATTTTTAATGATGCCCAGAAAAACATGTCATTTCATTTCAAAACAAATTACTGGTTGTCGTAATCTAAAACTGCCAATTTTCAATCATACACTTCTCATATTCAGACAGCTTTTTCAAACGCATTCAACATTTCTCCCAATCAATTCCTCTTATCTCGTACTATTTGGGATTTTCAATTAAAATTATCTCTCTTGAATAGTAAGAAATGAATGCCATGACGGTGCCCCAGCTGCCGGATGTATCAATAATTCAGTGTTCTCGAGGGAATAATTTGTACCAATATCGTCACTAAATACAATATTGTATAAATTGATGCAAATCAAGTCGAAAAGGATGTGTGAATTTTAATATGAATTATTTGACAGAGAAATCCAAAGTGAGGGCAGGCACGCCAAAGGTAAATGGTCGACACATGATTGTTGGATACCAAAGAACCCGCGATATTCACTTTCAACATGGAACCGTTGAAATTCGCAAAACACTAACTGTTAATCAGAAAATAATCTGAAATAATAATGCGAACATTCTCCAGTTGACGGCATGACAAAAATAACATTAGAGCATCGGCAAGTTGACGAACGTTTCTGAAACGAAAGCGATTTTCTTCTGCCTATTACTCACCGACGACGTCCCTATTACAATAAATTGACAGAAATGAGCGTCAGAGCACTCGCTCACGTGACTGAACATAGTGCACGCCCCTCGCGGACGCTCTACACTAGGTTTTTTAAACATAACTGCCCCCTGACGTAAAGATGCTGTTGCGGCGACATCCGATCGGGAGGTCGAACGTCTCCACAGTGACGTTACTGTAGTGCTGGGCAAGCTCCCGGTTGTGACGTCTTGGCTGTCCGGGTGACGCCGCGTCGTTGGCTGAGAGAGGCCGACGTTTCGCCTGTCATATCGCAGGCTTCTTCAGGGCAGTGACGGTATTAACTACCCTGAAGAAGACTGCGATATGACATGCGAAACGTCGGCCTCTCAGCCAACGACGCGGCGTCACCCGGACAGTCAAGAAGTCACGAACTCGAGCCGCGGAAGCCCGATTGGCCGACACCCGCCAAGTGCAGCTCTAACTAAATGGACGTGTACCTTCTCGCTCTGCTCGCCGGTCTCCCCGGGCCCGGCGCCCGCGGCCAGGTCGAACTCGGGGTCGCGCACGTGGATGTAGCTGCCGTGCTGGATGCACTTCATCTCGAAGGAGTAGGCCCCGGGCCCGAAGGGCAGGTTCTGCACCCACGAGCCGTGGTAGCGGAAGCCCGGCAGCGCCAGCTGGCCCTGCCCTTCCATCTGGCCCTTCACCCACGTGCCCATGAACTTGGCGCCCGTGTCCGCGTAGATGTACGTGCCCAGGCCGTGCCGCAGGTTGCGCTTCCACGAGCCCTCGTACACGTCGCCGTTCGGGTAGTAGTACACGCCGAAGCCGTGCTTCAGGTCCTGCGCGCGCGAGCGCACGCTTAATAAGATATTACGGAGTATATCAATCATTCACAATGGCCAATAGTCATATTCGATCTATAATGTTTCATTACGACTTTCACAATTATACGTGGTTTACTCAAAATTCAATTATGTACGTGACGTCGTAGGCTTCGGCCACCGGAGAGTTGCGAGTGCTCTGGGCTGTCGGCGCTTCGAAAGCCGTGATACCGACGTTTCGACAATCTTGTCATGGTCTTCCTCGCAGCTGATGGTTGAAATGTCGGGACCACAGCCTTCGACGCAGCGTCACCCAAACACCCAAAATCGTTTTCAATCGTATACGTTCCTTATGTCAAAATAATGGAAAATGTATTAATTTATACTTTTCTTTTTTAGTTAAATTTAAAAAGATAAAACTCCAGTTGTACCTAAAGTAGACAGTAATGTCAACGGCCATTCTCGTTAAACCGTACACATTATTCAAAATCGGCATATTTATTTGTTTTCTACGTTTGCGGAGAGCCCCAAACGCTACATTTTTTGGATGAATATCATATTCCTCAATATTTTACAAAAACGGGATTGTATAATCGTGAAAAGCCATTTTCGTAATTAGCCATGTATCTAAAACTATAAATATCTATATGGTATCTACGTCGTTGAATGAAATGAAGATGAACTTTGAGGAAGTGGGATGAGGACGAATGCCGTTAAACGCGAATCCAGCGCATCGTCCAATCCCCGCACCTGCTTCCACTCGCCCTCGTAGCGCGCGCCGTCCGGGTAGTAGAAGACGCCGTGGCCGTACTTGACGCCCTTGCGGTAGTCGCCGTCGTAGCGCGCGCCGTTGCGGAACACGTAGATGCCGCGCCCGTAGCGCAGGCCGTGCGCGTAGCGCCCCACGTAGATGTCGCCGTTGGGCAGCAGCGCCCAGCCGTGGCCGTGGCGCTCGTTGGCGGCGTTGCGCGGCCCCACGTACTCGCCCAGCCCCGGCTCCTCCGCCTCGCCCTCGCCCCCGCGCTCCTCCTCCAGCTCGTCGTCGCTCATCGCCGCTCACTGCGCACGCGCCGCAACCGCCATCAACTCGTCACCCTGCAGTGACTCTGACCGAGAGAGCCTAGGTGGCAGGCCTTTCCAGATCGAATGCAACCGCTGTCTGGAGGACAACTCTAGCGGCCTATGATCGGTAGTTTTTCGAGGTTTCTAGATCAACTGCAGGCGAATGCCAGAGCAGTGCACAAACAAACGGGCCACAGACTACGCGCGATATTTCCTTTCTCTTCCTTGACCTATCCTCTCCCCTTCCTTACTCACATGCACTACACTACCACTCATGTCGGAAGAACCGAGGGGAACGTCGAGCTTGACCCGGTTTGAGCGGTGCCCTGCTGGAGGGAGATACCTATATAGGGGAAAATCCCCGCCATCCGACGTAGGTCTGCGCCGGATCTCGTCATACAGCGGGAGAAGATCAACACCAGCAATGAAGAAACACACACTACACTTGCGGGACGAATGACGACGCGCACGAAATCACTAATCAATCCAAGAAACCCTTGCCGTCAAGGAGTTGGACCATGCGTTCGACATCCACGCAATACCAACATTTGCATTCCAAGCAACCCCGCTTTGTTTAGTGTTCCCAGGCGCGACCAGTAATGTGGTTATTAGTTTCGCAAGTGAAGCGAGTGTTTCATTCCTGGAGAGGATGTTGTTCCACCCCCGCCAGAACTTGAAGTCCCACGCAGAACTACATGTGGACTTTCCCCTTCGGGTTTCTCCCCAAACGGGGCACCGCCCCAGATCTAAGGTACCGAATTTTGTGTGTACAAAGTTAAGGAAGGAAACATCACACGTGGCAGTGTAAAAACGACAGCGTAAGCCAATATTTCCATTTAACGATGTTCGAGTTTGCCAAGTTTACAGGGAAACTGAAGATCGGAAAACAAACACGTACATCTAGTTTTTGGGGTGCGAGTTTCTATTATTGTACCTGAGTGAGCCCCTTTTCCCCACTAGAAGTCGAACCATGGCTGTTCGAGATACCGCATTCAACATGATGACTTCTCCAAGCACTGACCGGCTCTAGCGCGAACGTCCGAAGAGATATTGTACCTTCCGTGACCGTTGACCTAATCATCGCCTTATATCGCGGTTCACTAGCAAATAGGACTCTAGGAAGAAACTAAGTTGACTTTATTTCTCAAATCATAACTTTTTTGGAACAATCTTCCCTCATGGTTGTGAAATACTTTCTAATTAAAAAAAACTTAGATAAATGACGAAATGTGACCGAATAACACTTAAAATTAGTTTTATTAAGCTGTAAGTGATTAGTATAGGATTCAGAAAAAACTATTTACATGTACGCTTAGAATATAATGATCCAAGAATAGCCAAATATTTTCAAACCAACCATACAAGGAGCAAGTAGCAACATATCTAGAAAGCATTGCAATGTGTTACATACCTCTCGCAATTATTTCCCAAAATCATATTGAACATCGCTATACCGGCTAATCTTTTTACAGGAAAGACTGAGAAATGTAAGCGACATTTTACTGGCGCATTCGCAGAATCCGCGAGTGTGCTGACTAAAAAAGTAAAGAGCTGCGTCATGATTGTTTCCTTGCCAGCACTGCCCTCAACATGCCACATTTGACTTCATTTGCACACCCTTCAAAAAGATTCTATTGATGAAAAAATGCAATGTAGCATATTCACCGACCTTTCTGGAACAAGACACATGACATGGAGCATTCCAACCGCACAGAGAGGCATGGCATTGCGATGTCACGTGATGAACAACTTCAAAGGAAATTCGTAAGTCATACGCATGTATGTGATTAAATTGGTGGATTCACGTGTGCCTCTCAAAACGGATAAAATTTGCAACAAACAGTAAATTCAAGAGAAACGATCGTCACGTTTATTACATCACATTATGATTACTAATGTATTATATTTCGTACTTTTGGCCATGCCGAAAAGATGTAGTTTAACGTTTTACGCAATAAACTGCATAATTCCCAAAATTTATTTGAAAACGATGTTCATTTTTATTTGAACCCTTTATTTTCCCACTCAAATACATCCAGAGAAAAACACGTAATTCAGAGAAAAAATTAGGTGGGGAACAGAAAATCTGCTATTCTGGAACCCTGATTTACAAAAATTGGATACATCTTGTTCGAACATAGTAAATTACTTCTTCTAACACGTTATGTAGCCAAATTTCACAATTTTGGGGTTATAAATACCGAAATATTGGTTTACGGCAAAACGTCCTCCCGTCCTGTAAACAATACTAGCACCAAAATTATTCGTACGTTATATTCAAAACTATTCCCCAGTCGATCTCGCCCGACTCAGAACTCTGCAGTTTTGACAAACTTTCTTTAAATTTGGGGTATTTTACATGGAGCCATTATGTCATTTTTCAATTTTTTTAATGTCTCCAATTTATTTCTTTAAGATTATTAATTTTTCCTTTACTTCTATTTTTCTAGGGCTTTTATCCATTCTATTGCAGGTTACCCTATCCGTCCCATTGGGAAGCATAGACTAGACACCAACACACTTGTCGGTTCCTCCTATTTGAGGTCAGCAGAACGCGACAACACATACATTCGACACAAGGGACAAACAACCATGCCCAAGGCAAGGCGAGACTCGAACCCGCGACCCTTTGGACCGAAGCGCTGAGCCGGTTCACGCTCTTAGCCACCTCAGCCACCCTTTCATGAAACAGTCTAAATGATGATAATCGTTACTTATTTTAGTAGAAGATATGCTGCTAACTTTTAGAAGGAAATTACTAGTATTGATCTAATTGGCAGTAATAAAGTCAGCAATGTTAGATGCTGCGTCCAGGCCACCGTCAACTTCTGCTCAAACAAAATAAAGAAATAAGTTTTCATAAGTCAACTTTGCTTGTTTTATAGAAATTCCTATTCATTTATCCTGTTTTAGGATCATGACTGATTTTAGATTCCATTTCATTTACCACGTATTTGGCTTAGAAATGACTGAAAAGGATCTGCGCATAAAAATAATACGTTAAAAAGTGAGGTTAAAACTTAAGCACCCAAGCCCTATTTATATTACAAAATGAGTACCCACGTAAGCACATACTTACCGCAACCTTACGGGCAAAAGTTCAAAGCAATTGCTCCTAACCACGATCGAATCTCCACCCTTTCAGCTGCTTCTGCTGGCCAGGAAAAGCGATCCTCGCGAAAATAAACGAGAGCACAGCGCGCGCTTCGCAATCCTCAACGCGCGGTTGCTTAGCTGCGGCGCGCGATAGCATCTGTCCCCGCGCGTTATCGCGGGCGTGGCCGCGCGTGCGAGTCGAAGCGACGCGCTCCCGCACGGAAAGCACGCGCCAACGAGGCCACCTGCCGTGGGACGGGTTTTATGTATTTGTTTGTAGCCATTATATGTCCCGTAAAGGGCAATTGGCCACCACGCCGTAAAGCTGGCTTCACATTTGCAAGAAAATGGCAAGCAATATTATTTCGCTAGAAAAGTTGCCAATGTAAACATTGCGGCAGTAAATATTTCCGATTCTGGCAATATTTCTTACTAGATGTTCTGGTCGAAATATAAACTCGTGTGTTTCCGGGTTCGGGAAGGTATTGCCGGCTGTTGCTGGGCCTAGTATTCGATTGAAGTGTGAGCAAGATATTGCTGGAAGACGCCAATGATGACCACAGTCACACGCGAAGGAAGTAGGGTTAAGGTAGTATACATGAGTAATATTTGCATTGTTATATGCGTTTTTTCGTAAAATGGGTGTGTGAAGACGATTTACAACAATAAAAGAAGTAATAAGTATTCTAAAAGCTCTAGTGTTGATTATCAAATGGTTCAAATTTTGGTTCATCTATAGATGACCCCTGATTATTAACATTTACCTTAAAAAATATTAAGATATTACTCTAATCTAATTTTAAGAGTAATCTTTAATATATCAGTATTAGGTAATTTCTCATCATTCGTCGGCGTCACTTCATCTCATTTAGCACAATAGTGCGACCGCGACTCTCATCTTCTGCCTTCCACTAGTTATGCCGGAAACCTCACCCAAGTTCACGCGCCATTTTCCTCGAGTCGTCACCAAACACGGCAACAAAGAGCCCAAATGTAAAACGATAGACAATATCTTGCCGGAAAGATCTTGCTCCTGACAAGATATTGCTCTTCCTTGCTCTTGCTAGTGTAAAGATGACCGCAAACACCAAGAAACAAATTGCTGAAAGATATTGCTAAGGCCAGCATTAGATCCCAGGGTTCCTAGTCGGTCTTCCAACCAGGAACTCGCGATGTCTCAATTTCGTTTAACCTTCGTCATTTCACGTAATTAACACGTTCGATAAGCGACGACAGTTTCGCGGTCGTGGTCTTTCAGAAGAATCATCCCAGCATTCGCCTGGAAACCCGAGGAAAACCACGAAAAACTCCGGCCAGGATCGCCGGCACGGGGATTGAATCCGAACCTCCTGAAAGCGAAGTCAGCGCATTACCCCCTGACCACCTCCGCTCGGTGGTGAGACAACACCAAGCGTCAATTGAAGGGGTCGGGAGAAGCAAACTAGTCTTTGATTCATGGAATTTCAGGTCCCGGAATGCGCCCCAAAATAAGTAATAATTTAATAGAAATAGTTATATATTTATAACGTAACTTAATAATCACCATTCTTACTATTAGTAACAGTTGTAGCACTGGCTCAATGTGAAATAAATTATTGTAAAAAGAAATAAAAAATAAAATTTAGAATGATATTTTATCGTTTTAATTATAATTGCATTACGTTTATAGAAAAGATACAGTTAGGTGGATTATTTAATTTTGAGTTTACGAAAGTCGGCGAATTAATAATCGACGTTGTCCGGTTTTTACTTTCCTCTTTTTGTTGTTTTTTCTATTTTGTTTCCGAGGTACCGAAACGCCGTTGCATAGCGTTCCGCCAGAAATCAGCCCTGTTTGCTAACCCTCATTTCTTAAAACCAAACCAATGGTTTTATAAGGTCTCCTAAAAACAAATATTATGATCGAAATGCTGAACAAGAATGTCCATAGAAGTACAGCATGTGTGTAGAAAGTCGCCAGAAGAGTATTAAAAAAATAGCATGAAGTGAATTCTACGTGTAGTAGTATTAACAGTTTTCTGTACTTGTTTAAAAGCTTCGTCACGAGCAAAAGCTCAAATACAATATGATTTACTGGAGGAAGAGTATTTTTAATACAGCACAATTAATATAGTAATATTATGTTTTATCAAGTGAGTGAACGTACACGATTTTTTCGACTTAACGATGTTTGTAAGCAATACATTTCGGAGAATTGTTGATCTACTCCTACAATGTGCACTGTTATGTTCTGGCGAGGAAATATAAAAATATCATTCTGTAAAGGGGATGAATCTAGTAGTATTTCAGGAGAATGCCAATTACAGTTCTACCTCCCCCCCCCCACACACATTTCTTTAAAATATGGTACAGACCTTGCAAAAAATTAACAAACTATTTAAAATAATTATGAGCTATACAAATCTCTTAAGTTTATAGTTTTACTGTCTAAATTTTACCTCCAAAAACTACTTCATTAGTCCAAAGAAAATTGAGAAAAAAATTCAATTTACGTTTAAAAAATCTTATTGTCATTCAAACGTTTCCATCTTTTATTTCAAAAAATCGCGTTTCCACCGTTCGTGTTCCATGCGTTTTAATCTGCCAGAGCTGAAGGAGACTCCCGCGGCCCGCCACTGTCTAGTAAACAGAATGCGTGAACTTTAACAGTAATTGTGATCAACAACATGTCTTTGTATTTTCTTTTAACATTTTAGATACTCTATAAAGTCCCCGACGAACTTCAGTACGCTCGGTCGTATGACAAAGTGAAGGCCATGGTCGTGGGAACAACTCAGAAAAGATATCAGTTCAATTAATTTTTTCCAGGACTTATTGATTTACTTGTGAATCTCCAGAAAAAAAGTTTGAGGAATTTCATGATCTCGTGAAATCAAAAACATCGATAAAGGCCACTAACTGGAGAAGACCCATTGGGACGCAGGGAATTTTATATGTAAATTTCGATATCTATGCTGCAAATAAAAATGTGTTCCGCAGTAGAAGGCTGCTTCCCCTCTGACTTGATATAGCACTGTTTAAATGAGGACAGCTGACGGATGATCGATAAGGCTGCGACTGGAGTCGTGTAAACACCTGGAGACAGAGCGGAAGACAGCTCGTAGGACAGCGGACTGTGCCTCTCACTTGCCCGATGTGTTTCAAAATTTGATCCAGGAGAGGACAGGAGACAGTAGAATGATAGACAGTAGATGATAGTCAACCGTCACCATGGAAACGCGAAGCGCAGTCCAGCAATGTGCAACGACGTGCAGCGCAGTGTAGTGTGCATTGCAGAAAACAGTCGTGTGAGGTCGTGTACTTGTAATCAGTGGCAATACGTTTTAATTTAATTGTATATGATTCCCAAGTATTATTGAAAACTGATAAATTTAATTAAAATATTATTTTTATTCGCACTTGTTATACTTCAATAATTGTTATCAGAACATTTTGTAGCAACAAATAGGTAGGGGATAAACAATTTTCGAGTGGTGGTGGTGGTGGGATACAATGTACATAAAAGGGGTATTTTTGGTGTTAGACGGTTATATCTCGTAAAGCAATCGCAGTAACGAAAACGTGGTCCTATTAAAATTTGTAATTAAGTTGTAGGGCATTAAATTCGGCACTGAATGAGACCAGACGCATATTCGTAAGCGATTTTCTCAGAATAGCATATTCGATCTTACGTTCTATTCCGTTTACCGCTTAAATTATGATAAGTCATTATTATAAAACCTAGAAAATAAGGTTGAAATTAAAAAAATCCGTAAAACAGAGAACAGCAAATTCCCTGACAATTCTCGGTTTCACAGGTATGTCGTCACCCACATTTTCCGTATGATTAATTCTCCATTGCACCCTATCCACCGTAAAACGTTTTTTTTCTTTTTTCGTGATCCAGCAGTAATTTAAAATAGTATTCCAAGGGTCCTTACCTTCAAAGAGTTCTGGAATCTTACACACCTACTCTATACTAGCTTTTCAGATACAGTGACTCATTGTAACACGTCACGTCTAGTCAATTAGCGAATTCACGTAAGGTGCGTGTCCTCTGTCGTAATGAAAACAGGCACACTTTGAGGTCTGCTGCGCGCACATCACTTCTTCAAACCTCCATTGACATTCTGGATGTGTGAAGCTGGATACCCCCTTTAATTGAATGGTTTATTTTCAAGCAATAAGGTGACATTTTTTGTAAATATAAGTTTCATTAAAAATATAAGAACTCTATTAGGGTAACTGCCTTAAATATAGAAAGCGAATATTCTTAACTCGATTATATTTGAAAATACAGAGATTGGATAAATACTTTCAAAAGGCATGTTTTTGGCAACAGTAATTCAACATACAAATAAAAAGTTCCTTTTATTTAAAAAAATTACGCGTTCAGTACGCATAATGAATAATTTTAGACAAATCTGAATGAATATAAATGTTTATAATCACATTTTCTGTAACTCTCGAAACTTGTCTTTCGGCATTTTTTAGGACGGTGTTCCAAGTTCTTAATATTGTAGAAATGAATAAAAGATCATATTGAAACAACGAATTTTGAGTCATGCAGAAGGAACACGCACTCTTAAATTATTAAAATTTCAAAAATGTAATTTCAACGGAAAAGAACTTCCTGAAAAGCAAATCGCATTTAAGCTCTCTTCAAGGAGAAATTAAACAAATTTGATAAATTGTATTCTATATCCATCATACTTATTATCCATGATAAAAAAAGAAATACTATCTTCATTATTTTGATGCAAGAAGAACGTTAACCGTAAGAAGTTACAATTTTCTACCAAATGTTGAACCAACTATCTACACCTTCAATGTCAGAGGAAGATATCTGATTTCCTTTTTTGACACTGCAATTCTTCTGAAGTGAAGTGTAATTGTAAAGCTGGGTCTTGTTTCTTTGTTTCGACTCGTGTCTCCGCCCCGAAATGTGTGGGTCCACTTGCGACCAGAACTCGTCCGCCCTCAAACCTGGCCAAGGTTCCCAGTCACAAACGCACCCGCTCAAGACAGAGTCGCCATTTACTTTCCTATACACAAGGACTCACGACAATATTTCGGAATTTTAGACCCTACAACCTCTGATTTTTAGTGTGTGAAATAAGGTTTTAAAGGGGGGGGGTTAATATGCGATATTATTTATTATGTGTTTTGATTAGGCAATATATTTTGAAATGACAATATTTTTTCAGAACAAACTTTTATTGTATTTCGAACTGTTTTATTAGCACTTTCGTTAGCATTATTATTTTGTTTTACATGAACTCTTATTTCAATGTCACTTTTTTCTTTGTTACTCGAAACCACAGAGCAATGAGAAACATAGTATAGTACTAAAGTTAGTAGCACAAGACGTATGCAGAGGTTATAAATATCTTCTGAAAACTTACTACATACAACTGAAGTTTAATAAAATAATATTTGCTTACCTGGTTGGAGGATGGTTGAGAAAAAAAATGACTTGCTCGTGCTCCGAAAATCAATTTGCTTATTCAATGTTAGAGAGAAGTGCTTTTATCACTTTTAATTTTCGGAACAGGAAGTTTTAAATTGGTAGAATGGTTGCCCGAATTTTGTGGTACCTCAGATCCGTGTTAGCTCGAAAGTATTTATACGAAGTTAACCTAAGCGAGCAAGTTGAATTGTAGTTTGAGAGAGTCGCTAGAGAAAAATGTATAACTGCTTGTGATGGTGTTGCAAGCACGAAACACCATTCAGGGTTATGTTACTACAGGAAAGTAACGTACGATGTAATAGCAACGTTGCGACAAAAAATAGTATAAACAACACCAACATTACTTACCAAACACAATTGCCTCTCCTTCAGATAATTCGACTACAAAATAAGCTCGTAAATAGATAAGATAACTAAGAAATTCGAAAAAGGAATTAGTAACCGACAAATGGACATTTGTATTACCTAATGCTGAAATAGGAATTTCAGCACTATGAATGTAAGTGAATACATACTAAATACAATAAAGTTGTGGGACGTGTTTATTATTAATTTCGAATGTGTACGACAAAACAGTAAACTAAACTTTTGCCTAAAAATACAATGACTACTCATGACACAGTTAAGTTTATTTGTGAACTGACCCTGCTCGTAAAATTTATTGAAGAATATTTTAAAATATTTTTGTTGAATATGAAACTGATTCGGATTCACAAAGCTTGCAATGACTGCCTCGTACTCTTTTAAAAGTACTACTCTATTTGATAAAAATAATATTGGTATTCAGATGAAACCAAAACGCGCCTGCATTACAGAGATTTTAACAATGTGTTCTGGCTACAGAAAACCTAAGACAACAGTTCCATTTGAAAATGCTATTTTTCATAGTAAGCCTTGCTTTCAGGAAACACTAACCAAGCTCTTCAATTTTTTCGGAGATTCACATGAGAAATATCAAAGTGCAGTGCATATTTAATGTGCTGACACAGTTTGTTCTAATACAAAATATTTGAAAGAAAAAGTCATTCCAATCTCAAGAAAATTATTATAATTGTATTAGTCATTACCTCATATACATATAGTAGAAAAATAAATTAATTAAAATAGCTACTTATATAACGTTCGTTAATAAAAATTAATATTTGTTACACCAAATTAGTTCACATTTTATTAATCTCATATAATATAGTCTTTCAAAGGCATTGTTTTGTATTTTAAACACACCTTGAATTTTTTAGAATTATCTTAGCATCTCGATGTGAAAATTAAAGAAAGATACTACTACACATTACGTAATAAAAAATCTCCTTCATGCATGGCGTTTCAGCCAATAATTTTTTTTGGTGGTGGGGGGGATCGTAGATTTTTGTTCAATAATAAACCTATTTGTTATTATATTGTATATCATGTATGTACTGTAGATATGGTACTACACAATATTACTGTTTAACAATTACATAATTTGAACACAAATATTTAAACCAATTTTGCCAAATAAAGGAAAATAAATGAAAACTCAAGGCCTTTGGAGGGGGGGTATGGCCCCCTTGGATCGACCAGTGCTTCACTGTAACCCACGTAAGACGCGTAAGAATATAAAGGTATTCAAAGAAATATCCAAGGTTAACAAAAATCGACAGCATACGGAATCAAATTGAATCATACGAGTACTTTGAGTATAGTAGAAAAGTAGTTCTTCTAAGACGCCTTCTCTGGGAGGGCGAAAGGAAGGATAATGGAAGCGATTAAAACTAAAGCTGCAGCGAAAACCACACGACGTATCAGCTCAGCGGAAGTGGCTACCGTCGGAAGAGGCGAGTGACTCACGCTAAGGATGAGGGAAACAGTCTTAACAACATTACACGTAAAGCGATCATCTCTCAACCGTTTAAAAAGTTTGCCACTCTCAATGAAGGCGATATTTTCAACGTCTATTACAGATTTTAACTCGAAATTCTTTATATGAATTCGCATGTTACGAATGATTTAATTCGGCAGAACGTCACGGTCTCAAAAAATGCTGCATGATGTTTTTCCCTTCGAACTCATATTTTTCTTCTCCCCGTGGAACAATTACAAAAAATCTCATTTAGTGTCTACAAAGAAAGCTACTTAGTAGTCTTCCCTATTAGATGTAATTATTGACGGTTGTGATGTTAGGGACGTAGCTTGTAAACAACGTCTTTTAAACTTCTAATTGTCTTTCCTGGTCGACACTCATAGCTGAGACTCCCGTTCAATCTCTAGTATTTGACATGCTATCTACAATTTCCTAAATAACAATTCCCAGTTCCTTCAGAAGCCTCCTTTTATGGACAATTTTACAGCATTTACCTCACTAACTCAAAAATCATGCAACTGGAACTCCGTCGCAAAAAGAGTATGAACAGCACGAAAGAAAATTTTAAATTAGATCTGCCAAACGGCAACATAAGGTACTGATGTCATTCAAATTTGCAGGACTCTCGCAAATCGTATTTTCCATTGCAATACAAACTACCTCCTACATTTAGTTTTGGAATGCGATGTTTCTTTAACCCTCATGAACAAACAGACAATTTGTGGAAATTAAATATTTTGGAAGGCCAACTTACCTGTACCTTAATTGAACAAATCTTAGGATGTAAATAAACAGATAATTTCATGTTAATCAGTGAACTTAATTCTGGCATTGGCAGCGAGTAATCCACTCATGAAATTAAAACCAATAGTGACTAACTATGCATTCAATGCCTCAATCAGGGCGATTTTCTTACCGCTTCCACCTACTGGCCAATCTCTAACTGTGACTCATCTATCTTAGGAGTTATACATCGATGTTAAAATTGTACTCCTCGTTTCGCGACTCGGGAATTTATCGGCAATTTCCACATCACTCGTAGTGTTACCTCTGATAATCTGGCAACTTGCTTTATCTTTCTAATGTTCATGATTTTATGAAATTTACGTTTGTAAATAAGCACGTGCCTATTTCTCAACAACCAGAATGAATTAAACTTATCTGTTTATACACAAATGTAGAAGATAATTCGGATGATCAAGAGTTACACTGATTTCATTTAAAAAAGGGACTCATCGGTTTATTTACCGGGAACAAAACTCTGTAGGATGCTAAGTGCATCTTTATGAATTCGTAATGTACATGTAATGTGATCCATTTCTAATTAACTGAAATGGCGATGCAATAAACTATCTGAATATGCAATAATCAGTGATTGAACTTTTTAGTCAGTTTGTATGTGTTCGGTAATGTGGTATATGGTTAGTTGTATGGTTTCGAATCAAAGAGCAGCGAAAGAAGGTAAAAAATAAATCTAAAAATTGGTAGTCAGAGTCCCTTTTTATTAATAGTAGAACGCTTTTAGCTATAAGTAATTATGAAATACAAGACCATAAATATCACCTACATGAAAAGCTTAGTTCCTCGTTCTTCTAGTCAGCGTTGAAAATCATCGACTAATATCAGCATACAGTAGGATCGCAAATTACAATTCACACATGGTTCCAGAAGATCCCTAAGAGGGAATTTCAGAGGTAGCGATTCAACAAAATGATATATTTATTTTTTAGCAATTTACATGTATTTTTAAACTAATTTTCAAAATCTAGAAGTTGTTCAAAGTAGGTACTTAAATATTTTAAAAGCTTCTTGAGTTTTTAGAAAAAAAAATCAAATTTTAGAAGAATTAAGCATTGTCCTTTAAAAATTAACATACTTTCTACTAAATTATTTTCTAGTCTCTCTGCTTGTCCTGCTCACAAAATTTTTAATCTTGGTAAATCAGCTAACCCTTATCCCGATATTTGTCGTTTTATTGAAGACTTATTACAATCTCCTTAATTTATCTCCTCTTTTCTTCCTAAAAAACTATAGTATTTGAAAAAGTGTACACTTAAAATATAATCACATAATTGTATTACTTTGAAGTGTCTTGCTAACACCTATTATTTCAATTTATAATTATTGAAACTTATTATATATTATACTAGAATGTTCTGAGGTAAGTAAGGATATGCTTTTGTAAGTATTCCTTCATACGTTGTATTTGTTACTGAATTTACTGCAACCCTTGAAAGATATTGTATTATCGAACAAGGATAAATACTTAAAAAACAGTTGGTTTACAGTTATCTTTACAACCTATACATTAGAGAGACTTTCTAAGAGTAGCGTTAGAAACCTGTAATAGTGGTTTATAAGAAAAGTCCTTCAATTGATAGCGTGATTATTTTCTGTATTCTGTGCAACGATAGGGGACGTATGAAAAAGTGCAAGCGGTAGTTGCGTACCAGTTAATCAGCAACACGTTCATCAATGCATAAAATACAAAATTACTTAGGCATAATGACACACTTTTGGTTATTTTAACACGAACTTGATTAAACAATCCCAGCTCTGCGAGAATCTCTCGTACAATCACCTTAAAGAGAAGAGACACGCAGAGTAGAGCATTCCTTTGCGCAGCCGACTCCCAGTTCAACTGTGCTTTCGTGTGAGTGAACAAACAATCTACCCAAACTAATATAACATATTCGAAAAACTCCAAAACACACACATCATTTGTCTTCCACTTCTGTAGGCTGCCTTTTGTCTAGGACTAGTAACACCAGACTTGGCTTGCCGCAGCGGCCGACCGGTGATGCCACAAGGATGGCGAAGGATAGCCAGCGATCGCAGTGGAGCCGATTTTCGCCGAAATTTGGATCGGCGGACGTCGGTCGGACAAAACCCAACGAAACAGATCTACGCCTGACAGCCATTGTTTTCGTACGCCGTCGGAAGAGGTCCTTCACGTTCACTATGATCATTTCTATTTGCCATCACGTGTTTGAATGAACCCGGAACGTCGGGCAAAAATGGTTGACCGAAATTTCGTTCAAAAACAGTTCCGCTGTGACCGACTCATGCAGCGGCATCAGTGGAGTCGATTTTGAACGAAGTTTCGGCCGGTTGGACAAAACCAACCGAAACAGATCTTCCGACAGCCGGATTTTCGGATGCCTCCGGAAGAGGTCGTTGGTGTTCACGACGACCGTGTACCTTCACCTACGAAGTGTTCGAATAAACCCGGCACTTGGGTCAAAATCGTCTGACGCCGCCCGACTGAAATTTCTGCCAAAATGGCGTCCACTGTGACCGTCCTTAAGCCTCGGAGGGAAAGACTTTCCCCGGCTGCGGCATGGCGCTGGAAGGCCTGCTGAATGGCGCGTGGGCCGGGCGCTACGTCGCGCCGCCTTCAGCCGGCGCTGTGTACACTGCGAGCGCGCAGTGTGATGTCATGCTCATATATGGGTGACATGAGCGCGCGCGCGCGCGCGCGCCGGCCGCCTCCGACCTTGGCATGGAAACGCCTTCCCGCCGGAGACGTCCCGAGACACGCCCGCGCCCGACCCATCCCACGCGTTCCGAATTCCCTCGCGGCCGCGAACGCCCAGCAACGGCCCAACAACTTCCTTGCCTTTTTTTATCGTCTTGGGATATTTTGGGAACCTTTCTTATGAATGATCAAGGAAATTACTTGGTAGGATAATACTCCACCACTCTGCAGGCGGTAGAATTGTCAGGTTTTGCTTTTGCTTCACAAATCAGCGCTTTTACACTTTCGCACTTTTCCTATAAAGGAACGGGATTTTTTTCCGATCTTGAAAATTTACAATGGGAAAAGTCCTCGAGTACTTCTTTATTCACATCAATATTGTGTAGTTTCTGTTCTATGTAAATGTCATGGTCACTGATGTTAATTAATCGAAGAATAAATGGTTTCACGTTTATTGCATGTTTTCACATTTCTACTCACGCGTGCGAAATCCCAAAACTCGAGGGGGGCCCATATCCAATAAACTTTTTTTCTTATGACATTTTATTTTTTCCTCAATGTTCGGTCTATTTTTTGAATTGTTGAAATGTATTATTTCAACGCTTGTAGGACTTGGCGGCATTTTTTGGATTAGTATTGTACATTTTTCGACATTTTTAATTGTCATCGGCCCATTTACAATTACAAACGTTAAAGATTAAAATAGACAAAACAAAACCGCAAACCATCATTATCAGCCACCACCGAATATAATGTCCATTTCAGTAGTAAAATACTTCCATACTACCATGGTAAGATGTATGTGATGTAACGATATGAAAAATTATTTTTAAAAACATTTTTTTCTTTTCATTGTAGAACAATGCCTTTTAGTGTAGACATTAATATTATATTCTGATAAAAGGAGACGAACTATTTTTGTATGACTTTTTTAGGGTTTTCGTCGATTTCGACGTAAGTCAATTTTTAGCTTTTCCCGTCATTTTTGAAACATTTTTCTCTTATTTCATCATTTTTAATATTTTAATTGTACTTGCTTCAACAAATATTTATGAGATGCAACAAATCGCACACTTGCTACAAAAGTGAGAAAAACGCAAAATGTCAGGTTTTCCATAGATCACGAAAAACGTTTATGGTAATAATGAAACATTAGAAACAAAACAAAGACAAATTTATCTGCTCTAATGAGATTGAATATAAAACCAGTATGAAATGATGTTTTAATTAGTTCCAGCATTAACCCCGAAGAAGTGACCTTTGTTTAAGCGTAGTTCACTTTTAGTGTTTTGATCAGACATATAGCCGTTGATTATTTTGAGTTCTAACGTTTTTCTAGAATAAATGTATACATGCACTTTTGATGTTCAATTTACCTGTTATTGACACTTTTTTTTATTTCGAATTAAGTAGCATGCGGAATAGAACTCTCTGGTCTATACGCAACAACATGAATGACACCTCTATCTCCTTCAGAACTGGTAGTCGCAATAATTGATGTTATTTCACTGTTGGATGATGCATTCCTATGACTCCTTTAACAATATAGCTCATTACGTATTTTATTTTGGTCTTTCTTTGCTACCTCATCACTTGGGTTTCTTTCATGGTCTTCTTTTCCTTCAGTACATTCCAGATTAGCAGAACGTACATCCTCTGGATTATCGTGCAACATGACAGGCGAACGCCCTGATGACCACATCATTATTCTGCACGAAAAAGGAACAGGAAAGGAAATGTATGCGGATATTCTTCATAAGTGTCGCAATTGAAAATATCCTAATCTACTTCTTTAAAACCGACACACCTGACAAAGTTAGAAAATTGTTCTTCTAAAGTAAATAAACTCAAATATCAATAATACACCATCCCAAGTAATGCATTTCACACTTCAATCAAAAGTAACGTGTTTACTTACGGAGGCTGACAATGGTTGAATTAGAAAATAAGGAATATTTTATGGCTAAAACACACAAATAGAACATTTCAGTATATTGTACACTGGCGTAACGCGAAATTTCTTCAACTGGTTTGTCAAAACTGGCATAATCCGAATCATTTAAGCGTTTTACATTTACTTTCATCAACTAAAGTGATACAAAGAGAAATATCACGCTGATGTGTTTGTGATTTCAATCCAGAAGACCGACCCGCTTTTTAACAACGACCCGTTCGCAGTGGGATTCACTGCTCATCTCTCAATGATACACTTTTGTACTTCTACTACCGCACGTTCCTACTCCAAACAAAGTATCACTACCAGCCACGTCGTAAAGTTATAGAAACACATTTGCTGACTGGTCACGTTTCTGCAACTGTATCATAGTAGGATGCGAAATGTTCTTCAGAGAATTCCTGAGAAGCCTATTTCATTTCTTCGCTTAGAAATTATGTCAGCTGTTGTATGTAATCTAAGGTTCCTGTGACGCCGTGTATCTGAGCAACTGTCGGTTCGGTCGATTTCGAGATAACTGAAGACAGATTTTCTGGCAAAGAACAGTCCTAACCGAAAGTTTACACGTGAGTTCACTTGAACGTAAGGAAGAAAGAATTTCATGAGTAACAGGTCCAATAGCTGCAGTAGTTCATGTGAACTGGTTTTGATTATTTTTGTACGTCATTTTTCTTTACTTTTAGGCCATTTTTATTGATCATTTTGGCGACGTTTTAGGTCATTAAAATCCGCCTCGTGATGATAAAATATAACACAATGATGCATATCATATAATGGACAACACACTGTGTTTATATCTAAACACAAAACATTGAACAAATTTATAAAAACTAAATTTAAACATTTAAAATTTATAAAAACTAAATTCAATACGAGATCCACCTCAAACTATCTGTAAAAAAGATGGAAGGCTATTTGTATGTGTGTGTGTGAATATTATGAACAAGCAAAAAATAAAAGTGTTGAACTCACGCATGGTTGGCTGGTTGATTGATTGATTGATAGTTAATCAATTCGGGCGCGTCAACTGTTAAGGTCGTTACAAGAAGTCAGACGTCAATATGGAAATTGCTGTTAGATTGAAAATAAAAATTGTTTTGTGTTTTTTCGCAACACGTTTCTAAGACGTCGTAGTTTTCTATAAATCCATTTTGTCCCTTCGGCCAGGGACTCGGCACCGTTTGTAATGGAGGTTCCCAGACGGTCACCCGCCCAGGAATCCGTAGTGTATCGAGATGCTGAACTTCCGTGACTAGTCGAGCAATCCGACAAACAATGCCAGCATAGATTCTGTTGCTATACTAAATTAATATATAATAAATTACTTCCTCTATCACAGGGGTTCCCATATATTTTTACCACGCCCCATCGGTCACGAAGACAACTTCCCACGCCTCTTTGCATATTACTCTACAATATTACGCGTAAAGTATGGTTCTTATGACCTCTGGTAGAAATGTTAGGTCAGGAAAATGCAATGCCTATAGGATTGATGCTTAAATATTATTACAAGAGGAATTTAAATTAAACACGTATGTGACAAGAAACATCAATGAGAAGATTTTGCTTACATTTTTTAAAATTATATTCCATATCCTTGGTTGAGTATCTGAAAGTGCGAACGTAAATTATTAGCAACGTTTGCCCCGATAATTCGTTTTAACTGCAAGAAATGCAGAAAACGCTTTTTCGCACAAAAATCATTTCTCGTATTGAAAGGAACCGATGTTAATTCGTGAATGATGTCACAACAAGTGTTACGAAAGTATCTGTAGAATTCTTCAATGAGGTACTCGAAATGGTTTGATATTTGGGCATTTGTAATACATACCCTTCCAAACACCTGCTTCAAGTGTATTTCTTCAGAAACAAACTAATTTGGTAAAAACTGAATTACTACGGGGTTGTTTCAATATCTTACGCCTTCACAGTTGTAACTTCTCAAAATACTTATTACAAATATCAGGATGTGTAAATATATTTGTCTCTCTCCCCTACAACTTAAGGTTATGTTTGACCAACGAGTCAAATCAGACAAATAAGACATTGCATAGACACCAGGTTATGTAAATTACAGGCTTAGTTTTGTTTATGACTTTCCACAAAGGCAAGTAATTCATCTTGGAGTTTAAATAACCTTGCCAACATATGTTCCTTTGAGAGCCAGCGCACTTCTGTATGAAATAGTGTATTGCGATATGTTTCTAAATATCGGTACACAATTTACGTCGATAATTTAAAGCGCTGTTTTTTATATAATTAAACACTTCAATACATAATTTTAAGACATCACGGAATTCGCTTGGATCCGTCTTATCTGCCAAAGATTGTCGGTGTATAAAAACAAGGAATCGCAGCCACAGCAGTATTTTTCGCTCTTACAAATTTCAGTCTGAACGAACATCAAGCATTGAAACAGCGCCCATTGTTCATACACCAACAATTTTTTCCCATGAAAGTTCATACTTGTCAAAAAACCCGATACTGCTTTCATCACATCAGCATCCTTTGTAGTTGTTGCCAACTCTATAGAAAAAAGCACCCAGTTTTTTCACTCTTTCGTTTTCAATATATCGATTAACTGAGAACATTGTGCAATGTCTGTACTCTCGTTTTGCAGAAAAAATGTGTTTGTTGTATTACATTAACAACTTGATTTTTGATTTCTTCAGTCATATCAATGCGGTGTTTCACAGTGTTGTCAGTAAGCGGTACTTGTCATAAATGTTTCTAATATTTGTTCCACGAACAATCAACTGCCTTTAAAAGATACGGATTAACAAGCGTCGCTCCAATAATATGACTTTTGCCTAGCAATAAGAAGTTATACTTCAATATGAAGCTTCAAGCATTTTTTCAGAGGACTAAGCAACAGATCCAGTAGTCTCCAACTTAATGCGTTTTAAATTTTCACACTTTTCAGAAAAGTCCTTTGACTTGTCATTAATACGAGTAGAAACATGTTTCGTTGACAAATGTCGTTCAAGACATCTAGGTCTCATGGGATCATTGTTCAATACTTCCTAGCAAATAACTCACTTAGAATGTTCAGCGTCATCCCTTAAGTATGCCAATGCAGGCAAAAACATGCAAAGCAAAGCAAAGCAAAGCAAAGCAAAAAAAAAATCATAGTCATATTTGCGTTTTTAAGTGCTCATCTTGAACGATACCTTCTGTAACAAATCACACAATGCAACTACAAAAATAAAGTTCAAATCTTCTTAACGAGCCAAGACCTCGAGTAAACAAGGCTCGATGGATCCCGCGCCCCCTTGACTTGTTTCTACTCACTTGGGGGGCCGCGCCCCCACTGGGAACCAATGCTCTAACACGTGATGTAGCAAGTATCCATGTTTTGTGGGCCTTGGTACAAAAAAATCGATTGACAGCAAAACGTTTGTCCGTCAGTCTGTCTGTACGTCTATCTGCCTGTCCTTACGTCCGTCTGTCTGTATTCAAGGCTAGCACTTAAACAGGTCAGCCGGTTTTCTTCAAAATTGACATTGATAGATCGTTCTGAACAAACTCAAGGCCTTGCGATTTTGAATCGGATATTTTGATTTTTGAAAGTACTTTACATGAAGCCAAAAAAACATTTTCAAAATTTTCTAACAAATGGTGCCAAATGTTTTGATTAAATTTTGTCCTCATAAAGGACGCTCAAGAGAATGGTACAGGTCTTATGTTCCTTAAAATCTCAGATTTTTCAAAAATTGCCGAAGTGCAATGTTTGGGCGTATTTCTGTAACTACAATAATTAATATAAAGGTTTTTTTCATCAATGAAATTTTTTTTTAAAGATAGGTCTTGGAATAACGTCACGACTGACGGCGAGTTAACTCAGAAGACCTGAATTCGATTTCGGTACGGAACATCATTTTTGCTGGTTTAAAAACCATTTGCATGTTTATGAAGTAGAATAATATAGCGGAGGACTTAGAAATAATGCGAGAAAGTATATGATGTATCCCCACTAGTTTCTAGAATTCTTCCACAACCTAGAGGGGACCGGAGGATTGGACCAATCGATTTGTCATATAATTTTTTCTTCCAGGGGAATCGAATGCGTTATTGCCCATTATGAAGGGACCATAAGATATCCAAAACTTGTTTTAGTTGCTTAAAAATACAAAAAGATTTTTAGAGACATTAACCACACAACGTGTACGACTAGAGAATTTAAGAGTTCGTAAATAACTCTTGTACAGGTACAAGAGTTATCCACTCTTTTGTTACCAGGGCCTAGCGATGATTTTTCTGTCGAAAAACCGTGTCACCTTGCCGGTGCACAATTGCAAAACTTACTCTTGTTACGAAGTAAAGGCAAGAAAGTAAAATCATCTGATGAGAAACACTAGTTCTCTACTGTACTATGATCTCGTATCATTTGTTGGGAACTAGTAGGATAATGTTCTCCTTCATTTATACCATAACCTGAAATTCTAAGAATGAAATGCTTGGATGAATGTGTCAGTGAAAACTCCTTTGATGATTAGGTTAATGCATTGACACAATTTTCCCTTATCGGCTGGATGCAACTCTGACTTAATATAAATAGCAAGACATTTGCATTATACTTGTCCTGCGCCCAGTTTGCAAAAACACCCAAATTTTCTTGTAACGTTTAATTTTGCATTATACCAGTTTGCAAAATCATCAAAACTAGAACTACAGACGGCCCAAAAAGTCGTGACAAGGAATTCTTGCAATACTTTCCTCTCCTACTTTGCAACCTGCATCTTTTCTTGCGCCAAGATGAAATGCCACAGAAAGCGCTTCTTTCACTAAAGAACATTGAGACAAAACAAACTACCCCATGTCAGTAAATGTTGAAATGACTTTCGTCATTTATTGCGAAGAAAAGATAAATTTTTGTACAGACCGTGTACGTTTTAAAATTACAGATAAAACGGAAATTCGATAGCAGAAATTGATAATTATTACTGAGCTTTGATGACCTAAATCAATTTTTAAAATAAAGTTATTCGTTATAAGTATAATGTTATATATGAATACTTTTTTATAGTAAAGTTATTAAAGTCAAAAAATCAGAAT
This sequence comes from Gryllus bimaculatus, assembly GCA_017312745.1. NCBI lineage: Eukaryota > Metazoa > Arthropoda > Insecta > Orthoptera > Gryllidae > Gryllus > Gryllus bimaculatus. The sequence continues at coordinate 20,118,127 of BOPP01000002.1, forward strand.
TACACAAACATCAACAATAAATATTTAAAGAACATCCACAAGTTGGAGAAGTTAATGTTAAACCCACTGAATCCCATCCACTACGGCAGCAGCGGTGTCCCACAGAGGGGCGTGGTGGCAATTCTGCAGGCGGCCTCGCTGTGGAGGGCGCGCACGTGACGTGGACCTCGGACGCCTTTGGTCACCCCCCCCCCCCCACTGAACCCTGGCAGTTTCTAAGTTCAATCATTTCACGTAAAACACGGTAACCAGCAAATATCTACGTGTAACAGTTGACTTTTCTTTTCCTGTAACTCTGTCTTTGTCAGGTGAAAGTTAAGTGTATCTTTACGATCACAGATAATCATATCGCCATAATTTGAGTTTATTTGTAATCAAACTTTGACAACAAATTATTCGTAGAATATGCTGTAGAAATTGTATGTTTTTTTTTTTTCTAAAGTAGATTCGGGTCAACATGTTTTTCACCCGAACCCTTTAACTACGGAACAATACAATCACTATTTTCTTTTTTTATTTATTTAGTCGAAGAATCCCTTCCTAAATTTTAATTACGAACAGTAGTAAAAATAATGAAATCAAAAATAAAATAAACGAAAATTAATAATACATTTAAAGTTCGCGAAAATAGTAAACTAAAACAATCATTTTCTCTCCTGAGTTTCAGAACTTTAATGTTTATAAACTAATAGCAGATTGGACTGTTTTGCATTGCTAACACAATAGAACCCCCCCCCGGATATTATCCTAACTCTACAAGCAAAAGGAGACCCCCCCCCCAAAAAAAAGTGCGCATAGAAAAACTACATTTACGTCCAGAAGCAAAACACTAGCTAGTTAGATCAAATTCAGCTGCTGTCTGGAAAATAACTCTACGCTGCTGTGGTCGGCAGATTTCCGCCGATTGTTAGAGATCTCGGAATCGTCAAGGTCATTAGACCAATAAGGATAGTCCATGGAAGGAAGGTGGCGGAGATCTTCACCCACTGGATGGTGAGATCCCGCGCTGACCTACCGTCGGCTAGCGGGGTTTTACCCAACTAGGTGTCTCCCATAAGCGGGACACCATCCCAGTCGGGGCAAGCTCCCGATCGGTCTCCCGGCATGTGTGGTAGTGTAGTGCATGTAAGTATAAGTGTTTGCAAGAAAGGCATAGGACAGGACACGGAATGGGAAGGAAAATTCGCGCGTGGCCCGTGTGATAAGAGTAATGCTCCGGCATTCGCCTGATGTCAGAAAAACACACAGAAAACTACCAATCAGAAATGCCGGCCGATAGAATTATTCTCCATGCCTGCAGATGAATTCGACCTAGCTGAAAAACTAGTGTCGAAAATCCTGCTAGCGCCTGGACACACTCGGTCAGAGGCACTGCAGTGACAGTTGATGCCCTGAGCCACCACTCCCGGTGATAGTTTTCCGTGGTCTCTACGATCAACACAAGGCGAATGTTGGAGCACTGTCCTGACAAACTGACTGCACGGGTTCTTTCCACCCTGCTGTTTGACCTTTCCGTATTACCTACTTATACACACACGTATATGCACTACACTACCACATATGTTGGGAGACCAATCACGAGCTTAAAGCTTATGCCGGCTGGGGCAGCGCCCCGTTGATGGGAGACACCTGGATGAGGGAACCCCGTTAGGCAAGGTGGGCCGGCGCCGGATTAGAAAATCCAGCGAGATAACAATACCAGTTCCCATGATAAAAGATACACTACACCTACGGGACTTACAACCATAGTAGTTGATGCGCTTTGAAATCCGAAAAAATTAATATTAATTAAAAATTATAATATATATATAATATATATTATATATATATATATATATATATATATATATATATAATAGGTTAATAAGAACAAGTAAATACACATGGCCCATTACCTTCCGTTTAAAGCAAAAAATTATCACGAAATTTCTCAAATTTCTTTCAAAACGAAAATCCTTAGCGTTTTAATTTTTTTTAATGCCAGTTTCTAAATGCCAGATATAATGAAAAAAGAACTATACCATATTTATAAGTTCACATTCTTGTATTCAAGCAATTTAAGAATAAATTTTCAGTCTTTTTACAGAAAAGTCTGAAAATGTCACAGGGGCTTCATGTAAAGTCCGCCCTCCATCCTCACATTTAATGCTCTCTGCAACAACACAATTAGATCTTATTCCTGACATATTTATAAAGTTACAGCTCAAAATCATCTAACCAAGCTTTCACAGTTGCGAGGCACATCCATCAATCACGATTTTCCAATACGAAGTTGCACGTATCTTCTCTCTACCTATATTAACCGTCTTAGCACTAGCACCTTTGGAAGAGACCTTAATTCTGAAGTTATGCGCCTAGTTACAGTTCAAAAAGACATAAAACAAGGAATTTACGACCGATTCGAATCGTAGAGTTGAAGTAAATAATAGGTACGTAAGATAGGTAAGGTAATAAGACCTAAGAACGCACAAAAATGAAATAATTCTCAATCTATTACTATTCAATACTTAACTTTTCCTTGATCCTTGACAAGATAATAAAAAAATGTACAGTTTCATACAATACATTCTCTCCAAATGCCTTAGACCAGCAATGACACTCCACAAAATATCTGACAATTTTTACCGTAAAAGAATCTATCAAAACTCACGACAGCAGTCACTTATACAGACTCGGGAATCGCCAAGAAAAGGGCCTTGCCGGACGAAAGTTATAAATTAGTGATGCTATCGAATGGCACAGTATTTCTTTTGGTGTCTGCTAGCTATTCGGGCTTGCCACGCATCTTGCAAGCTAACGTCTACCGCAAAGTATTTTTTTGAAATATACTTAATTTTCGTTTTCCGAATAATAGAACGCAAATATTATTTAAAGAATATTAAAGAACATTTTTGAAAAATATTCTAAATTTTTCGTTTTCCGAATAGTAGAACGCAATTCTTATTTTAACAATATTAAAGAACAGTAAAACCTCTCTCTAAATGGTATTTAGGCGCACTGTACATGCACAATTTAAACCATCTTTTCGGAGAAAACTACATAGTTCATATGAAGTCATTTCAAGTACTTCCAGTCACAAATACAATAATGTTTACAAATCGCTGGAACTGTGCATATTAATGGCGTGAGGGAATCATTAAAAAAATGACATGTGGAATTTTTGAAAAAAAAAAAGACAGCAACATTATTTTATGCCATCTAAAACAGTGCAATTAGCACTATCCGTTCGAAAAGATTGAAGAAAACATTTTGAGCTGTTTATGAGTAAATGGCGTTTGAGTGTTTCTGAAAAGGCGGAATTTTGAGCACATTTTATTAGAAAACTTGAGTTTACTAGAAACTTTATCTGACTTTATTTACAGCACATGTCATAAATACATTATATGTAAACAAATTGCCGCCATGTAAATATTAACGCCGTGAGACAATTAAAAAAATTACACGAAATTTTAAAAACAAAACAAAAGGATAGAGCATTACGGCGTTTATGTCATCTTGTAGTTAACACTATTCCTATCAAGTAGTAAAGAAAAAAATGGAACCTTTCTGAGAAAAGTTTGTTTTGGTAATTTTTTGAAATTGCACATATTGCTTGCAATATTGCGTGAAAACTATTTAAAAAATGTACATTATCATAGCGAAAGAACTAATTATGAGAAAACATTTCATTTCAAGGAAAAATATTGTATCACCAATTTTGTAGTTATAGGAAAACTACGAAAAAAATTCAATTTTTTTGAAAATTTGGAAAATTTATAGTTAACAGAGAAAAGCGGTTATATGGCACATTTAGATGTATTTTACTATTATTTTTACTGGAAATTTAAAAAAAAATTGGAGCAGTTTTTAAGAAAAGTTTGGAAATGTCCGGAGGGCTTCACGTAAATTAACTCCAAAATATTTTTTTTAAATTATTTTCGAAATTGGAGAGCTTCGGGTCGGGCCAGATCGACCGGAAAATATTCATTTTGGGAACAATTGTACAATACGTTTAGGCCCTAGTGTTGTTTACAGACCGACTGACGAACGTTTTGAAAGATTCAATATCAGGGGACACTAAATAAATTTTTGGTGAAATCTCGAAATAGACTTCCCGCAATATTACGTAACTTTCTCTACATTGCGTAATTACTTCGTACATACGTATGCAAACGAGAAAAAATAGGTTGAAGGTAAAACGTTTGTCTGTGGTCAACGCTCACGCATAAACCTTTCATACGATTTTTCCCACAACTGACATTCCCCGATCAATCTGGTTGACGTCATGGCCCCTTGAATTCGAAACGGACATTTTCGATTTTGTGAGACTATACATAAAGCCTGAACGTTTTCAAAATTCTCAAAAATCACTCCAAATTCTTGTGTACGTAAAGGATGCTTAAAATGCCGCAATGAAATTTGCGTTGAAATTTCGAAATTTTCGGAAATTGAAGAGGGTCGTTTACTCCCCCCCTCGTGTTTCTATATAGATACATTTTCTTCAATGAAATACATACATCAAGACATCATTAAACAAGCCTATATTTAATTTTTAGCCAACACGGGCAGTTGTCTCGTACTTTTGCTTGAAATATAGGCAACTTTATTCTCAAAAATGTCTCTAATTTTTTTTCCTTCTTTTAATTATTTTCCTCAAAACAATGGACGCCTAAAATGGCGCAGGTCTCATATTCGTTGAACAGTCCAAATTTTCGACAATTCCAAGTTGCAAAGAATGCGAGGAAGTATGTGCTAATGTAATGCCGCTAGTTTCATTTCTAAAGAAGGATTACAATAGGTCATTTCCGCACTTACCAGCATGCGAGGAGCACATTCATAAAGTGACGTCTATTTGGCAAAAAACTGAATTGTGTTTTTTCCTAAAATTTTATTTCTAGGGAAAATCCTGGGATGTCTTACATTACTTTAAGAAGTATTCTAGTCATTGAATTAAATACTGTGTTGAAAATTATAAAGTGTGTTATATTTTTCATTTTAATTGGAAAAGAGTGAAGTGGACCTGTCAAGTTTAGAATGTTTGCTCATTTGCGAACTTGTCTATTTTTCTGGAAATTGAACAAATTACAAACATATAGAGGGTATGAAAAATCAACATAATCGCTCTGATCTTATGTAGCAGGAATGCAGACAAGATTAAAACATCCATATGTATTTCTTTACATGTATTTCCCCATTGAAGGAAAAAAATGCTTTCCAAAATTAAACCACCCAAAATATTTACTGTATCTACTTGAAAACATTTTCAACCAAAGACGAGAGGAATTATTGTAACAGGATATTTAATTTTTTGGGCAATCTAACATTGCCGAGTCAGGGTTAACACAAAATAACAGGCATTTCACATATTTTCCAGTAAATTCTCGCGCACACCGCCGACGGGAACGAAAATTTATACCGCAGACTTTTCCATCTCATTCCAGCATTCAAATCGCCATTACATGGCAAATATATAAAACCTTTTACAACGAATCTGTACACTTTTCCGTCCAATGTAATATATTTACCGCCGAATCAAAAAGTTAATATAATATACTGAAAACCGACAAGCAAATCCTGTTATAGCATTGTGAAGAATGTTTCATTTCAAAATGTAGACTTATACTTTATTACAGTAAACCTCACATAATACCTATTTTGGTTTCCTAAAAACAAGCTGATAACGTACCAAAATCATAAAGCGCCCAATTATCTCTGAAGTGAAATAAAACAGTGGTCCAATTAATCTCAAGACTAAGTTTTCTAGGGTTAGTGGAGGCAAGGCCAGGGCATCCGCCTTGCCTGCCCGGCGGCTACAGGAGCGTGGAGCGGGTGGGAGAATGCATGCAAACGCCAGCGAAGCACGTGCGAGCCATAGAGGCTGTGTCACTACACCTCTTGTGCGCACAAGCGCGACAGATCTACACCTCGATCCCACACTGTACAACTTTTCCCCAACAATGTATACAGAGACGGAGTGATCAGTTTTAGGAACAGAGTGGGTGACATTCATTTACTTGTATTCAAAGATCACAAAAATATCAGGCTATGATGAGACGTCTTCAGACAACAGTAAAAATATTTTTTTTTAATAAGACGCTTCCCATTCACCCGAGACGAATGGCAAGAGAATCATATCCAAATGAAAAACTTAGGTCCCCAATAACTACGGAAAGATTATCCATTACTTCCCGAAAACATTTAAATGTGTAAGTGCACAAAATAAATAAAAAACAATGGTTAGCAATCAATTTGATATAATTTTTTTTAAAACCCTCATATCGCTACCTGTTATAAACGCCTTATAAATCTTTTCCTTTTACTATTCTTAAAAGTACGATGAAAACGTCATTTTCACATACATACTACGCCAGAAAACTTCAACAGCTTTAATGTAATATGTCTAGCAAGTGGCGAAATTGCAAAGTGAATAACTAAAATTACATTTAATACGCAATATATACATAAAATGAAAATATGATTACTGTTTTACTTCAATGTCAAAATTCCCACATGGACGTAAAAATAAACAAAACCTTAATGAGAAATTGGCGCTATTACTGAAGCACGATTACACTTTATTTAAGAACTAAAAATTAGTTGACAAATAATACCACTTAAAATTATCAACTTTGAAAAATATTAGTTCTTTTCTGCAAATCCTCACCAACTGCTCACGTTTGTTATTAATTAGAACTTACGTCATTCGCTAACAAAATTTAAACCAAGGACATCAAAAATGTATGAGTAATGCACTGCATTGAAGTAGTGTATTCTCACTGTCAGTATTTATTTCGTAAGTGCATTACCCCTTTAGGAGTCGGCGTTTGCTGGACCTCTCACGCTGAGGTTATACACTTCTTTCAGATCACATTTTTAACTGAAAAAATAAACTGAACTCACCACAGACCGGAAAGCCTCCCTTGGGACTAGTGTAAATTCATTCATAACTGTAAATAAAATCTGAATGTTCGAAAACACAGGAGATATACACACTAGCACACCGAAGCACGAGTTTCCTCGAATATAAGACGTCCAACTCGCGGAACTCAACGCGCTCTTCTGATCACCGCCATAACCATACCAACAGGTGGGTCAGTTGTGCCAACATACGTAACTAAAATGTCCGTCAGATGAAAATCACAAATTTTCTAGCAATTTACAAATAGACAATTTTAAAAGTATATAACCTGCAGCTAACGTTTTAACACATGTATATTCATACAGACCATTGAACAAAAAAGGTAAAAATAAAAAAAAAACACATTATTCAACGAAAAAAATTTATTTCACCTAAAATTCTTCATGTGTCCATGGCTAAAATCCAATTTCCAGATTTTACGGATTTTAATGAAAAATGAACAGTATTCATCACAAGACTGAAAAGCACGCTCAATGCCAACAAAGTAATGAGGAAGCAACAGCAGAAAAAGAAATGAAAACTTAATGCAAATGCTCACATAAACAGAATTAAAAACGGCTATGAACATTATCAATAAACAAATACATACAAATTATGTGGGAATGCCCTTCTAGAGAATGAATTCAACAAATAGTCAAAGTTTATACATCCCTAGTTGCTAATACCAACTAGTTCAATGTTCAATCCATTAGCTGCAGACTTATTACAAAATAGCTTGCACCAATGCCAATGTTCTGGTTGAATAATTTTTAATATTCCAATCTTTTGAAACATCATCTACTTTACTGGTGGCCCTTGACCTAAAAATGATTAACAACAATGTGTATATAGAAGATAATACATACCATCATTAGGGCCCCATTTCACTGCTAATACAAAACAAAGAATGAGCTCAGTTAGTCTCGATCTCTAATACAACTGCCATTCAAATTAGTAAGTCACAATCACTATTTGGTATTGAAATTTTGATAATAAAAATATAGGCTCGTCAGTAATCAAAGAGTAATTACACTAAGAATCATAGTAAACCGATCAAATTTGTACAAACAGTTAACTCCCATTCTTTCACATAATGAAGATTAATCACTTCACACCAAAGTATATTTAAAACTCTTGACATTCTATGACGAATTAACCTGAAACAAAACATTTTATCATTTTATTCACACGCTCTGAAAAAGTGCAAGTGACAGCACATCAAGTTGGGCAAGAGCAACATAAACAATGCTAGTTTTGTTTTTTTGATATATCTAAACCTAGCAAAAAGAACACAAATATGGGTACTTTCTAAGAAGTAATATGGCGCCTAGTATTGTGTTCCAACAGTTGAAACAACCTTCAAAATTAGTTCCAATAACAGGTCATTATAAGTTTGTTTTTTCTCTCTCAAAAATACAATATACAAAGATTAAAAACCAAACTAGGTCAGTAATTTACAACATTAAAAGTAATTAGAAACCATACAATCAAGGATATCTCAAAGACTTGGGCAGTAGAATCTATTTCAAAAAAAGTAAATGAAAACGAATATTAAAAGAAGGCATACATAATGATAAGAGGGAAACAAATGTAATACTATAAACATGAAGTGTGAATAAGTTTCCTTCAGAGTAACATTTATTGTCGATGTAAACAAAATCAAGATTTTTACTATTATTCAATGCACAAGAAAGGACATCAAAGAAATGAGAAAATTGTAAAGAACTATCCTTAATCATTTGGTTCATGTATTTTATTGCAACCACATGAAGAACATAATAATTATTTATATGACTTTACTCTTGGTACCAGTAAGAAACCACCGCTAAAGGGTAAATACCTCGTAAATCACAAAATACACAGCATTACAATACTTCCTGCAATGTACAGCAACGTCTCCTTCCCAACCCACAATTGCTTCAACAGTGCCTTTAATAGAACCGAACTCTACTGACTAACTTTGAAATAATGCACTCAGTGTTCAACCACCTGTCAAAAACCTATTATCGAAGAACTCTCTCCACAGACACCTTGTTCACACATTCTACATCACAATTTTACCACACTGGTTAGGATTTAAGGGTCATTTGCTGTCATCACTGTGGTCACTTGCAACCCGTTCCCCCCGCTTCATGGATTTCAGAGCACGTTCCCGTAGTTGCTTCTCCAGCTCCTCTGTGTTCTCAGTCTCACTGACATCCGAGTCCTAGCACAAACAACCGAAGAAATTCAAGTGACAATCACGTTCATCAAGCTACCTAACCTTATTTATGTGCATTTATATTGCACTAATAAAATACTATCGACAGGGCCACGAAAATAACCTCTCTAATGAAGATGACCTCACGTACCATAGCCTTAATAATAAATTTTGCCCAACTATTGCGATCACATAAGCACACAAAACTCATGCTAAATGTTTCTACTTGAAGACTTTTATGATACCAATGATGATTCTTCTAAAGTAAGTGATATTTAATTGTCAGAGATACATACCTCACTTTCTTCAACTTTACGCTTCTTATGTTTCTTATGTTTTTTGTGTTTCTTGTGCTTTTTGTGTTTTTTCTCTTTCTTCTTTTTCTTGCCTTCTACTTCAGCTTCACTGTCCTAAAAAGAAACAAAAAAACATGGAAAATGCATACAGTGAAAACTTGAGCCAACTATCAGTTCCAAAAGGTTAAAAAGGAAATTTTGAAAGCAATTTTAAAGGGGTTTCTTCTCTTGGAGAAACTAAATGGGACAGCAAAAGTACATAAGGAAGAAGAAATGCCAAACTGCAAGCAAAAATTCCGAATTTGGGGCAGTCCGTAAAATACGAAACTCAAATCTGGAGTACTCTATAATTCCTTCTCCCATATGTAATGCTCTGTAAAGGGCGTTTCAACTGCATCCTAAAAAAATTCATAATGCAAAACATCCCTTACAAGCAATAAGTAAAAATTATTATATGACAGTAGGGAAAAAAAAGAAGCATTAGTTTACATTCAACTTTATGATAATGAGAGTCTGAATTACTTGGCAATGATAATCTACACCTAATAAGAAGATTGGAGACAATTTGAGAAAATGAAGGATGCAAAGGCAAGAAAATTTCTGATAAGAAGTTGTACACATGCCATTGTGAATAACCCGTGGACGACAGAGTCTACTGCGATAATTTAATTACAATTTAGAATATACTAAAGATCAGTATTGAACATTATCTTTATATTCTAACAGATTACATCAATATACAATTGATGAAAAAAATTCCATTTATTGTAACAATTTATACAGCATGACTATTGTTTATTTATATTTTTTATTTAATTTCTTAAAATTTTAACAAATATTTATTTACACATATTCTTTATGCTACATATGTAAGTTGAACAAGCATGCTCGTCTAATATTCACAGATTAAGCCTAGTAGGTTAGGATTAATGGTTTTACGTGACCTTTCCTTGTCAGGTAACTCTTAATGTTGACGTAACAATAAACTACAGAGATGGTGAAAATACATAATGACTGTTCGATGAGAATGTGCGGATTCTCGGTTTGATACCTGATGAGTGTGAATTTTTATTTTTATTTATTTTTTGTTGTTGCAAGAGATGAAAAAAACAACAACAATGGTAGATTACGCATTCTACATCTAACCAAAGAAGATGTCAGATGTTGCAGCATGGAAGGAGGATGATTAGGGCACTGGCAAAAACCATGATCATGATGATTGTAAGGAGCAAGAAGGTAAGCCACAATGGCCATTGCAAGCATCTTTTAAATGTTAACATGCAGAGTTTTGTGAAAGTGTAGTGAAGTCAAGAAAATTGTAAGAGTACCTGTATGATCATCTTCGCAGATTTTCTGGACTGGATGTTCACAAGATAATTCGAACTTTTGAACTTCAGTTGGTGAATTGGAGGGTCATAGAGATTTCAGTTAGTTATTATTACAATTATCAGTTAGATTATAAGGTAATAAATAATTATAATAATTTCTAGTGGTCTTCTGGGCATCAAATTCGGTACCAAAAACAATTGTGACAAGTCATGAGAGTTCACGAGTATTGTATTTTCAATTCAATTTTCAATCAATTTTCAAATTCAAGACCATTAAAAAAATTTGTTCCTAAGAGTGTGGTAATACAAACAAATTGTTTTTTGGTGGAAATTTTAGACATCTAATGAATTATGGTGGTATCTCATTATTTTAAGATTTTTTCCAAGAATTAACTTTAGAAATAAGATGGTAGCAAATTTGCAAATCTGTTATTCTAAACAGTTTCTTTTGAATAGAGCAGAAGTGAAACGCTCACCGAATTTAACCCACAAATGCATTAATGCCTGTCAGATCAATCAGTGTTTTTTGATATAAATGAAATTTCAAGTAGAAAATCATTTTGTAATATTCGAAGTTAGGATGTTTCCAGACTGAAAATTATAAATAGATTGTGGGATATGAAAGTTATTGCAGGAGAAACAAAAACATATTGTTTCAAGAAACAGCCTAAAACTTTAATAACATTAAATGATAAACAGGAAACCTAAGGGGAAAAGAGTAAGAGAGAAGAGGAGTTTGGAGGGGAGAACAAGAGTTTGGGAATGGAGGAGAGAGAAAGAAGGGAGAAGGGGAAGATGAGAGGAGTAAAAAGCAAGTGCAATGAGGGGAGGGGATAAAGGCAAGTGCAGGGGGAGGAGAGATTAGAGAAGTAGAAAGAGGGGGAGAGATTAGAGAAGTAGAAAGAGGGGGAGAGAGTGCGAGGAGAGAGAGAGAGAGAGAAAGAGGGGGAAAGAGTGCGAGAAGAGAGAGGGGGAGAGTACGAGAAGAGAGAGGGGGAGAGTGCGAGAAGAGAAGTGGAGAGTGCAGGAAGAGAGAGGGGAGAGTGCAGGAAAGAGAGGGGGAGATGCGAAGAAGAGAGAGGGGGAGAGTGCGAGAAGAAGAGGGAGAGTGCGAGAGAGAAGAGGGGAGAGTGCGAGAAGAGAGAGGGAGAGTGCGAGAAGAGAGAGGGGAGAGATGCAGAAGAGAGAGGGGGAAGGGCGAGAAGAGAGAGGGGGAGAGTCGAGAAGAACAGGGGGAGAGTGCGAGAGACAGGGGAGAGTACGAGAAGACAGGGGGAGAGTACGAGAAGACAGGGGGGGAGTACGAGAAGACAGGGGGAGATTACGAGAAGACAAGGGAGATTACGAAAGACAAGGGGAGATTACGAGAAGACAAGGGGAGATTCGGAAGCAAGGGGAGATTACGAGAAGACAAGGGAGATTACGAGAAGACAAGGGGGAGATTACGAGAAGACAAGGGAGATTACGAGGAAGACAAGGTGGGAGATTACGAGAAGACAAGGGGGGAGATTACGAGAAGACAAGGGGGAGATTACGAGAAGACAAGGGGGAGATTACGAGAAGACAAGGGGGAGATTACGAGAAGACAAGGGGGAGATTACGGAGAAGACAAGGGGCGAGATTACGAGAAGACAGGGGAGATTCCGAGAAGACAAGGGGAGATTACGAGAAGGACGAAGACAAGCGGGGGAGATTCGAGAAGACAAAGGGGAGATTACGAAGAAGACAAGGGGGAGAGTACGAGAAGACAGGGGGAGAGTACGAGAAGACAAGGGGAGAGTACGAGAAGACAAGGGGGAGAGTACGAGAAGACAAGGGGAGATACGAGAGACAAGAGGGAGAGTACGAGAACAGGGGAGAGTTACGAGAAGACAGGGGGAGAGTACGAGAAGACAGGGGGAAGACGAGAAGACAGGGGAGAGTACGAGAAGACAGGGAGGTACGGAGACAGGGGAGGTACGAGAAGACAGGGGAGAGTACGAGAAGACAGGGGGAGAGTAGAGAAGACAGGGGAGAGTACGAGAAGACAAGGTGGAGAGTTACGAGAAGACAAGTGGGAGATTACGAGAAGACAAGGGGGAGATTGACGAGGAAGACAAGGGGGAGATTACGAAAGACAAGGGGAGATTACGAGAAGACAAGGGGGAGATTACGAGAAGACAAGGGGGAGATTACGAGAAACAAGGGGAGATTACAGAGAAGACAAGGGGAGATTACGAGAAGACAAGGGGAGATTACGAGAGACAAGGGGGAGATTACGAGAACAAGGGGAGATACGAGAGAAGACAAGGGGATTACGAGAAGGGGAGATTTCGAAAGAAAGGGAGATTACGAGAAGACAAGGGGGAGATTACAGAAGAGAGGTGAGGTAAGGGGAGGGGAAGAGAACTGAGGATATTAAACTTATGTTTACGAACTATAAACTTACAGGTTCAGATTCACTGGAAGTTTCCCGCTGCTTCTTCTTTTCTTCTTCTTCACTTTTACTTCATCTTCTGAAACGGAGGCACGTCGTTTTTCTTTCACAACCTTCTCAGCGTTGCTCCTCTTCGATTCTTCTGATTTCTGACGTTTCGTGTTTTTGTCCCTCGACTCTGGAAAAGTTTGAAAGAATAGTATTTTCAACATTATCACAACATATTTCAAAACCTAAGATTTTAAAAAGTATCACAACTCACCTCTGTTTGTCTTCTGATTCTTCTCTTGGGAAGAAGGTGATCAGAACTTGAGACTTTACGCTGCTTCTTGTCATCAGGTGTTTTTTCTCCTTGTAAGTGTAGCTGGTGTGACTCAGCCGTTTTTTTGCTTGATCGTGAAATCTTCTCCTACAAATTAAAGATCACAGAGCATTGTATTCTTTGAAACTAACAATGTTCATGATGATTCATGAGCAATTCCAAAAGTTGGTTCACAGAAACAAACTTTACATAAGGTTTCATTTTCTTGTTAACTGATTGTGCATACCACGCTCATCATGCACAAATATATAAGACATGTTATGTAAAGGTTAATTGATACAAGGAAACCCTGGAAATCATTAAATTTTCTCTCCACTTCAGCACAATTAGAGAGGAAAATAGAAAATGTTTTAAGCCATATTTTACTGGATTCCAAAGACATTTTAGACCACCGTTATTTGATAATCGTACACACAATTATTTCTACAGCTTTGACACTAGAAATATAATAACTATTATTTCACTGACATTTAGATTCAAGAGAATATTTGATTGTTTTGAATGTTTCTGAACATACACTTACTTACACACATGCAGAACCAAAGAATATAATGTTAAAAATGCAAAACACAAAACCTCTCAGCGCATCTGAACAGAAACAAAAGAGTTCTCTCTCTAACTGGAATAAACACAGTTGTTAATGCTGCTACTGCAAACAAAATCCGCTAGAGTTTAAGATCAGGTTGGCCATACAAATGTGTTTATATTATATATTTATTGTGGATATTATTTGATATTTTAAGAAATCATGCTGTATTATCTATAATTTATAATATAATTACAATAATCTTCATCTCTGATTGTCAAATGCTTCATGGACTGCTAATGTAAATTTACAATAATAATTCTATGCAATACAATAATAAATATTCCTCACTTATCTTTCTTCTATTATGATATAATTCTCTCCAGTATTGCAAGAGTTGAAGTAACTTAATTTTTTAGTTCTGAATGGAAGACTTTTTCCCACATCTTTCAGCCCAACGGTACGAATGGCGGAGATTTCTCACCTGATCAGGGGCGTGTGACAGTTCCCTATTTCTTAATATGGATGACAAATTGAGCTGTGGCAATTCCCATATACTGGAGCCCCTGACTATGCAAACGCAAGGAAGGTATTCATAGAGAAGGGGCCCCAGGTGCTAGATGAGCAATTGTAAATATCCGTTACAGTTCATCCAATTACTGCATGCAGTGGCTTCAGAAACAAAATAAGCAGACATGGAACACTTTATTTGCCTTGAGATAGCACTAACACAGAAGAAATCTTAGAATAAGAAGAGGAATAGGCTTCAGACACTACTTGTGACATCCGATTAACGTTCCTCAGAAGTTTAAATGTAAGTGAGGATCTTTCTTCTGTGGGAAAACAATAGCATTGCAAATTCAAATATCTTCGATAACTACACTTCTTTTATCAGCGATACAATTTTATTTTTGAAATATTCAATCATGTATTATTTCATTATTGAAAAGCATTTCTAATAATTATTTCTGTTAGAAATAGCTATAGTTTGTGCAGCAGCACGTCACTGTGGCACTTCATCTAGGATGGTAAAATCAAATGTAGAGCAATAAAAACATGAAAAATAGTGTATTCTTATTTAATTTATTTCAATCATGAGTGGCAATTATATGTGCATTGAAGAGCAGCATGTCATTATGGAAGTCCATCCAGGATGGTAAAATCGAATCTAGAGCAATAAAAACATTAAAAATAATGTATTGTCATTTAAATATTTCAATAATTTGCGGCAATTATATGCATTTGCATATAAACTGTTTCCAAGTGTCCATTCATACACATCACACTTATTCTAGCTCATATATACAAATCGCCTCATTGTGGCCCATTGTTCATAAGGTGCCATAGTTTTTCTACTCAAGATTAGCCAGCCTCGAGACTCATAGACACTTGCTGTGATTAAAAGTCAACTGAGGGTAAAGTGTGTTCGTCTATTTAAAAAAAAGTCCATACCATCAGGACTGCATAATGAAAAAACTCAATAGTTAGAAGTTAATAGGTAATCTAGTCTCCTTGTTAGGACTTAATTGACATATATGACTAATGGAAAAGAGTTGAAATATGATATTCAGAGTTCAAATTCAATGTATTCACTATATGATTGCAAGTGACCAGAGCCACGAATAGCAATGTTACTACAAAAGCTTATGTAATGTATCATCATCTCATTGTAATGGTTTCCTGACATTAATAAAATTTTTTTCTAGCAATTTATTTCTTTTCTGTCATTTTTTGTCACTAGTTGAGGTGTTTTGCATAAATCTAGAGTCCAGGTTGGTTGAAAACACTAAACAAGGCATCAGATAGTATAAAAAACCTACAGTACCAATAATACAGTAAAATCTGTGAAAGACGGAATTTATCAGGACACAAAAAAAATTCTGGTTTAGGGAGGTTTCTGTTTTATGCCGAGTGGCTGTATTCGGACTGCTTGCCGACTCTTTCAAAGCACAATTGAGCAATTGCGTATCTGGATTATGGTTTTCAACATGGGGCAGGACGACATGTGAATAGAAGCCACGACTGTATTCAAATTCAGAGAGTTGGAAGAGAGGAAATTCGCCAAATGTCTATGCCTTGAGACACAAGAGACCCAAAGGTCAAATTCTACACTGAGAGCGGACTTCCCTCTCCTTCAGCTAAATCGTGTGTCAGAGTTGGTGAAAATGTAAAACAAGCTAGTAAATGCATTCATTTCTTTAACATCATCTTGCATCTCTCTGCCAATTGCATTAAAATCACTGAAATTCCGTTTTAAAAAGATTTTTTCTTCTGCTGGACATGAAAAACTGTTCCGTTGGAGAGGTTCCGTTTTATGCTGTGTAAAACGCCATTTAACTTCACAAGCCGGAAAAATTTTCCAGTTAACAAAGGTTCCTGACTTGTGCAGGTTCCAGTTTAAACAGATATACATAGTTTAGACTACAATTTCACATGTGTAATTTCCACAAGTGTGTCAGGAGATCACTGTCACGGTTATATTTTCATTTTGGGCAAAACACTTGTCAATTCCTTTACTCAAAAATACTAAAGTCTATTTTATTTAATTGTACCCCAAATTTACTCCATTTATGGAAGAGATATTTCACTTCAACAACATACCAAACAGGAGGATTATTACATAACGAAAAGTCTTCCATGGCAGAGATCCTGACACTGGTAACTAAGAACAACAAACCACTGTATAAATTAAGGAGAGGGAAAGGGAGGGAGAGAGAGGAGAGCGGGAAGAGAAAAAGGAGAGCGGGAAGAGAATGGGGTATCAAATACATAGTTTCGAAGTCGGCTCTCCTGACCAGAAGTACATTGAGAAGCCACATTGCAAATTAAATCATTGCTGTTAAATGCCTTGAACCTCGTAGGTTTGAAATGAAGGTTAGGCTTTTGCAGTACATTATGAAGAAATATTTAATGAAACATTTAGTAAGAATGATATAATAAAAGTTAACTCTACTGTTTCTGTAGCATTTGACACCATTCAAATTCACATTCAAGGAATCTTTAAATTTTCTAATTCCCCCCCCCCCTCTCATATATCCAAGTAAAATACAGAACTGAAAAATTGTTTTCTTCTATTTGAGTTTACTGTCGTTATTGTAAATAAGTAATATACATTAGAACTGAAAATAAAATGTTGCTTACGTGTCTCTAATAGGGGAGACATCATCTCTTTCCGACTTGCTCCTTCCTGATGATTTTTCATGTATGTCTTCACGAGATGCAGCAGGAGACACAGCAGATGATTTCTTATAATTTTTCTCAACTGGCTGTGATTCAGAAGATCGCTCTCTGCCTTTTGATTTGCTCCTATCAGGTGAGCGAGATCGTGAATTGTGAACTTTCCTTTTGGAGCTCTCCTTAAGTATTTCATTATCCTCATTGTGTTCTGATGGAGACCTAAAACAATGTCCATTTATATGATAAAATGTATTGTATTTTTGAAGAAAAAAATTACTGAAAATTTTTAATGCATGTAGTACATTCCAACTTTATGCAGGGAAATTCTGTTAGTATGTTTTTCTAGGAACTGAAAATTTTGAATGTTGAATGCTGGACAACCTAATAAAAAACACTCAGTTTATGCACAATCAAATTTTTCATATTGATGTCTGCAAACGAATACAATAGACAAAACTAATGGATATGTAAATAACATGCAAATATCTGCAGGATGAACTTATGCTCAGGAGGAACTAATTCATTCATAAATGACATTGAATAAAACTAAATTACACAAAAAACATGCACAAAGCATTGCACATTATGCCAGTGGCCCGTAAGTTTTGCGTTCATACGCATCAACAAATGCTAATAATGTGAGCTGCATTAATGCCAGTGCACACAAGACGCATAATGCATGGCATATATTAACAGTATCTTATTCAAAAGAGCAAGGTGCATTGTTGCCAATATGCTTTACTTGTTGAAAGCTAGAAAAAATGGTACTTGACTTGTGTAGTAGCTTCAGTCATACTTGAGTTGTGAGCACAATGCACATTGCTAAGAGTGCTTGTGTACTGTTTTGCGACAAAGTGTTGCAACAAAATCTATGACACGCATTAAGTGACGTGTGTGTGTTTGTGCGCAGGCATCAATGCAGCTGACGTCAGCAGCCTCAGGTAAAGGGCGTCAATGTAACGCTCATGTGAACAGACCAAACAGAAAAAGAATTTGGCACGGAGGGCACAGCGAAACACGTTTCTCTCGGTCTGGAATCAATGTGAAAGTAATACCCAATACTACCATGAAAACAACACACAATGATGACACAGGTGAACCGGGAAACATTTCTCTCATGAAGTAAATTACCTACACAAATTTTGAATGCACTACGCGGGATTGTTACATGTTCAAACGAATAGTTTGATGCATTTGGGATAGGGACTTGGAAATATGCAAGTACTAAGAGGGTTACTTATGTACTTGAAAACGGGGAACGTGCTAAAGAGATTTCACTGAATTTGAATAATTTTCTGTATCAAATATTTACCTTCTTGACTTTGATTTACTTATCCTCTTCTCAGAACTGTTGGTCTCTTTTTCTTTGTCCTCAGTTTTCCGAAAGGGAGATGGTGTACGAGACAAGCTGCGAGAAAACTGTGGAAAAACAACAAGCAATTACAAAATATAACTTTCAAATAGAGAAGAAATACTCATTTTGTAATAAACATATTGTAAATAGAAACCAATCAAAGTTCATGACTTCGTAAGCAACAATTTTTCTATTTCTCTTTGCAATATGTACTTTAATGTCAATTATTATACAGAAAAGTTTTTATTACCTTCTGTTTGCCACGAGGAGGAGAGACACTCCTTGATTCCGATCTTGCTGGAGGTTTCTTTCGCTTTTCATCACGTATAGGTGAAGGACGTCTTCGTTCAGGTGAGAGACCACGCTACAAAATAATAAGCCATCTTTTTAATTACCAAATCTAAAATATGTCATACCCACAATCATTCATCATTACTAATTAATGTTTACATTATAAATTTCTGCCTTCAGTCCAACGCTTTCGATTAGAACAACAAAATAAAATTGGTTCACGGGATTGGTCATTGTGGTTAGAGAAACAATAAGTTGCACACAATTTTTTGTTTCTCTAACCACAATGACCTATCCCGTGAACCAATTTTATTTTATTATTCATCAATGGTCATGATTCTAAAATGGTCAGAACAACATACAATTGTACAATTACAAGTAATTCCAAATTTTAATTTCCATGGTTTTCATGTTTTGTGGAAATGTATTCTTTTCTCTGTGTATCACTGTTTACCATCCACAAAGATAAAAACATTGGACATCCCTGTATGAAGACTGGGAAATGAAACCAAAACAAAAACAGTTTAATTAAGGAGTAAATGACAGAAATTGTATTGGAAATGTACCTTCCACCAACTGAAATCTTATCAAAATACAGTACATGATTGCTCGTTCAATAATAATGATAATTTTTTTTTGTTTTCCTAATGTTAAAGGCACAGATTAACTATTTCTCTGTATTACATCCCATCACTCCATTTTCATACAAATTTACAATAAGCTCTACAGAGAAACCGTGAGAGAAGTCTTAGAAAATCTAAAACACCTGCAAAATATATACTCCTGACAAAATTCATTATATGCAATGCTGCAGCCATATTCATGTCATACTAATGTTTTGTTTACACGTATAATTTATATGGCCATGATAACATTGCAGTTCACACCCTAGGTCACCTATGGATCTTGATTAATCAACTACCTATTTTAATGACCAATATGTGCTGGAACCATAAGTTGCTGAAAGATCATCAACAGTTTTGGACTAAAGCCCTGAATAATGGTCAGTCTATGGACGTAATCTTAGATTATTCAAAATTAATTTGACAAAGTCCCACAACTGAACTACTTGAACTAAATAATGTCATAGCCTTTCAGAATTGAAACTGATACTTTAATTTTGGGACGTACTTGACATGAAGCCCTCCCACCAATGTTGCCTGATAAAAATTCGGTGCATTAGAGGAAATATTGAAAACACAAGGAAATCAAATATTTATAATGACATTAAAGGACTAGCTGCATAAAGTGCAAATATATCAGCACCATCTTTCCACCTGGCATGCCTATGCCTGGCCTATGGAACTTCTAAGTAACATTGGTAGAAGTTCCTGTGAGCAGATACAAAAGAAGCAAGTGCCTACGAAAAAATATTTATTTATTTACAAAATATGATAAATGACAGGACAATTCTGGTCTAAACTTTTTTTAAATGTGTCAATGCTGGGAACATCGATAACAACACCAAGTAGGCAATTCCAGTGATCAACAACTGATTGACAGGAATCACTTGTACAGATGGCACAAAAAATTGTCTTAGTTCAACTTACAAATATGACCATGAAGGAAGAAATCATCAAAACCTGGGCAATTGTCATGGTTGTTAAGTATTTTTAAGTTTCAATCAGAACTACTGGCAAAATCGCATCATTAGAAGTGGACAGGTTGAATGCTTCAAGTCCCTAAGGGCATGACAGGTGTCACAGGGCAGGAACGTATCTTGAAGATTTCCTCAGTATACTGTATATGAGTGTCAGGTTCTGGGTGAAGTTCTTAAGATGTAGTAACTCCATTCAATTATTGGCCTAATGCAAGTAGTGTAGAAAAGTTGAGACATCAAGTGCTTGAATACTGGATTTTTATTTTGCCTATAATATTCAATTTCAGTAATGTGTTATTTTCAGTTATATGTTTTTTTCTCAAGTCCACTAAATAACTTGTAAGTGATATTTTACTTTTAAAAATCAAAAAATTCTCAGGAGGCCTCTTCAAAGTTAAAGGGCCGTCATATTTAAAGTCTACTTATACTTGAGATATATATTTTTTTTCCTGTGCCCTTTCATTAGATTAAGAATGACAATGTTACATTATATAATATTACATATATCAATTATTCCAGAAATATATGCTGCAGTGGTATGTTAATCTGTACTATATAAATTATATTTTGCCCACTTCCATTACCACTAAAAACACAACAGAAAATCATAGAATGTTAATACACCAGCTGCAACAATCATTTAATGTAAAAGAATGTCAATAACATTATGAACTTACACTGGATCGTGCAGGACGAGGAGAGGCTGATCGTCTATGACTCCGAATCGGACTTCTTCTTGGACTTCTGGAAAAAGGTTAAATGGTATAATAAAAATGAAAATAACTTTAAATGAAAATAAAACTTCAAATGTCACAAAATATCAGTTACGTCAGTACACACAGTTCCTGATTTGGTCCTTAGTTTTTTAATATTTATAAATTGTGTGTGTTAGTGTTTAAAAACAGCTCTTTTAGCTAATTTGCTGATGGTTGTAAGTTTTGGAGGGTAATATCAGACAATAATGATGCTGTACTTTTGCAGCATTACATGAATGATCTTGTACAAGGGTGTCAAAGAAATTGTATTAATTTAAATATAAAGAAATGGAAGTTGTTTTGTAATGTAAATGGATGTTATTACGAACAACCTATACTATTGATGGATTAAACTTAAAGTGTGTTTCTGAAATTAAGGATTTGGGTATTATTGTTGATTAACACATTATTATGTCATAAACAGTTCTTTAATATTATTGTGTTCTGTAGAAAGACAAACAACTAAATTTACTTACTTAAAAGCACTCTCAATATTATACAACTCCAGTTAAATATAAGCTCATGCATTGTTCTTCAGTATGGTCTCCTAGTACTATCTAATTAATAGGATTGAAAGGGTTCAGTATATTTTTATCTCATATGCAGTATGTAAAGCTAATCTATCAAATCCCAGATATAATAATAACTACTTAGTAATTCCTAAAGTAGTGAATCACTGGAATCTGCGAGTGACAAATGATGTACTTTTAACAAACAAACTTCTTACTGGGTTGATTGATTGTGCTGCAATGAGGAATCTATTAGCTGAATATTCAAATCCATGTAATATTAAAAATGAAATTTTTTGTAGATCTCAATTTATGTATGTCTTCACGATTCCCAGGCTTGCAAACAATCATAACATGTAGTGATCTGTATTTTAATCTATACTCATTTTCTGAAAGTATTATCATTTATAAATTATTGCTAAATTTATTTCTATTCGTATTATGCTTCTTAATTTTGAAATTGTCATTTCGGTTTTGTCTCTTACTTTATATTTATTATTCAATGATTGAGTTTGTAATACGAACAGTTTCCATATATGTATTGGGCTACTTAGCCTGTTTATCTTTTTTAAAAATAAAATAAAAAGATAAATTCATTTATAAATCTAAATTTCAATAGACTAATCTTAGTTACAATCACAATTTACATATTTTAATAATAATATTAATTATTATTATTATTATTATTATTATTATAATTATTTAAAAAATACTGTTTATCACAATGACTATTAGTATATGTGTAATACTCAGAAGAAAACAAGGCTAAGAGACTTTTAAAGAAATGTAAGTAAAGACCACATTTGGACTCTAGACACTTTTAGATAAACAATATTTCAACTGCTATATGTGAGTCCGGACTTCTTTGATCAAGGTTTTCAGTTTTCAAAATTTATTGTTTCTGATGAAAGTTCTTTTAAGTGGCAGTGTTACCAATTATGCTTTGTCGACTACGAGAAAACCAGGGGTGGATTCAAGGGGGGAAACATCCTGCAGAAGTGTTTGAAACCAATTCAGAAAAGAAACAATATTCTACTCGCAGTGTTTTCTTGGAATTTGGCACACGCTGCTGGTCAGTATCTCGCAACACATATGGGCAATATTCCTGGAATCGGTATTGTAGTTGAGACCGTTACAGATATTGTGGCATCTGTCACCTTTGAGCGCCTGTATATTCTCAAAATTGCTATTGCTGAACACAAAATCACTCAATCCTTCTGGAATTTAGTCTCTATTTAAAAGAGTAGTGGAAGTCAGACGACAGGCAGTCTCTCAAATGCCCAGTGGTGGAAGAATTACATTTGGGTTTGCCCCCCTTTCCGCGACTGCAAAGAATCCAAAGGTAACAATGAAGACTGAGAACTGTTTGAATAAATACTCAGTGGAATTAGGAGAAGTTTTTACCAGTAATAGAAGAGTTTTATTCTGCCACCTTTGTGAGAAATCCATTGTGATTGACTAGCATTCCCAAGTTATCCAGCATTTGAGCAGCAATAAAATGCAACACATACGAAAGATAAACAAACATTTGTTTGTGTATCAAATCCAACCAGCACAAGTACACCTTCTAAATTCTCCTGTATTGTACATATTTGTATCGGGCTTTTGTTTCTGCTAACATACCATTTAAAGTTACACAATTCTTCATTATAACAATTTTTGTCAAATACACGAATATTGATCTCCCTGATGAATCAACACTGCATAAGAACTATCTTCCACAGTGCTATGAAGAAACTTTATAACATTCGTAAAGTCTGTCAAGAGAGAATATATGGGTGTGTATCAATGAAACAACCGACTACTGGAACAAAGTCATAAATGTTGTCCTTGGTTTACCGACAGCCCCTTCGAAGAATGTGAAAGAAAATGCTTTCTTCTGACGTACAAGGAAATGACTGTGACAAATCAGATTACATTTTGCAAGGTTGTTTAATGAGGCAATGCATTTGCTTTGAACTATTGGGGTAAAGCACAACAATGTTTCGCTTCTGACTGATGCAGCAGCATACATGAAGGCCACAGGTCACAAGAGTTATCTCAAATTGATTCTCGCGACTTGCGTAGTTCACACATTGCACAGAGTTTGTGAAAAAATACATATGCTTTACCCGAACATAGATAAACTCATCCTGAATGGAAAGTGTTTGGTGTATCTCCAACTAAATTGATTTATTGAAGACAAAGAATATTGATCTTTCTCTTCCATTGCACCCAGGGGTAACAAGATGGGGGATGGGGGACGCGGTAGAGGGCTGCAGAGCACTATGCACACAATTTTGAAGGTTTCAAATCTGGTATCTCAGATCTCAACAAAAATGATGCTTCTTCAATCGATATTCTACAGTCACTGCTCAATGATCCAAATATTAAAACCTCAATCACGTCTTGTGTAGTAGAACATACTTTTTCATGTTATAAAGCCCTCTTTTGAGAAAATCGAGAAAGATTTCGCGTGAAAAATTTGAAGATGATCTTCTTAGAACATTGTAATACCAATGTTAAAGCAGACACATTTTAAAAACAATAAATTTTAAATAAATAATAAACTTTAAATAAATCTTTTACTTACTATGCTTAAAATGAATATAAAATTGAGGGAGTGGAATATGATGAAGATTTAGTGACATTTTCTAATTTCAATAACTTTAAATCAAAATCAGTAATTCTTCCTTTCCATCTTGTCCATGAGGGAATTTTACAGAAGATGGAGGGAAGAGAGAGTTTTGCCAACATTGCTCTATCTGTTCTTGGGCTTACAAGTCACGACTGACTAAATCAAAGTTGTATTAACCAATTTTATATTAATAAAACATTGTTTTATATTAATAAACTTTGTTTCTGACATAATTTACAAAACTATAGTAACAGCAGTTATTACATTGCCGTGACCTCTCTGTCTCTCTCTCTCTTTTATTTTATCTATCTACATAAAACTTAAATAATATAGTTAATCACCTCCTCCTTGAGGAATGTCTTCTGGAAGAAGGTGGAGGCATTCGATGTCTTTCTCTCTCTCTTTCTCTCTCCCTTTCACGTTCCCGGTCACGTTCTCTGTCTCTATCACGCTCTCTATCACGGTCTCTTTCTCTATCACGGTCTCTCATGCGGTGTCGATCACGATCCCTTTCTGGAGAACGGCGATACCTAGCCCTCCTGTCTCGTTCTCGATCTCGTTCTCTTTCTCTCTCCCTGTCTCTATCTCTGTCCCTGCTGGCACCTCTGTGGTGCCTGCCTCGGTAAGGAGAACGGGAACTAGATCTAAGTTTTCGATCCTGAAAAAAGAAAATAGGCTGTAAAAAATTGTAAAATGATGTACACAACTTTCAAATTCTTACTAAATAGTTACATTATTTTTTTCATTTCTTCAAACAAACGTAAATGATTAAAGTTTTTAAAACTAAGCTTTACAACTACGCTACTAACAAAATGAAGCATTTAATAATTGAAATGACTTAAAGATAAACAAAGTGCCTTCTTCAAAATAGAAAATAATATTTGTATAAGAATGTTATATAAAAATAAGCTACCTTTTTAACATCACGTTCTGGCTCGGATTCACTAGCTGAGGAATCACCTTTATTATTACTACGATAATGACGTTTTTTCTGGACACTATCTTCTTTTTTGTGAATTTCAAAGTCGTCATCTTTTCCTTAACATAAAAACACACAGAGATTTAAAACCGAGTCTGAATTGTACAAACAATTCAAATGGATTAGGAAAAATCCAAGAAACATTAAATAATTTGTTCTTCATAATTGAATTCATTTAATAAGAGAATTTCATACATTTTATTATTATTTGAGCAATACAATTTTTTTTTTTTTAATTATTATTTCAATATGTTCCCAACTTAATAGTTTTTCTTGCCCCTAGTACATAATCTGGAATCTAAATCTTGAAACGACAAAACATGGTCTCAAGAACACTCAAGAATGAAATATAAATCACTTTCTTTCCCTTACATTATATAAAACTTTAAATTCCGATAAATTAAATCATCCAATAATTTTCATTAATTTTTATATCCTACTGTCATTGTTTACCTCTCTATTATTTCTGTAATACATTAGAGACCATAATTTCATTACCTCTTCCTTTCTCTGAGCTTTCTGAGGAAGATGATGCAGATCGGCTACTTTGAGTCCCAGAGCTTCGTGACCGCTTCCTTTCATTCTTGTTAATCACTTTGGCAGGAGAACGTGAGGCTGATCTCCGCTTGGCTGGAGAATGAGACCTTCGCTTGGGAGAGTGAGACTGTGACTTAGCAGGAGTATTTGAACGTGACCTAGAGCGAGACTGAGATCTGTGTTGATTTGTTTTTGCAGCAGTTTTCCCTTTGCTCTTTGAAGAGCGCTCTTCACTGGAAGATGAGGAACTACGTGAAGCTGATCGAGAAGGGGATCTTGAAGCTTTCTTCTTATGATCCTTCCCATCAGGTTCAGGAGATTTCTTTGCTGACCTACAACATGCACAGAAGCATTTCTTAACTTCTATATTAGTTTTAAAGGATTCCCCCACTATTCTTCACATATTTTGGACAGTATCAAAATTATCTGCATTACAAGATTGACTCAAAAGTTAAGATAACAATAAATCAAAAGAATTTTGAGGCTCTAAAGGCCTTGCGATTATGCGATTTAAAAATTAATAAAAAAAATAAAAGGTGTATGAATTAATGTATTTTAAGCAATGTGAAAAATCATAAAACTAAATATAATTAAGTTTCACAAATATTAAAACTAATTAATAGTTTTACCAAAAATAAGATGTTATGAAAATATCACAGATGTTCATGTATGTTGATAATCTCATATTACGTTTATGTTTACAGAAAAAAATGGGAGGAAGAATATTCAGAAATGACATATTCCAAAAAGAGTAATTTCTATGACAAGTGTTAAAGGTATGTCAAAAAATTTTTTATGTTCCTAAATAAATGTTTACACACACCTGCACAGTTTGCAATTGGACAATGGTTGGTATAATTAAACAAATAAGTAAATAAAACCAAAAGCTTGTCTGGCAAAGACATTTTTATTAAAAAAAATGACCTAATATTTTCATTCGTATTTGCAATTAGAGAAAGCACGCACTCATCATAATTCAAGCACATATGCTCCTACATTTAACTTGACTGCAAAAAGCAGAAGCAAAATCGTCAATAATAATACAATTTAATCTTTAATTAAGGGATCATGGCTTATTTCCAAATCTTTCACTCAATTTACATAAAAATTTAAACATGAAGGATATCATTGATACACATGAACACTTCCTAAATTTGATACTAAATGAAGACAATTTCCCTATTGTCACAACTATTTAGTTTTCGAGTTATTATAAGTAACTATTTCCTAGATGTATCATACACCTTTTCAATTGAAAATCTACCACCTACATTGCCACAGTTGTAATCAAAATCAAGAAAGAAATATATTAATCATTATGTAGTACTTCTCTAAATGTTTTGCACGTAAATAGGATCATGATTTGTTAGCTACCATAAAAAATATAAAACATCCCTTTAACAACTTTGTTTTGAAAGGGTATGGGAAACCAAGTCTTAAATTAGGAAACAAAAGCAAGCTATTTTTATATTTTTACACTAGGTTATTTTTAATAATATGAATAACAATAAATACGACAATGTTTTAATAGCGAAACCAATGAATAATGTGAAATTTGTAGTTTGTCACTTGCAGGGCATCAAATTGTTCCTGGAAAAATCACAACCAACTTGTCCAAAACTTGTGCATAAAATGTAATGGCGCTGTTTTTTACTATATAAGATAGACATAAGAAAAAACAGCTGATTATGCCCAATTCACAGAAAAAATCCTGATGTCCAAACCAATCAGTGAGGTGGGAATAGTAGTTTTGCATCATTTACAGAGTTTATTCACACACAAAAATTACAAATATGTTCTTGATGACACAGATGCTAAGTGTAGAAAATTTATTTAATTAGGTTTCAACTGATCCAGAAAATTACAATGGTAAGGTGAGACAAATATACCTACCAAATTAATTTTCTTTAATTCTACGTATGTCAGAAAAAGCAGAAATATCTACAAAAATATTATTTTAGTATTAATTCATTCATGATTAAATCTGCAAAGGAATTTTTTATTCACATGATGCCCAAGTTGCCCAAGAGTACTCTAAACTCACAGTGCAAAGTTTTGTACCGAACATCCAATTAAGTTTTAAGAATCAATTTGCTTTTCTCAAAGATGATTAGTCCTTGAGATTGACGTTCAGATCTGAACAAATTAGTTCAAACATTATCAGCACTTTTACCCAAGGAGCTTACTTTACTTATCATACGCTTTGACAAAATTAATTTTCTTTCATATAAATCATCAAATTCATCAGTATAAATTTCTGTGCACAGAAAAGAAAAAAGAAAAATTGCCACCACAGCTGTGCCAGTTGAATACATATGAAGATATCCACACACATTCATGATGCAGTTGACACCATATGAGTGGTCTCCTTCAATGGTGGTGATGGTCATACCTAGATCGCACAGGAGATGTGCTGCCATTTCGACTCCCTGACCTGGAACGCGACTGGGATCGAGAATGGGGTGACGAAGACCTGGACCTGGATCTCGACCTGGACCTTGACCGTGACCGTGACCTTGACCGGTCATTGGTAACTTCTGCAGCGTTCACCTTGGGGACGCCAGCCAGGCTAAGCAGTTTCGCCTGCACGCTCGACATCGAACGGGCGACGTCTCTGGAAGAACCATCACCACCATCACCAATCGCCACTCTTAGTCAAACCGGTTTGTAAATGATCATTAAACTGCATATTTTCACTTATAAGTATATTTTAACATCAGTAATCGTCTAACAAAACAGTAGTATAAATAAAACTATTTCACAATTCAAATTAACTTATTCTGCATTGTATAATTAATTGTTACTTGTTAAAGGACATGAAGGACTACAAAATTCAATCCACCTTAAGATAATTGTTAATACTGAATTCTAATTGTTTACAACAAATACGTGATACAAGACAACTTGGGTTAGTTACACTCTAAACTCATTACAAAACCCAGTAACAGTGCATGATATACGCTATTAAGAAGCAAGCATTACTAGACCAAATCAACCACTACCACAAAAGACTGGCTCCACACACTGTAAACCATGGGTGACCATATATGAAAAATATAAATACTTCAAATTCTATATACAAATAGTGATGACAAATGTGATACGATGTCTTTTTGAAACCCATTGCTAGGATATTTTTATATTCTGTAAATAACATTTAAAATGTCATATACAAAATGTTGATGACAAGCCTTTCATGTACTGAGTACTTAATAGTGTACCCCCAATAATAATGAAATTTTTTCATCTCCAGTTTCCCCACACAAATTTTAATGTGTAAATCGCCCTCTTTCACTAATTTCATGTTAATTTGTTATAAGACATTTCTACCTGTCAGTATTCACAACTTAAAAGAAATCAGTAATATATTTTATATAAAAACGCACTGTGGTGACAATAAATGATAATAAAAACTGAGAAGTGCAAGACAATGCTTTGTTTGGAACATCCCACATTTTGTGCAGAGTTATAGAGACATCAACAGTCCCTAGATCTGCT
This sequence comes from Gryllus bimaculatus, assembly GCA_017312745.1. NCBI lineage: Eukaryota > Metazoa > Arthropoda > Insecta > Orthoptera > Gryllidae > Gryllus > Gryllus bimaculatus. The sequence goes on from BOPP01000002.1 coordinate 20,147,409, forward strand.
CCTTAGGAAGCTGGTTGCAACCTGGAGTAAACTTAATTATCAACCGACCCATATCATCCTTAGTCTTGAATTAGATGAATAATAATGTGACAAATCTTTTTCAAGTTTGAATCAGGTCACAAATACATACTATCGCATCAAAAATTTGGCAATTTAGGGGAATTATTTCCTTTATAAATATTCTTTCTAAGAATGAAACATTCTTTACCGATGTTTATTGCTACTTCAATAACTCAACTACAATATAGTAAAAAAAATCTTTAGATTTTTGAATATCACTACCCCCAAATTTAAAAGCTTTTATAATCAGCTTGGAACCTACTAGTGTAGAAGTAAAATTTTATGCAAAGAACTATCAGTTCATCTTTAATTGAATTTACTTCCATAATAAAAGCGGAATATCAAAACTTATCTACTGATTTTAGGAACAAGTCTGGCAAGAAAAAAAATAATAAAAGGAATAAAACAATTTTTTTTTTTTAAAAGAAGATAATAATCCAGTACTACTTCAAACTCAAATAGTATTGATGATTTTCTTATGACTTACTGTAATTAATCACTAAATAAAAATAATAACTACACATTTAATTATTATGAAGTGTGTCATTTAACACTTATGCATTTCTTTAAATGCTTTCTCATCAGTATTATAAAAATCAAAATACATTTCTCACAATATGATTTATACAAATTCATTTTGTTTAGGAATTAATTATCAGAAAGAATTTTTATTGATGAGCTGTTAATATAATTAGTATGAAAGGAAGGCGGATTTGTTGAGATCGATCAGTCTGTTTTAAATCACAGTTGTTGCACATTGTCAAATAAGCATTGCTTGCCAGCTAGTCTTTTGGCATTTGGTGTGGATGCTTCAGCAAGTTCTGATGCCCATGATCGGTCTTGCCCACATTTTTCTTTTTCACTCTTTTAGGACTGCACAAATAGCAAATTTGAGATATATAACGTGCAACTGTCAGCAAACTCAATATATCTTTTGTTGTCAAAGAAAATATACCAAGTGCAGTATCAAAAAAAAAACACTAGGTGAAGACAACATTCGATGAAGTTAGAAATAATCAAAGAGTGCGTCTTGATATTTATTTGCACAATCGTGATTAAATAATGAGAAGGGAAAAAATTTAAGCGTTTTTAAAGATTAGTTAGTATTTTAGTAATAGTAATTACCAAAGCAAACAGCTTCTATAACTACGTTAATTCCCAAATTTCTGATCATAGAATCCTAAATAATAACAGAAACATTCCCAAATTTTGTACTTTTATTGAAAATATTTGTTAGCTTCAAATTTCTGAGTCTCAAACTCAGTAACCTTTTTTTCCTAAAATTTAGCGATTTAGTAATGTCAACAATTTGTTCTTGCAACCTACCCAAACAATATTAATAATAATAGCAGATTTAATAATAATAATAATAATAATAATAATAATAATAATAATAATAATAATAATAGCCGATTTGTAGATCGAGATTGCTAAGGCAGAAGAGCAGTGGCAGTCGTGACCCAATGGTCGCGGATTCCAGTCCCAGCTCGGGCCTGGTTATGTTGTGCATATCTATTTCATCATTCATCATCATCATCATCATCATCACCATCACCATCATCACCACCACAATTTTACTGTATCCCCCAGTGCCAACTATCATGAGGTGTAAAAATGGAATCAGTGTTAAATGCTGAACCATTGAAATGAAATTGGTACACTATATTGAAGTGTGGTACTGTTGATGAAAAACTCTAACCTTTAGAGGGCTTTGCGGTTTCAGGCAGTCCCAATAAACTGGCAAAGTTTGGGTTAAAAATCTTAGCCCTTGTTGATGCACGAACATTTTATACCAACAGTATGGAGGTGTATGTCGGGATGCAGCCATACAGGCCTTACGAAATAAGTAACAAATTAGAAGATGTGGTGAGACTCTGTAAAGCGAATGTGGGAAAAGGACGTAACATTACTGTAACTCATTCTCTAGCTACCCTCTTTCACAGAAAATATTGATGTCTCACATGTTGACAAGAGTTGGAACAATGAGGCGAGGACACGAGATTTCCTTAACACCAAAAAAACAAGAAATCAAATCAAACTTGTTTCGTTTCCAAAAATACATCTACCCTGGTGTTATAAATCCCCCCAAAAGGAAAAAATATTCCACTATCGACAATGCAGAACAGTGACCAAATTGATCAAGTTACTGATGATGCATGTAAACCAGAAATAATTACATTTTACAACCTCATGAAAGGAAGAGTAGATGTCGATAAAATGCACAGTTCTTACAGCTGTGCCAGATATATGCATCGATGGCCAATAATATTGTTTTATAGTATATTGAATGTTGCTGCAATCAATACATTTATTTTATTCCTGTCGCAAAACAATCGCAGGTACGAAAAGGCAGCAATTTATGCTTAAGTTGCATGTATAATTGGTAATGGATTGATTGCAATACAGAGTGCAATACCCAATACTGCATCAAGTCTTCCTAAAGGGATCAGAAACAGCAAAAACTAACAAATTCAACACAATCAATGGAAAACAGTAGGTGGAAAGCAAGGGAGATATGCTAAGAGAGGACAGAAAGATACAATATTAATGTGTGAAGTGTTACGCATGCAAAAATTGTGTTAAAGAATACCCTGGAAAATTGTGATGGAATGTAAACAATGTAATCAGTATTCATTTTTGGAGAAATAACAAAATATTACCAACAAATGTTACTGAGAGCACAATATTTGACATTCCTGTTGCATCATTGTGACCTGATCCTTCAAAACAAAATAGTTATATCTCGAAAACTTTAGTGGGTGTGACAGATTCGGTGTCTTCAAAATAGGGAGTCACTCCAGCAGGGTTAAAAAAAATTGTGTTTACCATCACTAAGAACTTCCTAGGATCTTGAACCAAGATAGTTTCAACCTTCTGTACTTAAAAAACTGAGAAATACATTAAAACCCCTCCTTTATACTTTATGTAGGGTTCATAGGGAAAATGGTGTAAATTGCGAGAAGTGTAAATAAGTGGAAATGATTTTTTTCATCCACTGTGTAATGTAACGTAATTAAATATGTAAAGTAATACGTAATGTAATACAATGTATATATATACTGCATCAAGTCTTCCTAAAGGGATCAGAAACAGCAAAAACTAACAAATTCAACACAA
>BOPP01000002.1:20150644-20162173 GCA_017312745.1 Gryllus bimaculatus
ATATGTATGTATGTATATATACGTATATATGTATGTATGAGAATAAAGTATTTAGACACATTCAAACAAGTAGCATTACAATATGCTTTAATATGCACTATTAGACACGTAATAAACAATTGGAAATTGCAGGCGTATTTACACCAAAACATAGTGAATTTTATGCCGCAAAGACACTAAGGATTAGACTATAGCCTTTTCCATCCTTACATCTATCTTTGCCTCGGACATCTTATTTCTCTTCTTCCTTCAGGTTTATAAGACAATACTGAATTTGTTATTCTTGTGTTATCCATTCTATTTATATGTTGTATCCGGTATTGTTTATTTTCTTTAATCCGGTCATTCATGGAATATATATTTAGATCAGATTAATCTCCTTATTTCTTATTTGATCTCCTTAGAAAATTCATCTCGACCGGTTGTGTTCATTGTTGCTGTTAGACTCCATGATTTGCTTCCGTATGTGAACACTTGAACTGCCATTAATTGAAAAAATTTCATTCCTGTTTCTTTCACTGTTTCATTTTTTAAAGTTCTACGAATAGTTCCACACATCATTTGATAGTTATTTAGTTTATTTTACGTATCATTTTCCCTTTCTTAGTTGATGTCACAGCCCAAGAAATTGAACATTATGTGACAATTGTTTTGTTATCTGTATACAGTATTTCCCTTTAAAAGCCAAGCAATGTCATGAAATAAACAATCATCTAGTCTTCACGTAACATTTCATAAAACTCTTTACAACATTGGACAGTTTTGATTGTCTTTCTGTTACAGCCATGTTTACAGCAGGAGAGTGGCAGGAATGGGCAGTGACAGTGCGTGTTGTGTGTGATGCAAAGTGATCTTCAGACAGTGTTGTGCCAAGCAGACTGTTGTACTTGCAGGCTAATTGAAATTATACTATCGTAAGTATTTATATAACATTGAGAATATGCAACAATGAAAGGGTCTGACAAAACGTGTTGTAAATGTCAAGAAAACAAATTGTGTAAATATAAAAGTGGTGTTTACTGTATATAAATTTAAGAGAGTACATGTTCAAATACATGGACATGACAACAGACATATAACTAAAAAGAGTAGCACAGGTATTGACTAAAGAAATTGAAGATTTAAAGTGCTTGAAGTAGTCTCTTCTTAGGAGACATCCCATTTTCTGCAAAATTTGCTACAAAAACTTAGGTACGAACATAGCCACATGAGAAAATTTGTATTCCAAATCAGAAACCATTTCACTTTAAAATAGTAGTAAAAAATAGTGTTGTCCTGGTAGCACAGGGAAGGCAAGAAGTCACCACACCCTAATTAAACAGGTATATGCATAAGGAATATGCTCTGGGGTCAATCCATTTTAAGTGGTCTAGAACTGGTCGCTTGACCACCACAGAAAAAAATTGCAGTCTGTACATAAATTCCTGTATGTTTTGTTTGTTCAAAACCATTCTAAAAATATTTTTGTTGTATATGGCTCACAAATGGTGACCAGTATTATTTGAAGCTGTGCACAAATTTTTTAAGTTTCTAGACATTTAGGGCTTTTCAAATCACTTCGTGTTGGGTTGATATAGCTTTTTAAGCTAAAACCCATAGAATTCATTACATGCTGGGCTGCACATCAAAGTGACATTTACCTACCTAATTGGCTTTAATTGGGGTAATGATTCAAACAAAACCTATCAAACATGAATGAACAAATTTCAATTTTCAGAGTGTGTTTTTTTTAAGGTCAAAGCCATAATTTTTCTGAGATTTTTACACATAACTTTATGCAATATATCCATGTGTGTCTAAACATTGTATCCTCGTACAAATTGGTATTATGGATTTTTTTCCAAATTTTCCACAGTAATATCTCTATTAGGGGCCAAATAAAAATTTGAAATTTGCACATCTGAAAGTTTGCTGATATTTAACTGCAGTATAAATTTCAACTTTGCAAACTTAAAGTAGGCTTTACAAAATTGTAAATAAGGTCATGTTGACTTCAGAAGCTTAAGTGGCTAGTATAGAAATTTCAACTAAATATTAGCTGACAGAAAAAGTAAATATGCTTAAGAAATATTAAATTTTTAGTTTACTCCCCAGTTCTTTCAGCCAAACAAAATGAAGTAATGAATTGAAAGTTTTAGAACATACAGTAAAAGACCCAGTTAAAAGGAATTTTACCTGAATTACAAATAAGAAGAGCATCAAAGCTGGTAAATGAAGAAACAATACAAAAATCTTGAAAATGAATTGATGAAAATTATTATGATGTCCCTTTATGAAAAGGACAATCTGATGTCAGAAAGAGTATTGTGCTTCATTTAAGGAAAATGGTACATAGATTCTATGACAAAACAGTTCATTCTTCGTAACAAACTAATTATTTTGGGAATTTAAGAAAAAACCCTACCATTAAAATTGTAAGATAGAAATTTGTGAGTTATGACCAAAATGGTTTCCACAGAGATTTCTGATACATATAATATCTCTGACTGTTTATATCAACAGAACAGGAAATAAATGGTGCCAATCTTAAAGTTAATAATAAGACACAATGTAAACATATTTCTCTGATAGGGCTCCAAGCAAATAAATGAAAAATAATATTATCCAGATGTGCTACCATAAGTAAAATTTGGACCAGATATCGCATGTTAGTTTTTTTAACACGTCAAAGTAAAAGTGCTTACAATTGCATAGGGGATAGTACCAACCGGTCCTTAACGAAGGCCACTATAAAATTTAATGAGAAAATGTTGACACAGAAAATCTTTAAATTCTGTAAAGAAAATACTAGAGGAATTACATAGTATGTGTTTGCAAGCATTGGGAAAATTTAAAAACAATTCTAAAGAAGTATGTTTATCCAAAAATTGAAGATACTGAAGCTTTCATTGTTTTAAGTCACTATCAGAAAGCATGATAAAACACAAACACCTGAAAGAAAACTTCATTATGTTCAAAAGCTTACACTTCAAAATATAAATTAATTTGAGTTTTAACACTGTATTTAATTTTAACTTTCGAACAATAGATAAATTTGATAGTTCTGGCATCAAAATGACCTTATTTTTTCATACACGTTTGTGTGAAAAATATTTGTATTCAGGCAGCTTTTATGATTTACGAAAAGGTATTATTAATAAATATAAAATAATTATTTTACATTTATGTAGATTCAAGTATAAAATGACTGGGAAATAATGATTAGTACTAGCCCCAATTCTTCCCCAATGAGGAAATGACTATTTCTTTAAAAAAAAATTGGGTTTTTTCAACTGAAACATAAGAGAATTAAATACAACATATGATTTTTCTCAGAGATGATGAGGTGACCAATTTATTTAATTCTGGACCAGATAAAATGGAATGACCCAATGGTGAATTCAGCAAACCATGTGACGCCTTGCAACAATGAGGGCAGTTACATCACATTATCTATAGGAATGATGATCAATACCTCTTTTACATGTTCAGGGAACTCCTCACAGAAGTAACATGCTGCGATTATATTCTTGTTCCAATATAAATAAATGGGGCAGTAAGATCAGGTCAGGAGAGTAGTACAGGATGTTGGAGAACAGCCAATCCCGGCCTGGAAAACGATTGTTGAGAATTTCTTGAAAATTAATGGAATCTTGCCGAAATTCAATGTGGTGATGCCCTTTTACAGAATCTTCTATCAGTGATACACATCTCTTATTTTCTGCATAGATCAAGATAGAAGAGGATAAAGTCCTTGGGTAACAACTTTAAATATAAATCACACTAACAAGTAACTTTATCTCCTTTGAAGTTGTAATACATTGTGCCTACTCAACAACTCTGTGGAGTTCTCTCCGTGCCCTGCACATTCCCCTGACCTGTTGGCACAGACTTTCCACACGAGGACACTTGTTTCTCTAAGTAGCAGAAATGTCCCATTTTTCTTTCAATCCCAATAATCAACATTTTCTTCTCCCCAAGTTAACAAGGAACTAAATGGGATATGTTACAATTGGAAATACGATGACATTGGCAGAGATTCACTTTAACCTCACCAACTTTTCTTTTTCTCTTTCATGTTTTAACAAATATCAAAGTGGTTTATGAGGGTAAATAGGTTTATGATATAATAATTAATCGTGGTCTCTGGCCAGTGAGAACTCTTGATATTACAATGTGCTGTATGTTTTGTGGGGTTTATTTAAGGTATATTTAAAATTCAGAACAGAATTTTTATAAACTAGTCAGAATATATTCTCAGACCCAGAAGTTTGAATAAGTGAGCAGAGAGCATTTTCAGTATCTTCTGTGAGGTAATTTGTGTAGAAAGCATGCACCTCATAGCCCAAACATAGGCTATTGCATGGTCAATTTTCATGGAATCAAGGATTCATAGCCCATAAGGCCAAATCAAAAAGTCCACACAGTTTTTAAGTAGACTCCTGCCGTCTTTCTCTATCCCTAGAGAAACATGGCAACAATAAAAATAGTAATTTTATTCCAAATTCTGACACTGATAACATCAACAGAATATTTTACATTAGTCGCCTGATAACTGTGAACAAAGCACATAACTAAATTGTCCAATGCAAATTACTAGCACCATAAAAACTGATGTAATGTAAAATATAAAAATAAAATAAATATAAAATTATAAAATAAATATATCTGAAGTAAGAAATTATTACTATAAAGAACACATACAATAGCTTTAACTGCCCCTGAACAGCATTGCTTATTCAGCAAAAATATGCTTGAAAGGTGTCAGGAACTGGCTTAAATTCAAAAGAAGCAACTAATTTTCCTAGAATTAATTTTAAAAGGGACATGAAGGGTGACCAACTGTTTCCAACGAAAACTTTCCCAAACTGAAACCAAGGAAAGATCTATTTTCTTAAGAAAACCAAAATCTAACCTTTAACCCATATTTAGTTTTAAATTAAATATAAAGTCCAATATTTAAATTTGTGAAAACAAGTTTTGTAAAATAAAAGCAACGCTACAAGTGCACTTACTTTCTTACATGACCTGAAACTTTTGGAATTAACAAGTATTCACAACACTTGCCGCAAATGGAACCTGCTCTTTTTTTATAAGCATACTTTCGGTGATTCTAGAAAGTAATTTAAAGAAAAACTGCCAGTTTTATGAAAATAATTGTTTAAAAATTGTCCACACTTGATGTAAAATTATGAGAAAACTATTCCGATTTTCAGAAATTCGTACATGACCTATCTAAACATGTCTTAGAACAGATTTCATCATGAAAAAATATCTTCATAACTGTAGTCATAGAAAGTCACAAAAAAATGTAGAACTATTGTTATTTTTGAAAATTTATTGTTCAACAAAAAAGTCACTAGTGTCAGATTTGTAAGTTTCCAATGCTCTTTTGATTAAGGGGAAGAAAAAAATACCCTGTCATGTATGATCACAAAGGGAGAAGTTTTAGAATAATTAAGCGAGTGAAGAGTTGTGCACAGTTACCAAACCTAACAACATTTTCAGAGAACTACTTTCCTTGCGTTTGTTCTCTCCCTCCTGGCCTCTCTCTGCCTTTCTTCTCCTCCGCCTTCTCCTTCTCTCTTCTGCCTCCTCCTCTCCTTTTTTCCTTTTCGCCTCCTTCTTTCTTTTTTTTTTCCGCTCTCTCCCGTCTCTCTTCGGATCCTCTGTCCCTTCTGTCTCTCTTCGCGCCTATGCTCTGGCCTTCCGGTCTCTTTCGCCTTGTCCCTTCCGGTCTCTCTTCGCGCCTCTGTCTCTTTTTCCCGGTCTCTCTTCGGCGTACTGTCTGGCTCTTCCGTCTGCCTCTTCTGGCCTCTTTGTGCCTTCCCTCTCCGGTCATCTCTTCGCGCCTCTTCGCCCTCCCGGTCTTCTCTTCGCGCTCTGTCCCATCTCCGGTCTCTCTTCGGCCGCTCCTGTCCCCTCCGGTCTCTCTTCGCGCTCTGTCCTCGGTCCCCAGGCCTTCTCCCTCTCGCCGTTCTCTTCCGTCTCCCTTGCTCTCTCGCGCCCTCCCTCGTCGCCTTCGGCCTCTGTCAGCCTCCTGCTCTTATCATTTGAGTGCATTTTTTCCAAAAAGCTGCAGGTTTGGAGTATGCTGAATTGTAAGCCATTGAATCCTTCTGTTAGTTTCTCATTTTCTATGTATCAAGATCTTGCTACAGAAGCCAAAGTTCTTGTTCTAATCAAATCTGCAACCATTATTGCTTTTTGGATTGTGTAAAAAGTTAACCGATACAGTGCGGAATACGATAAGATATAGTTAAGGAGGGTGTATTTTCAGGGGTGTTCACACTTAGTTCATTGTATTGACATTGAGGTAAGGCTAAGATGCTATGATTGTCACGAGCTCTCTTAAATGTACAGATGGTTGTAGCCAAGAAGATGTGAACTAAAAAATGTAAGGTACAATTGATATATCCATTATCCATAAATATTCAATTAAGCCTAGTTCGTTGTGTCATTAAAAAAATGAAGATGATTCATTTAAAGAAAGTCTGTGATTGGCTTACAAACTGGAAACTTGATTTAATTAATTTAATCAGTTGATTGTAAATGAATTTTGAATTTTGTCGAAGTTATTAGCAGAAAAATTCTTTAAAGAAAACAAATACAATTATTTTGTAATATAAATTGCAACATGTATTACTTTACTAAATTACTTAAAGTTGCGTATTTCGTAAATTGTTGTGATGTCATATTTTATTTTTGATAAGTTTTTTCGTAAATGTTACCTGTTCATTTAAGAATATTAAACTTGAAAAGATTATTTCTATTGTGGGCTTTATTTTGTTACATGTCCCTTTTCGCTGTAATGTCCATTGCTATAATGGTTTTCACTGTAATTTACTTTTAATTGGTGAATGTTAGTGCATTTTATCTTGATGATTTTGAAGTACGACAAGTTCAATTCGTTCAAACCTGTCCAACGATCCTTTAATGTTGAAGTTAGATTTCTCTTCTTAAAGCACCCAATTTACTTTTTCAAATATTATAGTTTTGCGTACCTCAGTTGCAATAATATTTTGCATTTTTAAACTGTAAGATAGGTGCAAATCATATTATGTAAAGTAAAGAAAATAAATGTCTTTTTGATTGATTCGAGGCGTCAGGCCATTTTAGTCCGGTGCTCTTTCCGCCTGACATATAAAAAAAATCATTCAAAGAGAATAACTGTTTACCAATAATAGAAAAATAGACGTCGCTTGCTTGTGGAACCCACTAGTTCCATTATCAAACTTGTTGTCTTGTATATTCCAAACCATTATATTGGAATATACATTGTTATCCCATGACTTGGTGTATAGAATAAGTTCAGTTTGAATGTGCAGCGTTTTCACATTCAGACTTCCCAGTGATTAATTATTGCCTGTCACGCAAGTTGCATCAGTTACAGATGTTACCATTGTTTACGTATTCTAAGTGAATGTCAAATCATTATACGTACAATGACTAATTCTTTTTTTAAGAGTCTGCGAGAGCTGAGCATCAGCCGCTGCAAGTCATAGTGTACTAGTAATGTTCCTTATGTTCTGACGCTGTTGTGCTATCTTTCAAAACTTTTGCAGGTTCATGCTAGTATTTATGAATATTGCATAACTCATTACAGAAAGTTGTGTGAGATTAGTGTATGTTCACTACCATGTGAAAGTTTATGATTCATGTTAGTCGTACGTACGTTACTAATCATTTCCAATGTCCTCTCTGTCTGCGACCTCTAATGGGTGTAGCAAGTTGACACATACAGCATCAACGCAATTAATGTTCTTTCAAAGACCACAAGCTGATATATTATGAGAAAATAACTCGCGTGACAAAATCCATGGAGGCCTCCTAAATAAATGATTGAACCTCCATTTTGCCCAGCAAAAGTAACAGCACTCAATATTGGCATGAACTCAAAAAATTTTTTGGAAGGTCCTGGCAGAATACTATGAGGCCATGACTGTGTTTGTGGTGCAGTCCATATTTGCCAGAGTCGCTGCTGGGAATCAGGATCTTGTGCATGAACTGCTCCTCTCCAATGTTGCGTCCCTCTGAAATGTATCAATTCGTCAGGGTTCATTATCGTACAGCGAGCCAGGTAGTTTCTAGGGTTGGCCTTAAACACAATTCGTCGAATATGTCACGAATGAGTGTGTCAAATTACTTCCCATAACTCCATGCAAACAATTGTGGCTTTATGCGATTGATGCGTTGTAACTCATTGAAATTCCATCAAGTTTGGAGCATGATGTGCATGAATGACTGCAAATTAATCCTGCCAAATAGTGGAACTGCTAACATTTCTATGGACTGATTCAATTCAAACTCGACAACAAGGACCCGCGCATTCCATGTACAAAACAGCCCACACAATTTGAACTACACACAGCTTTGCACAGTGCTTTGTTTACAAATTAGCCACATGCTTCGTGCGTGATTTTGCCCCGCTTGAATCTACATAGCCTGAGCAAACTGCTGGTTTTTCAGTTGCTACAAGGTCAATCAATATGTCATGAGTCCCAAGTGAGACATTTAGGCATGGATGCTGTTTAGCAAAGGCCTACTTTGAAGTTGTCGTTCTCTTGCCGTATCCCATATAGCCAAATTTTTCGTTGTCTGTCTGAAGGATATGTTGTGAACGTCCCACATTGCTTCTGCAGTTTTTTTAAGCAGTGTTGCTTGTCTGCCTAGCACAACAACTCTATTCAAACGCTGTGCTATCAGTCATTAGTGAAGGCTGTCAGCCATTTTGTATCTTTTCATGTGAGAGGTTTATCGCTGAAATTGGGTTATTCCACAATACATTAAACCGTGGATCTTGGAATAGTTGAATTCCAACAATTTTCGCAAAATAAAATGTCCCATGCGCGTCTTACTCAAACTAACCGTTTCCGTGTTCAAAAATTCGTTAATGTCCCAAATGCGGGCATAATCATCAATCAATTTTTCACAAGACATACCTTGGATACAATATATGCCTCTACCAATGCCTGCCCTTTTATAAACTTGTTTGTATGATTTACTGTTCATCTGTTATATTTGCATTTTTGCTATCCCATGACTTTTTCTTCAGTGTTTAATGACAAATTACTATTGCCTATTACAATATCAGTAAATGTGCAGTAACGAAGATCTGAATTTTGGAAGATCTTCTAAAGGTCCCGCTGAATGATCAAAGATATTAATAACCTTTGAGCGAGAAAAATAAGAACAGTACACTTTGCCGCAGGATCTGTATGATGAACCGCCAATTACATTATGAAATTCATCAAAGACTGCCTGTGTGTAATGAATTAAAAGCAGTTATAAAGAAAGTGCTATATTTTAGATTTAAAGCTTTCTTCCTTTCAACCTCTTGTTCAGCAAGGTAGGAGCAATGCAAATCATTTGCAAATTTGACTGTACTTAAGCGATTTTATAAAAGAAATAAATGAATGAAATTTTAACCAATCAGAGCCGGACATAATAATAGAATCTGCTGAACATGGAAGGCATGCTTTAATAGAGAGAAATGAGGCAAAAAATATATGATTCGTGTATGTTTCTATTTTTTGTATCGTTGAATTCTTATGATACCTTTTTCTTAAATGTTTTTCAAAATAATTTTGTACTATTAACTAGAGCCTGAAAAGTTCAAAGGCATTTACTTTTATCTAAAATCAGACAGGCAAAAAACATTTGCATTTTATAAAATAGGCATACAGAAAGGTATTTAAACTATATATAAATGTACCGATTTACAAAGTAGTTGTAAAAATTAATTTTGCTTCACATGATTTCCCAATTTATTCGAACTTTCAAATTTTCCATTATACTTACACGAAAGAATCAATTTTTTGTAATCTTGATTGAATATCTGGTATGATGACTACAAATATTGTTTACTTGCAAGCCTGCTCCTATGAATTGAATCCCATTTTGATCTTGCAAATAGCATTAGTGAAAGCTGAATTATAGTTTTTTGTTCTTAACGGCTGTATAATACCAGCAACGAGAATCAGTAAATCGTAAGGAGTTCTCACCTAAAAGGGATAGGATGCCTTACTCAAGTGTGGCAAGGAGATTAATTTCCGTGAGTGAATTAAAGCCAGATGGCATCGTTTTAAAAATTAATCTTGATGAATTTCATCTTTCTTTCTCATTTCTAGATTTTTAATAATACCCCTGACCCTTACGCTCACAGAAGAGACAAATACACGACTGTGCCTTCAGGAACAGAACTAGAGAGCGTGAACTCGAAAGGAGGGGCAAACCAAATGACTGGAAAGAATGGGTTTCAATTTTGCTAAGATGCATAGATTTCAATGCTACAAAGCACATTAAAATGCTGTCAATTTGCATTAAAGAGAGTTATCTTCAATTATATTGATTTAGTTTATCAAATTATTATTTTGCTTACATAATTAGTAACTCATTTATATGAGCCGTCAAAGTATTTAAGAACTGTTGTGAGACCATGGTTTGCACTCGGTGAGCTCTAAAGTATGCAAATTTTGATACTTGTTGTTGCTATTCAATTATCATCAACAGGAGCCGCATTAATTTAACAGAGATGTCTGCCGTCTCAGCACGCATTGCTCCACAGCGCCGCCAATCCGTGTGCAGTGTCAGGGACAGTCCCCCCACGGCGACCAAGACGGGCCTCCATTTGCGACCGCTGTGGTGTGTTCTTTGCCTTTCAGGCGAGCCCTCGTTGAAGAGGTTCATCCCCATTTTTTGTATTCAAACTGCTCCAAATTTCTCCATTGTCTACCTATCCCTGTGGTCGCCTTTTGCTTCTCTCCCCACTCTGTTGTGTGTCCTCTGTTCTCCTCCACCAATCCGTAGCACCTGCACCTTGCTATTGGTCGGCCTACCCTTACTTTACCGCGTCCTTTTTTCTCCAATAGTAAGCGACATCACTACCCATCGGCAGCAATAACGCTCTGAGGAAGGCTTACCAATATCTGGCTGATTTGTTTAGCCAACCTGTCATGTGATGCGGCTCGTCCTCGGATAGCTTAGATAATAGTGACACTGTTTGGTTCGAATGCATTAAGGCATGAGTGTTTTAAGTTGTGTGTGTGAGATTTTTAGGGTAGTCTGAGGTCGCCTCTGTTGTTACAACAATAACTCTAATGCTTGTGCCCAACTGGCAAGTGTGTGTGCAACTGTTTATGTAATTAGGAGCTTGTCCCACTTCCAGAATGGTACAAGCACGCAAGATGAGAGCCAAGGGATATCATGGGAAATATGTAAAGTGTAAGAAACTAAATAGACCTTGCATTGTTCGGGGACAAGTGCTAATCACCGGAATGTCCATCAGAGTTATAGGATATCTGCAACAAGGTCGTGGTAGGTCTTCAGTACCTGATAGCTACTGGAAGGAAGGAGGGTTTGAACCAAAAAGCTATCCAAAATTGAAGAATATAAAACTAACCTAGTATGAAAATGTCTGTCCATTCGATTTATATTATACTCTGATGTAAATAGCTACGCATATTTTGAATAATTTGTGTGGATAACTACTAAATGGTGAGAAATTAGCCTTACAAAAGACACTTGTTTTTCCTTAAAATGGCTTCATCT
>BOPP01000002.1:20162198-20172783 GCA_017312745.1 Gryllus bimaculatus
ATTTTCATACTAGGTAGTTTTATATTCTCTTCAATTTTGGATAGCTTTTTGGTTCAAACCCTCCTTCCTTCCAGTAGCTATCAGTACTGAAGACCTACCACGACCTTTTGCAGTACCTATAACCCTACTGAGGACATTCCCGGTGATTAGCACCTTTGTCCCCGAACAATGCAAAGGTCTATCTTAGTTCTACACTTTACATATTTCCCCATGATATCCCTTGGCTCCATCTTGGTGCTTGTACCATTCTGGAAGTAGGGACCAAGCTCCTTAATTACATAAACAGTTTGCACACACACTTGCCAGTTGGGCCACAAGATTAGAGTATTGTTGTAAAACAGGAGGGACTCAGAATACCCCATCTCACACACACAACTTAAAACACTCATGCCTTATGCATTCGAACCAACAGTGTCAATATTATCTAAGCTATCCAGGACGAGCCGCATCACTGACACGGTGGCTAACAAATCAGCCAGCATATTGTAGCCTTCCTCAGAGCGTATTGCTGCCAGATGGGTAGTGATGTCGCCTTATATGGAGGAAAAAGGACAGCGGGATAAGTAAGGTAGCCGACCAATAGCAAGCGTGCAGGTTGTACGGGATTGGTGGAGGAAGAACAGAGACACACAACAGGAGTGGGGGGAGAAGCAAAAGGGGACCAAGGGATAGGTAGCAATGGAGAAATTCTGGAGCAGTTTAATACAAAAAATGGGGATGATACTCTTAAGAGGGCCGCCTGAAAGGCAAAGAACAACACCCAATCAGCGGTCGCAATGGAGGCCCGTCATTGGTCGCCCCGTGGGGGGGTGTCCCCTGACACTGGCACCGGATTGGCGGGCTGTGGAAGCAAGTGGTGCTGAGACGGAGACAATCTCTGTTTAAATTAATGGGCCTCCTTGATATATGAATACGCAACCAACAGTCTCAAAATTTGCATACTTTAGAGCTCACCTAGTGCAAACCTGTCTCACACAGTCTAAATACTTGAGGCTCACTATAAATGAGTTACAATTATGTAACAAAATAATAATTTGATAAAACTAATAATATAATGAAGACTAACTCTCTTATGCAAATGCAGCTTTTAATGTGCTTTGTAGCATTGAATCTATGCATCTTAGCAAAATTGAAACCCATTATTTCCAGTCATTTGGTTTGCCCCTCCTTTCGAGTAGCTCTCTAGTTTGTTCCTGAAGGCACAGTCGTGTTTTGTCTTTCTGTGGACGCAAGGGTCAGGGGTATTATTAAAAATCTAAATGAGAAAGAAAGATGATTCCAGTCAAGACTTAATTTTTAAAACTGATGCCATCTGGCTTTATTCACTCACGAATAATCCCTTGCCACACTTGAGTAAGGCATCCTATCCCCTTTTAGGTGAGAACTCTACAATTTACTGTTCTCGGTGCTGGATATTATACAGATGTTAAGAACAAAAACTATAATTCAGCTTTCACTAATGCTATTTCAAGATTCAAATGGGATTCAATTCATAGGAGCAGCTTGGCAAGTAAAACAAATTTGTAGTCATCATACCAGATATTCAATCAAGATTACAAAGAAATTGATTCTTTCAGTGTAAGTACTAATGGAAAATTTGAAAGTTCGAATAAAATTGGGAATCATGTGAAGCATTAATTTTTTACAACTACTTGTAAATGGTAATTTTATATAGTTTAAATACCTTTCTGTATGCCTATTTTAGTAAAAGCAAATGTCTTTTTGCCTGTCTATTTTAGATAAAATAAATGCCTGAACTTTCAGGCTCTAGTTATAGTACAAAATTATTTTGAAAAAACATTTAAGAAAAGGGTATCATAAGAATTCAACTGATACAAACAATAGAACATACAAATATATATTTTTTTGCCTCATTTCTCTCTATTTAAAGCATGCCTTCCAATGTTCAGCAGATCTCTATCTATTATGTCCGGCTCTTGATTTGGTTAATTTCATTCATTTAATTTTCTTTATAAAATACGCTTAAGTACAGTCAAATTTGCAAATGATTTGCATTGCTCCTACCCTGACAAAGAGGTTGAAGGAAGAAAGCTTTAAAATTAAAAATATACATTTCTTTATAACCTGCTTTTAATTTCATGTCACACAGCAGTTTGATGAATTTCATATGTAAATTTGGCGGTTCGTCATACAGCTCTGCGTCAAAGTGTACTGTTCTTATTTTTCTCCTCAAGGTTATTAATATCTTTGAATTATTCAGCGAGGACCTTTAGAAGATCTTCCAAAATATAAAGATACTTCTCACTGCACATTTACTGATATTAGTAATAGGAATAGTAATTTGTCATTACAACACTGAAGAGACAAAAGCCATGGGATAACAAAATGCAAATATACAGATGACAGTAGAATCGCATACAAAAGTTATAAAAGGGTAGTGCATTGGTAGAGCATATATTTGTATCCAAGGTATTCTTGTGAAAAAATTTGATGTGAGTATGCCTGCATTACAGGAATTAACGAATTTTGAACACGGAACGGTAGTTTGAGTAAGACGCATGGGACATTTTATTTCGGAAATTGTTAGAGAATTCAATATTCCAAGATCCACGGTTTCAAATATTTGTCGAATAAACCCAATTTCAGGCATAACCTCTCACAATGAAAAATACAATGGCTGACAGCCTTCACATTATGACTGATAGCACAGGCATTTGAATAGAGTTGTCGGTGCTAGCAGACAAGCAACACTGCTTAAAAAAACTGCAGACAGCAATGTGGGACGTCCAACAAACATATCCATTCGGACAGAACAGAAAAATTTGGCTTTAATGGGATATGGCAAGAGAAGACCAACTTAAGTGCCTTTGCTAACAGCATCACATTGCCTACAATGTCTCACTTGGACTCATGACCATATTGATTGGACCTTAGGCAACTGAAAAACCACAGTTTGCTCAGCTAATGGTAGAGTTCAAGCGAGGAGCAAATCACCACGAAGCCATGTGGCTAATTTGTAAACAAAGCACTGTGCAAGCTAGTTGTAGTTCCATAATTGTGTGGGCTGTTTTTACATGGAATGGCCTGGGTCCTGTTGTCCAGTTGAATTGATCAGTCTAGAAATGGTTAGGTTCCACTATTTGGAGATTATTTGCAGTCATTCATGCACATCATGCTCCCAAACATTGATGGAATTTCAATGGATTACAACGCATCAATCCATAAAGCCACAATTGTTGTGCATTTGGAGATTTATTGAAGGGAAGTAACTGTTGACACACTATTCGACTTCTCGAATGACATGGGATGCGCGATATTGTGTTTAAGGCCAACCCTGTGATGAGAACCTACCCTGGCACTCGTCTGTGAC
Source organism: Gryllus bimaculatus (assembly GCA_017312745.1). Lineage (NCBI taxonomy): Eukaryota > Metazoa > Arthropoda > Insecta > Orthoptera > Gryllidae > Gryllus > Gryllus bimaculatus. Next base: position 20,165,530 of record BOPP01000002.1, read on the forward strand.
GATAATGAGAACCGCACTGACGAAGAATTAGATCAACATACTTCAGAGCGGACGCACACAATTGGAGAAGGCGCAGTTTCATGCACAACGATCGCATGTTCCCAGCAAAGCCACTTCTGGCAAATGATGGACTGCCCACAAACACATTCATGGCCTGCAAGTATTCTGCCAGGAACTTCCAAAAAATTTTTTGAGTTCATAGCCATATTGAGTTTGCTGTTACTTTGCTGGCAAATGGAGGGTTGCAACATTTACTTAGCGAGGCTCCATGAGTTTTGTCAGCCGAGTTATTTCTCATAATATATCAGCTTTGGTGCTTGAAAAACATTAATTGCCGTTATGCATTAATGTGTCAACTTGCTTACAACCCTTAAGTCGCAGACAGAGAGACATTTGAATGATTGAGTAAGTACTACCGACTAACATGAATCAGTACAACTTTCATGGTAGTGAACATACCTTCTCAACTAAACTTTCTGTAATGATTATGAATATTCATAAAACTACAATGAAACCTGCATAAAGTTTTGAAAGATAGCACAAACAGCGTCAGAACATAAGAACAGCTTAGCTAGTACACTATGACTTGCAGCGGCTATGCTCAGCATCTCCAGACTCTTATAAAAAAGAATTACGTATCAATGTTACGTAATGTTGAACCATTCACTTAAATTACGTAACACAATGGCTAACATTCTGTAACTGACTGCAACTTGCGTGACAGGCAATAATTATCACTGGAAGTCTGAATGTGAAAACGCTGCCACATTCAAACTGGAACTTATTCTTATCCCAAAGTCATGGGTAAACAATGTATATTCCACATATAATGGTTTTGGAATTATACACAGAACACAAGTTTGATAATGAACTAGTGGTTCCACAACAAGGACGTCAACTATTTTCTATTATTGGTAAACAGTTATTCTCTTTGAAGATTTTTTATTATAGGTTGTTCAGGCGGAAGAGCAGGACTAAAACTGGCCTGAGCCTCGAATCAATCAATAAAGACATTTCATTTCTTTATTTACATAATATGATCTTGCACCTTCTTACAGTTAAAATGCAAATATTATTGCAACTGAAAGGTAACGCAAACTATATATTGTGAAATAAGTAAATTGGGCTTTAAGAAGAGAAATCTAACTTCAACATTAAAGGATCGTTGGCAGTTGAACGAATTGAACTTGTGCTACTTCAAAATATCATCAAGATAAATGCACTACATTACCAAATTAAAGTAAATTACAGTGAAAACCATTATACAATGGGACATTACAGGAAAAGGCGAACATGTACAAAAATAACAAGCCCCATAATAGAAATAATCTTTTCAAGTTTAATATTCTTAATGAACAGGTAGAAGTAGAAAAAAACTTTATCAAATAATAAATTGACAATCCAACAATTAAAAAAATCGCAATTTAAGTAAACTTAGTAAATGTAATACATGTGCGAATTATATTTACAAAATAATTGTATTTGTTCTTTTTAAACGAAATTTAATTCTGCTAATACTTCGACAAAATTCAAAATTCATTTACAAATCAACTGATTAAATTAAATTAAATCAAGTTTCCAGTTTGTAAGCCAATCACAGACATTTCTTTCAAATGAATCATTCTTCATTTTTTTAATGACAAAAACTAGCTTATTGAATTTTTGGATAATGGATATTCAATTGTACCTTACATTTTTTAGTTCACATATTCTGCTACAAACATCAATACATTTAAGATGCTCTGAAACCATAAGCATCCTTAGCCTTACCTCAAGTCAATACAATGAACTAAGTTGAACACCCTGAAAATAAACCACCTCCTTATATATCTTATCGTATTTCGCACTATCATAACAATTTTACAGCAACAAAAAATGCAATATGGTTTGGATTTGATTAACAAGACTTTGGCTTCTGAGTCAGGCATCTTGATCATGAAAATGAGAAACTTAACAGAAGATTCATGCTTAAATTCAGACATACTCCAAACCTGCAGCTTTTTGGAAAAAGATGCACATCAAATGATAAGGGAGCAGACTGAGGGAGGGACAGAGGCGCGAAGAGAGACTGGGAGGGACAGAGGCGCGAAGAGAGACCGGAGGGGACAGAGGCGCGAAGAGAGACCGGAAGGGACAGAGGCGCGAAGAGAGACCGGAAGGGACAGAGATGCGAAGAGAGACCGGGAGAGAGGCGGGAAGAGAGGAAGGGAGAGAGGCAGGAAGAGAGAAAGGGAGAGAGGCGGGAAGAGAGAAAGGGAGAGAGGCAGGGAGGGAGAGAACAAAAGCAAGGAAAGTAGTTTCTGAGAAATGTTGTTCAGGGGTTTTGGGGGTAACTGTCACAATTTCACTCGTAATTATTCTAAAACTTCTCCCTTTTGTGATTCCATACATGACATCTAATATGACATTTAAAAATGTGGTTTAGATGAAGAAATTTCATTGAGATAAAAAATCATTTTTAGTAAAGCAATAAGATTGAATTCTCAATTTTCTGAATTCATGAGGTTTTAAAAAAAATCATCTTGTAACATATTACTGTGCAAATTTTGTCATGTAATTTTTCTGTATTGTGCTCCAAGCACATCTAAGATTTAAAGAAAATAGAAACGTTTTTAAATAATTTTTTAAGTCTTTACTTTCACTCATTTCACAAATACTACTTTGTTTTGGGAAAAAAATTGTTTATGACATTGTATGTTATAAGTTTTGAAAAATAATATTTAATGAAAAAAATGTATATTCAGTAATGTAGTTGGAGAAAGGGAATTTTTTAACTTGTGCAATATTCAAATTTTTCTAGGTTTTAAAGAAAATCCATCATCTTCCATTTTCATGAACGTTTTCTGTTATTTGAGCAAAAGACTAGGTAATTTGTTTAGAATATTTTAAAAATATTCTGTGAATGGTTTAGGCATGAGTATAGTCCACTAATGTTCAGGAAAACAATCAAAAAGTAGTGACGCTACAATGGCACATGCTTTCTAGCTTTATTTGCAATGGGCAAGTAATATTGTAACACTAGCTGAAATTGCAGAAGTTTTTCTAACCCCAACAATATTTCCATGATTGAAATTAAAATCCTGGTGTGTGGGCTAATAACCATAAAGTCCACTATAACTTGTTTGCATTTAAACTATGTTCTTGGGGTATCAAAAAGAAAGTTATGTATTTGCAACAATTCGGAGGTTTTAATGAAAATAAGATCCTGCCACATTATTAAGTGTGCTGCTACTGCTCTGTTTCAGGGTCAAAATAAAAAGATTTTTTAAGAAAATTTGGTTAATGTACTTTTTTAAGCCACAATTTTACTTAAAAGTAAGCAAAATAACACATTTCAAGCAAAATCGTACAAGCCATGTTTAATTCCATTCCAAACTGTTAAAATGAGTATCACCAACATTTTTACATAAATTTTGTGTGACTTTTGTAATTTTAGGAAGTTTGAAATTATGTCTAATGTGGTTCTGGAGCAGTATCACTTGAAAAGAGATTATCCAGAGCACCTGAAATGTCATGTCATGAAAAAGAACTAATATACAAAATGCATTAAACATTATACAGTATTGTTTGTTTTCAAGCCAATAAAGCCTTGTAAAAAGATCTTCAAAACACAGTATGAAACCTTATTTAAATATCTAATTTTCAAAATCAGGTTTTATTAAGAAAAAAATCTCTAGCCCCAATGATGTTGCTTCAGGAAGATAGAGAAAAAAAATTTAACTATAGTGATTTTCAAAAATTTAGAGGTTTAAAGAAAACCAGACATACACAGTTTTTTAAAGTGGGTATCCTTAGTGTCCTTGTATCCTTCATAGGTATCCTTGAAATTTAGGCAAAAAATTGAAATCTAGGAGTCAGCGTTGAGAGAATTTTGGAAATGTTTTAGGGGCTCCAAAAATTAAAATCTCCTTTTCAAATTCAAGGAGCAGTAACATCAGCCACTCTTACAAGGGAAAACAAATCTGGTGAAAATCCTGTGTATGGTTTAGATACTACTTTATAAATTAGTTCCACAGATTATTTATAAAATAAATATAATAAGTATAAAATAAATTGGTTAGAACATAATTTTGAAGTTTAATTCAAAACCAATGTCTATTGTTTGTGAGGTCTCGTGTGTAGCCATGTTGCTAATTTCATGAATTGTGATGGCAATAGCAAGTAGCTCGCTCTCACAAAATTCTAGAAACATCATAATGCAAAGGATGATGAACACTACAGGAATTCAAAATTAATTGAACTGGATAAAAAGTACACATGTATAAATTATCAGAAAGTGCATAATAATAGTAGACTGGCTAGTCATATGGCTTACCAGTAACTAAATATAAGTATATTTGATTGAGATATTTAATAAACTGATGTAGTGATATTCCATGAGCAAAAATTTTATTTTTCTTGTGAGCTGTAAAATATTATTTACATGTTAACATTCTTTTGTGGGTTAAACTGTGATGTGTCACTCGGTGCATAAACAGCAATTACATTACTTGGGCCGATTTAAACATTCTGTATTATTAAAAAATGAAAATAACTTATACTATGAAATAATTTTCAACATTTATGTCAACCCATTCTACAAAGTGGCGGTTCCATCCAAAAATGTAATATGACTTCTAAAATGGTTTAATTTTGAAGTTTATAGAATAAGAATCAAAACATGACGGTGTGTTGGAGGTTACATGCATGCCAACTGTCACCTTCATACCATAACAATTATCTCCAATCTTCTAATTTTTGTCATATCTGTTTGATGCAGGTCTAAAGGGCCTTTCTATGAAAGGTCTTGAAGGGTTTCTTAAATGTTACAAAATGAATATCTTTCAATAGAATATCAACACACAAAACTACGTTCTCCTCAATTAGAAGAACAGACGTTTCCTATGCCATTTTGCTGAGAAACATTTCTGCGAAGCAGTTTCTTGAAGATTTCTTTTGTCTTGTAAGGCCCAGAAAGTTATGCTTTTAGCACGTCAAAGAACCAAAAATATTTTCAAGATTGCTGAGAAAAAGTCTACTTTTTTCAGATTCAAATGGAGACAAATGCAAATTTGTAAAGTGACAAAACTGGGATGCAAATTACAACAGCATTGTATAGAACGCAGTCCTGTGATCATACCTAATTTTAGGCAGTCAGAACCTTAGCCCACCAGCTAGCCGTCAGAATTAAAATGCACTCATTTACAAAAGGCACTAATGACTACCAGAGTCTTCGACAGAGCCTTTAGTCAGACATGTGCACAAAGTTCTGGTGGTTTATCACTGTACTTTTTCCCATCTGAAATGACTCATTCTGTATACAGAGGGTATGCGCCTTGATGGTGTGTGTGCATTATTATTGGTTTTTGATGAAAATTTCAAAGCATATTATTTTTAAGAGCAGATATATTGATTATTTAATATGAACATTTAATATGAAATAAAGCCAATCAGAAAGTACATTCAATTTTATTTGAGCATTGATGAAAACTGCACATTCTAGCAATATTTCGCATTACTAGTTTTATAAATATCCAATGCTACAGAATGAAAATGTTATTAAAATACTGAATTATTATGTTTTGTATCCCCCCCCCCTATTAATGTCAAACTAAATGAATATTAAAATTAATACAAAATTTCATCAGATTTATATAACTGGGGGGAGACGAGGGTTTATGAAATGTTCATCTCTGGGGTGTTTTACCAGTATTTCATGTTGTTATGAGATGTTTAAAGACGAAAAATTTGCAAACTTGATTTTTGGAATATTACAAAGCAATATTCTAAAAAAATTAAATTCTGCAAATTCAACTTTAAAAACAACAATTATGGTAGATATAATCTTTTATACACTTAAGTAGCTTAACAGAAGCAATAATGGGGTATATAAGGAAAGTACAGATCATGTTCATGGGTAAAACGCTTGTGCTAGGAGCATCTTCATGCAAGCAAGCAAATGAACTAAAGAGACTGTCAACCCTGATATGCAGAAAGTATCAGAATTCTGTGTTTACATAAATGAGACTCTTTAGACCCATTTCTTTTCCTGTAAAAAATCTATGTCAATGGAAAAAATTCGCTATGAGTTCTATTATTATAATTAATTATCATTTTCAGAGAAATACAATAATTATAATACAAACTGATTTTTTTGGAATTTGAATTACATTAATTCAGAAACACAGGCACAAATAGAAGTTGATCTTTAACAATAAATGGATTCAAGTGGCAGAATTCAGAAGTTACTTGTTCACTAGATCAACCATCACTTGCCACTGAAGCAAATGTGTAACCAGAAGTATTCAGCCAAAGTTACAATTCCACAAAAGTGGTTTAGAATTTGCCAACTCAAAAGTAGAAGATACATCAGTTCACAACCTGAGAAGAAGTATGTGCCGAACAGTTAAACAAATTAAGATTTCTAAAAATATTATCATTCTTTATTTCTAGACAGCTCTTGGTTATATAAATGGCTTCACCAATTAATCTTTCACACAGTTTTATGAAAGTTTATATCTGTAACTCTTCTACTAATGCCCCCCACCCCCCAAGCCAACTTGTTTTTGACAACTCTTGTATCTGCAAATCATGATATTCTAAATAAAGATGTTTATATTATGTATCATGTTACAATTTAGATGTCATACAAATAAGATGCATTTGAAAATAGTGGGATGCGCTAGTATTAGCTTTCATTCAGTAACAAGCATTTTTCTGAAGTACTTATAGTAAAGAAAGAGGTTCTAGGCTTAACACATTAGTGTCATGCAATGTTCTTTGGATACACTCATTTCTGGTCCACACAAATTTGCTACTTTCACACTAATTTTCTAAATTTATTTCCTCAATAGACAAATATCCTCAACGAAACATAAAAAACCGTTTTGGAATTTCAGAATCATTGATGTCTATGAAGCAGGACTTGCTAAAGTATTATATGTTCCAGAGCGGGGTTATTCATGTCTCACTGGTTCGAATTTTTTTTTTAAACTAAGCTTAGTTGCTATACGACCTTAGTTTTTTGGAGACACAGACAGACACACACACACACCCCTCTCTCCCCCTCCGTCTGTCTCTCTCCCCCCTATCGTCTGTCTCTCTCTCCCCCTCCGTCTGTCTCTCTCTCTCCTCCCCCCCTCCGTCTGTCTCTCTCTCTCTTTCCCCCCCTCCGGTCTGTCTCTCTCTTTCTCTTTTCCCCCCACCGTCTGTCTCTTTCCCCCCTCCTTCTGTTCTCCTCCCCCTCTGTCTGTGTCTTTCTCTCTTTGTGTTTGT
>BOPP01000002.1:20173938-20192557 GCA_017312745.1 Gryllus bimaculatus
AGAGAGAAAGAGAGAACGGTGTAAAGCAAATGGTGGTTGGTCTGCACCAATGTTGATAGCACATATGCAATGAAGGTCCTAACAGTTCTGCAACTTCTACTTTAAGAAAAAAAAATTCATATAAACAAGCAAATGTAGTTTCGGTCCGCTCAACAATTTGAAGATAAAAGTTTCATACAAATGCAATGAGATAGTTCAAGAGCTCTGCACAAATGGATATGACAAAAATGGGCATGTACTACTTAATCCAAGCATTAATGGGTTAGAATGGCATTTCTGCATAAGAGTTTAAAATTATTACTTCATAAATGTATGATCTCTCATTAAATTATGGTTTTAGAACATCTAATCTACATATTTGGGATATGAAAAAGAAGTCCCGTAGAAACCCTCAATGCATTTTGCGCTAAGAAAATCCTATGTATATAGTACAATAAAAGAAGCGGATGCACGGTCAAAATTGAATACCAAGGCAGTAGATAAAATCAAATTCAATTTCTTCCTATAACAACTACTGGAAAACCACGAACTGTTTGTAAGAAACTGTTCTAAAACTATCAACAGACTTTTAATTAAACTGAAGTTAATTACATTGAAAAGTTAATAAAAGGATAAATATTGATGTAAACAGAACAAAGAATTAACACAAATTTGAAAACAACTGATTCAATAGTTATACACTGGCCATCTAAACATCTCGGATGATAATTCATAACTTCTAAACCACTCTGACCTCTAACTCAATATTCTCATTATTGTATCAGGGTTCTTAAACTCATAAATTTTGTTTTTCTTAAGAACATTAAATGTTCATTCATATTTCAGTTCCAAGAAAAGAGTAAACACACCAAATTAAAAATAATAATAGTAATAATAAGAAAAGAAGAATCAAAAGAAATGAAATTAACATTGCACTTTCACCCAGATGGGAATCAACATCTCCAGCAAAGAGGATTTTTCAGAAAGCTGCTTGAACTTTCACATGCACACATGCAATGGGTCAACATTCAAGACAACAAGAAATATAACCTCACCCTTTTGAATTCTCCTGCTTCTTTTTCTCCTCCGCACGGGGTTCTGGTGAGGAGGATGAATGCCTTTCATTGTTGTTCCGCTCATCTTTATTGTCGGTCTTCTCAGCTTGCCTTTGAGGAGTTGCTGATCTACGTAACAAGGAAATGAAGAAGCCATGTTTTTTTACATCTGTAAAGAATTTTCAAGCCATTAAATCTCCGTAAGAATGCCTTTGAGTGGGATGAGAGATATTAGGAAAAAACCTTTTGGTTTCTGAATTTCAATTTCTGAATTTATTTCTGAACGCTTTTTTCTCTTTGGTTCAGTTGTGCTATGACCCCAGACTTAAAACCAAACCAAATCACAAAATTTGTAGTAAAAGCATTTCCAAAGCTTTCGATTCAGCACTTGAATTCTGATCCATACATTTAATTTTTTGTCCATGTTCAAAATTCTGTACTGCAGTTCCAGAAAGTATTTCAGAGGGAGAGAGGCAATTGCACTTTGGATGTCTAATGCATTTTCAATTCTTTAACACATTTTAACCTTAAAATGTGTATTTATATTGTAAATACAACTTTTGAAGTGATGTCAATGGTTTTAGATAAATTAATTTAAATACCAAAAAATTATGGAAGGATGCTACCTACCCACATAAACATGCACAGGTACATGCATGCACAAGTGCACGCATGCACACCAACACACATTTAACATAGCTGAACAGCATGTTAAAATTTGTGGGCACATAGCAGCTGAAATATTTACAGTAATGCATTACCACAGAATTCCCCATTTCCAGTCATATTAAGTCCCAGTTTCAAGTTTACAGTGTGAAATAAATTAGTTGACAATCGCTTCACTCCCTTTTTTTATAATAAAATTTTTATTTTTTGAAAATCATCTCTCTAGATCCCCAAAGATTTTGAAGAAATTCAATTAAGATAAGCAGTTCTTTTTGTTTGTTCATTGTTTATTACACAAAGTCTTTCAGAAATAACTTAATTTCAAAATATAAGAAAGGTTTAACCATATCCACTCAACTCTACAGAAAGAATCCTTGGCACCGGTGCTTAGTAAAATAAAAGAACTTAATGAATTGGGCATTAAGATCAATACGTACTATAATGCAATGAAAATGATTTCACATGTAAAGGTATTTGAAACAATTGTTACAAATGAGCTCAATTAAGGTCCGTACCTCCTAGGTGACTTGGACGGTGACCGCACACTATTCTCCTTTTCTTTTCGATCCTTGTCCTTTTCTCTGTCCTTTTTGTCATCCTTCTCTTTTTCCTTTTCCTTTTCACGATCCTTATCTCTATCACGATCCTTTTCTCGGTCTCGATCTCGCCTGTCCTTTTCTCGATCACGATCTCTGTCTCTATGCCGATCTCTTGAACGACTTCTTTTCCTTGTAAGTAGACAGAACCAATACTTATCTTATTGAAAAAAAATAATCAAGTATTGTGAAACAATAAATATAGGCATATTATCTGTCTATAAGATCAAGATTTCCTCATTTAATAAGGCCTTGTATTAAGCATTTCATGAGATTACTAGACGAAGATAACCCATTGGCAGGCACACCACTGGAACTTGTACATACAAGCCCATGCGCCACTCTTTGCCTGCCATCTTTGAAATGTATAATTTTAGCTTTATAAAAGTAGGGAATTCAGTTTGTATGAGTGATAATAACCTAAGACAGAATTGAGATTTTTCCTTGAATTTTAAACAATGGAAATACACTTCTATTAAAAAATTTAGGGAATGAAAACTTACATGAAATTGAAAATTGATGTTTAACTGAAATTAGGTCTCTGCTCCTTCCAACTTCATTTTTTTGAAAGAACATGGCTTAAATTAACATTATTACAATACCAGCAGTATATAAGCAACTCTGACAGTTCTGTGCACTGTTGACACACCACCTACGTACATTAGATACATTCAATCTCAAATCATTTGACACTTACTGACAGGCTATGACACGTCTTAATATCATATTCATAACTTTCGCCAATGCCGAACTTTATCGCTTTTGCGACATTTGTGTCAGACGAGCAGCAATGCTGAACCCTGACTGTAAAAAAGTAAACAAATCCTCGCAAGCTGGTTGCTTCAGAGCAGGTCACATGACATACCACAGCACATGGCAAGAGAACTGTCAGTTTCTTATACGCAGCCGGTACTGTACTTTTTTTTTTTGTTTGTTTGGGTTCATTGATGATGGAATGAAAAGATTCCAAAACTTATGCAAACTAATTGTTTACACTCAGACTAAAGCATGTGAGCTACATCCCACATTACATGGTTGTCATGGTTGTCAATTCTACAACGGTTACATTCATAAGGTTAAGATAAAGTTAACATTTTTAATAGTCAACTACGCGAAGAAAATTTTAGTCATGAATGAGTGCACATGACATGAAAATACTTTGAACTGTATGGCAACGATAACAATGCACCCCTTTGAATTATATGAAAACTGACTATGCAGCATTTAACTGTTATTAGGAGGATTAACGATATTATTAATCTGAAATTCAGTAAAGGATTGAAGAAATAGTTAATCAAACTACTCTTACCTATCTCTGTCACGTTCTCTTTCCCTCTCTCTTTTCCGGTCTTTTGCTTCTTCTCTTTCTTTTCCCTTCTCCAACTTGTTCTTCAAGGCTTCTTGAATTCGATCTTGTTCCTCCTATAATTTTACACAGTAAACAAAGAAGGTAACAATAGTGAATACACATTTACTAAATATTCTAAAACGAACTAATTGAACATTCTTGACAAAAGAAATATTAATAGGTTATTAGACTAACATAACAATTGTTGATTTCCAAAACAAATTTGTAATTCACTATCAAAATTGCTTTCACCAATATACTCACAACACATTAAAAAAGTAGTTCTAACATTTAAAAAACAAACTTACAACATATAGTAGAAATTTTATGAAAACAGCTTATTTATAAAAATATGGGAGACTCAAAAATCAGTGATTTTGTTAAAAAAAAAAGTTTAACAGGCGGATTCAAAGCAAAAGATAACTTCAAAGTATCCTTCCTTTATTTAGCAATATATATTTTTTATAGCCACTCTCCCTACAAACTTTAAATTTTTTTATTTCATCTGAAATTGGAAGGTGTTGCATTTTCCTCCCACTGGCTTTCATTTAATATCGTGGACGCAAAACCAGATAGAAGACCAACTATACTTCAACTTGAACACAGAGCCACAAATTACAACTTCGGTCAGCTTGGAAAAAGTATCGTCGAACTAAGGTCTTAATCACAAAAGTGTCCCCTGTGATGGAGGTAGCAGACACAAAATGGGGACCTTACTGATGACCTTGTGCGGCTCTGTTTCACTGCCAAAACAAAGGTGTCCAGTGTGGGCTACAACTGGCGGCAGTGATCTGCAGTTGGTTGCTTCGGTTTCAAGCTTGGTATTACTTGAGATTCCATGGGTCAAAGCACGGTGTGCAGCAGGAAGTGCATGACTGCAACAGCCCCAGAGCTTAGCAACACCTGACGGGTCGTGGGGAAAAGTGATCAGTGTGATTAGCTGCTTGTGCCATGCCCAAAAAATATCATATTATATAACATGGCAAGCCCTTCGGAGAGTGGGACAGTCAGTGCACAAACTTCCTCACTTATTGGTCATCTCCGTCGATACTCTATCTTAGGGATGTCTTTGACCTTCCCTCGGTGCAAGCCGTCGCCTCCTGAGATTCTCAGAGGAGCTCTCAAATGCACCTGACTGAACTTTTTTGAAGTTACGCTACTGGAGGTAGCCCAGGAGCGACTTTTCACTACCTGCCTGCAGGCTCGCACGGTCTTGTCCCCTGAGCTTAGCAGAGTCCAGTTTCTATATTACAAGTTTCATAAGCGGGAAGTCGCCTCAGAAGCAATGCTTCAGGTCGCTCCCAGGGCGCACTCTGGAGCATGCCCACTTGAAAACAAACAAGTTCCAAGCTCTCAATGCAGGTTGTCCTATGCCTCACCAGGATAATTTGAACGTTATACAGTCTTAAAGAGACTTTTATTATGAACATATAAGTGTGAAAATTGTATAAACATGAAACGTATAACTGAAATAATTCAGCATGGGAATTATAGAAATTTACGCAAGACTTAACAAACAAAAAAGCATAGTATAAACAAAGTTACACTCTACATACAAAAATTTTGAAGAATAATCTGGAGCCATTTTCAAAAAAGAGGCATTTGAGTATTTCTGAAAATGCAGAATTTTGAATTCATTTTCACAAGAAAGGTTGAGTTTTCAGAAACTTCATAAGGCATTTGAAGCACCTTCACTCATAAATGCTATAACAAGTACAAATCACTGGTAATGTCAGTATTGACGAAGTAAGATGTCAAAAATAACATGTTATTTTTGGGAAAGAAAAAATAAACAGCAAAATGGCATCCCAGCTAGCTATACGAACTTGTCACATACTCTTGCCTGTCCTCTATCACTGTCCGAGTAAATTTTTTAAAAATTTTCTTAATTTTTCCTAATAGTAGAACAGAAATATTATCTTTTCATATTAAAGGACAGTAAAACTTTGCCCTAAATGGCAATTTTCTGTGAAAAATTTGGAGCCTATTTTTTAAGAAATGGTTCTTAAGTGCAACTGAAAATGTTAAATTTGAAGAATTTTAACTCACAAATACAAGTGTTTACAAATAGTTGGAAATGTGCATATTAACAGTGAGAGAGATTTCAAAAAAATTACAATTGTGTAATTTTTGGAGAGAGAAGGAAAGAAAAGAAAAGAAAAAAGAGAAAAGGAAAAAGAAAAGAAAAAGAACGAAAGAAAGGATCATAATAAAGAGTGTACTATCACTATCCATTCGAAAAGTTAGAAAAAAAACATTTTGGAGCCCTTTTTGAGAAAAAGGCATTTGAACATTCCTGAAAATGTAAGATTTAGAGCTAGTTTTTACAAAACACTGTAGAGTTTCCGAGAAACTTTATAGGACATTATTTGAAGCACATGTACTCATAATTATAATAATGTGAACAAATTACAGCTAATATAAATATTAACGTGGGAGAAGTAAAAAAACTACATTTTAGTAATTTTTGAAAAAATAAAACGAAAGAGCAATATCGCATTTATGCCATCTTATAGAGTGCATTTAGAACTATCTCAACAAATAGTATAAAGAAAAAAACTTGGAACCCTTTTTGAGATAATGTTGAGTTTGTAGTTTTAAAAATTGCACCTATAGTTCACAACATTGCACGAAAACTACTAAAATTTTCAAAAAATTATGCATGACCTTAAGAAGGAAGAAGAGGTACGAAAAATTTCAAAATTACCAGAAATTCAGAATTAACCCTGAAAATATGACCTATGTCACCTTTATAAGGGTATTTTACTCCATTCTTACAAGAAATTTAAAGCAAAGGAGCATTTTTTGACAAAATTTTGAAAACGTGCGAGAGGTTTCATGTAAAGCAATCCCAAATTTTCAAGAATATTTTTTAAATTACAGCCCCAAGCTAGATAAACCGGGAATATCCATTTTGGGAAAAATCCTACGTATGGTTTTGGTGCAAGTGGTGTTCATAGACAGACTGACTTATGAAAAATACCACTTTTTTAATAACACAGGATCTAAAGTGTGTTTTTCATTGAAATCAGGAAATGGATTTTCTGCACCATTACATAACTTTCCTTATATAACTCTCTATATATGTACGTATACAGGAAAGTAAAAAGTACCTGCCAAATATTAAAGAACTAGTTGTTGAAAAATTCATTTGGAGAAAAAAAATCTTCAATATTGTAATTTTAGAAAGATGCTGAATGAATTTCAAACTTTTGCAATTTTCAAAAATTCAGTGATTTTCAAGAGTGAAAATCAGATTTATACCATCTTTATATGAGTATTTCACACTATTTCTAAAATAAATTTACAGAAAAAAATTCGTGTCATTTTTGAGAAAATTCTGAAAGTACCAAGGGCTTCATGTACAGTACCCCCAAAATTTAAAGAATGTTATTCAAAATCGCAGAGATTTGAGTCTAGCTAGATTGACCACGGAGTATTTATTTTGGAAAAAAATCCAACACATAGTTTAGCTGCCACACACACACACACAACAACCAAGAACACTTTGGTATCAGGAGACCCGAAAACAAGTATTTCCATCAAAATCTTGAAATTTATTTTCCAGTTTTACATAACTTTCCCTGTATTCTGGTATATTACTCTATATATACGCAAGTTGAAATCTTGTTGTCGTGAACGTCTGGGGTACATCAGCAATTGAGAGAGAAAATTATTTTCCCAATAACCAGTGTTCATCTCATTTACATTATCATCATCATCATCATCATCATCATCCACTCAGAACATCTTAATTCAGAAGATCGTATTTCAGAACATCATCTTCACCTTCATTCAGATCATCGTTATAATTCTGAATGCCATCACCTTAATTCAGATAATCTTCCTCATAAGATCATCTTCGTTATAATAACCAACAAATCACATGAAATCATAGACTTCCGCAACCGGAGTCGTGTGACTTTCTCGATTTGGCAGCACTGCACTGCCCTCGACGCAGCGTCACCTGGACGGACTAGACTCCTCTAACAAATCACATGCACATGCAGTCACCTTCAGATCATCTTCATTATAATAATTCAAAACATCTTTGTCTCAATTAAGTATTTTTCATTATAATTTTATTGTTGCTTGTTGTATAAATATATTTATTATGATAAATTATATTATTACGATCATTTATTTTTCTTGAGGAGTGTTCAAAGCCAGATCTGCCTTGGACAATATAAAAGTACAAATCCCGCAACACTGTAGTTCATTTTTGGTGTATTTCAATTTAAGGTTGATGCTATAGTACAAAACAGTGTGAGGAACAATGTAAATGATAACTAAAAGCAAAACAAAATTGATTACAATTAACAATTAAACATGCTATTAAGAATATCATGTTTATAATCAAGTGTTCGTAAGTGTTCAGGTAAATAAAATTTGACACAATATTCAGTCACAAACAGCCAAATAAATAATTAGAAAGACTGGCATATTTAATTACCATTCTTTTCTTTATTTCTTCCTTCTTCTGCTCCAAGAACTGCCCAGGGATGCCACTCACTGAGTCTTGTGCTGACAGAAGCAGCTCCCACAGCTCAGACATGAAGATTCGGGCATTCTTCCCATTCAAGAAGCCTGTCAGGTTGATCTGCATCTTCTTAGGGTCCGGGTGCTATATGTTGACAGACAGGTGGGAAGAAAACTTCTGTTCAATATCATGAAATTACTTACTTCTTTTACACCTTCCTTTAATGCATGCTCACTCACTGACCCATAACTCCCATTTCACATTCAGGCTTCAAATGAAATTATTCATAAAACCATGAAATTTTGTAAATTTTGAATGAATAAGGGCAAGTGTATGTGTTTATATTTCAATAAGTCCCATTAAAAAAAATCTCAGCTAGAGAAGAAAAACATAACCGCAGAAGAAAATTCAACTTAAAATGCTGAACAGCAAATTACTAATAAATTGAATAACAAACAAGATCACAAAATTTACTGCCACAAGAAGGTAAATAAGTTCAGAGTAAAATATTCATTTGAGATGGCTAATAATGAAAAAGGAAAACCAAAATTAAAAATGAAATTCTGAAACTAATCAACTTCCTTCAAGTATTCAAAGTAATTTGTTTCTTATGTATATTAAAAATGTATTTTCATTTTACATTTTTAAAACCATGTTTTCTACAAAATTACATCTCCTAATTACTACAGCACATGTTATGATCTGTTTATGAACTTTAGTATCATCTGAAGCTACACTTGCCCGAAGTTAATAGAATTTAACAGGCAAAATCCAATGTATCCTCTTTTCAACATATAGGGCTTTTATTAAGACAATCTTTATGAGTTTAAGATTTTTATTAGAAGGAAATGTGAACCTATACACATATTGTCATTGAGTATACATCCAGATACTACTTAGTGACTTTCATAAAAACACAAAATCGCCCCTATATGCAAGAACATAAATTGAATCATCCTTTTCTACAATGTACGAAGTTCTGTCAGCTAACTTAAATACCATTAAGAAATTCTCTTATATTTAAAGTTACTATTTTTACTCACACTAAATAAACTTTAGTCTGATGAACATAAGCATATGCCAAACAATAACCCTGAAAATTAGTATATTCATGGACCTAAACTTTTGGATCCATTATTAATTCAGGAAAAAAATTTCGATCTGAACAACGACCATTTTCTAGTTTATTTATTTTGATATTTTCTTCTTATGTTATTTCTGGCTTAATAGGCGTAGTTCAAATATTCTATACACTTTCGATTAAAAAAAAAAAACTTTATTGTGGCATTTAAGTCAAGAATCCATGGTATATACTAATGATTGTACATCACTTTCAGCAAAGTAGTTTTCAACATTACAAAAAAGTGACATTACATAAAACAGTAACTTTAAATACAACTTTTAACAGCATGGATGCCTGAAGGCATGATCTGTAGACAACATTGAGCCAAAGGTCTGAGAATACTTTCTTCTGCTTGATTGTGTCATGAGCATGACCACATCTTTAAAAAAAAAACAAAAAAAAAAATGGGACAAAAACGTTAGCACCACGACCTGTATTTACCTCTCAGCAGCAGCAGCAAGAAAGAAAAATATCCCAGACAACTAATCAATCGTTGTCTAATTAACATTCAATAGTTTGTTTCCACGGATAATTATCATTCCTAACCTATATAATTTGTTTCAACAGGTATCTGAAAATGCATTGGAGGCTGATAAAAGGCTTGTTTTTGTTTCAAGAGCTTGTGAATCTTTAAGTAACAATAGCTTTGTAAAATTTGAATACACTACCAAACTCATTTCTCAGTGGTATTCTATTTCATTTTCAGAATCCTGCTAAAATTCCCAGCCTGAATATCAAAACTGCAGTGAACATGTTCAGTGGTTCAATATTGTCTCTGGCTAGCATCCTTACTGGAAGTCTCTGATAAAACTGATTGTTAAGGTAAGGTAAGATTAGGAAATACCGGCTACCAGGTGTGTGAGCTTGTATATACCACCTGTCAAACGCTCGCCTTAGCAACGCCTTCAACAGTCTTCCTTCCTCTTCTGCTAGAAGACTGAATTGAACCACAGTATAAGTTTACTGCCACAATATACGACAATCCACACCCTTACAAAAATTGTCAAAAACTGCAAATAGAACTTTAACTTTCAAATATTTCTTTAAAAAAAAGGGGGATCGGATATGTCTCAAAGCTATTAAAAGCATGGCTTGAGTTGCCAGCATTCTCTCTCAATAAATTGACACTGTTGAGGTACACAATTTTTCCCATCTAATGTACTTACCTCTAAGATGAAAACTTTGCTCAATAACATGTTACTCTTTGTAATTTTCAAAAGAAAATTTAAAATCCAAAAGATTCTTAATACTCTGAGACAAATATTTGCAAATGAAAGCTAGATTATAAAAAAATTATATCCAAAGAGGAAAATTACACCAAAATGACAAATTAGGGTAGTTAAGAATCAGGTTGATTGACATTAGACAAAATCATGATATCGAAATTACATTTCAATGACCTATCTTCATAAAACACCTGCAACAGTGCCAATAATTGAAGACCTTGCAGCACCGTCAATACCATGACAATAGTGAATGTAAAACATAGAAGAAAAAAATGTCCTTACATTGATATATCATTAAATTCAATATTTTATTAGATACACAAGATTAGCTAAATGTCTTTCCACGGATTTTAAATGAACATTTACAAATAAATTGAATGAAACTAAGAGCAAGTCCATAAAGATTTCATGTTAATAATTTGGACTTTCAAGAAAATAAAATTAAGGTTTTATAATGTGTTGAGTACCAACCTTTCCATATTCATTCTCTATTACAGACTCAATGGTGAGGTTGACTAAAGAAGACAACTGTTGAAGCAAGCAGGCCAGCAACTCGGGCCGGCAAATGGATGAATCACAGGACGAATCAGCTAAGTGAGAAGGAGGCTGACAGCCCGATCACGAGCGAACCGAGCGAATTCGCACTCCAAGTGAAGTGATGGGACAAGTTTACAACGTAACTGTCTAATTGGGTGGAAGAAACCGATAACAATCAGTTCCCTTAATTTCTATAGTCTGTTAAGCATTTACAATGCTTTGTTCTCATTAATTACATCAATTTGAAGCCAAATACATATTTTGGTCCTATATCAGTACCTTCAATTGAAAACAATCTTCATAATTTTTGAAGAGAAGTAATTCAATTGAAAATAACGACATTATGCCAAAATAATGAAAAAGCTGCAAGCAATTCGTCCTCAAAAAATTCAGGGAACAAAATGGAGAACCCATGCATAGTAATATTTTAGATGTTCTTATCACTCACTAATGTTAGACTTAAGAATTACTTTTAAAAACCTCCATGCCCATGTTTACAAAATACGTTATTCATTCATTCATAAACTCCTTTATTATCACTTGTATAAGAATTTGCATCAATAACACCACAATAGAATCCAATCAATGTTTAAAAAGTTGAATGAGGAACAGTACCTTCTCAGCTTCCAACTGGTTAAACACGAATTCCACCACGACATCGTCCTCCATTCCAAGAATATCTGTGATCTTCTGGGCAATCCATGGTTTGATGACATCCAGCTTCACTTTAGACATGTCCACCTATATATTGCACATTTATTTAGTCGAGGTTTAAAAAACTGTTAATCAAGCTGTTTAACTGTCTATCTACAAGCTAGGCATAGGCTGATTAAGTTGAAAGAAAGAGCAAAAAATTGTTATTGTTAGCTAGCATAGAAACAGCTTGTGTTTAAGCAACCAAATTCACTGCTGCCCTAAGTAGAACAAAATTTTAATTATCTAGAGTTCATCATCATTAAAGTTTTTATGTGGTTCACTAAAAAAAACAAGTCTAGTTTATTTGCTTAATCTACCTCCTATAAGCTCTGATTATGCTTGAATCCAGCTACACTTACAACAAAATTAATTTTTATCAGGAAATATATAGTTTAACAGTAATTATATACTGGAGACAAAAAAATAAAATACCTTGAAAATACAGTAAATAGACCTCCAGAAATAATCTTAAAGGCTTTCTGAATCTCCAATTCCAATTGAAAAGAATACTATGAATACTTTTAAAAACACCATGTATAAATACAACCCTACCAGTATCTAAATTTTAGAATGGCATACTTCAGGAGTAAATTTACAGACAAGAAAGCTCATGCTGATATGAGAAGTACATTGTGATAAGATTAGTATAATATCCTACCAGTTTATATTTCAATAAAACTAGATGAAACATTGATCACAAATACTTTTAAATATTAATAGAGAAGATTCACAACCAAAATTTTGACTATAAAATATTCAAATAACCAATTTTAAAAGTTCACTTTAAACTTTCCTAAGAAGGCTTTATGCAGTAGTTTCAAAAATTCAAATTTATTGAAGAAAACTAAAAATGTATCACCTTACAAAGCAGTGCCAGCTTAACTTCGCTACTGTACAGAAATGATACAGACATTCAGTAAGAGATTATCAGAATAACACTTTAAAAATCCAATTATTGAGTAACCATTGTTTATCATTTCTGTAAGTGAAGCAATGTATTGTAAGCTTTCATTAACTTTTGCAAATTTCTGTAATCCCATTTCAGTAATGAATATTTACATTAGTATTTGTGAGTTTCAACTTATAGACCATGTATTACTTGTTCGTTTTACATTTGCAGACAATAGAATTGCGAACTACTATAATTTTGAAAGTGTGAGCTCAAATATGCAACTGAAAGGTAAGAATAACAGCTATGTGAAACAGCATCTGACTAATGCTGAAGACAAATAAGACAATCCAGAGAAAACATTTGTTTTATTGATTTCAGCAAAAAAAAAATCAAATCTTCAGTGAAGGAGAGTGCAATGTAACAGTAAATTAATAATAAATAATCTGATGATCATAATAGGGGTTATTAATAATACAAGAAAGACTTATGGACAATTTTCCAGCATTAGTTGGAAAGAATTTAAGAACAGTTTACAATTTTATAAAAGATGCATGTCAATCACAATGGAGTGGTCAAAGAAGTTGTTTAAAACAAAAGATGAGAAAAAATGTTTAGATGATTCCTGTAAATGTTGGGTGAAAAATTTAGAAAATTATGAGATTAAGCAGAAAATTCCAACGCTTCAAAAACTCTAGAACAATCTAAAAGAGATGAAGGGATTAAATTATTAGGAAAAATAACTACATTTTGGAAAATATTGAAGGAGTAAATAAAGTAGGAATCAGGCTCCTAAAATAAAGATTATGGTAATCAACAATATATATTATATATGTGTCATTCACGAAAGTTACTAAAAATATTTCATACTCATCCACTTGGTTACCATTTCATTTAAGCATATAGCTGGAGTATGTGTGTAAATGTAAAATTAATGTGTAATAAACACTTTGAAATATTTCTTAATTCACATTAACAAAACATGCATTAAAATTTGTAAGGTTCTTCAAAAAAAATTTTTTTTCAATAAAACATTAATTCTTTTAAAAGCTACTGCAGAAACTGTATTATCACTGTGAATATTTATTTATTCAAAACAGGGAGAAAATTATACAACTTCTTCTGGAAATTCAAAACTTGTCAACATTTAACTGTAACTTATGTGAAAAATCATGAGAAACTAGTTTATTATATTAAAATAGCAGTTTTCTTACAACTTGATTTGTAGGATACCTATTGTGAACTTGAACTCCCACTTAAAATTTGAGGAATCCAGTTGAATTTGCAAGAAATTGTAACATACCTTTCGGCTCAAACAATCACCAAATTTCATCTGCTTCAGAAGTTTCTTTTCTTTGTCACTGAAGCGGTTGTCCTGCTCCGCGGAGGTCCCCTGGGATTATATACAAAAATTAAGCATGATATTAGATTCAGTGGCACAAATTTAAAAGCAGATTAATAATCAACAAAAAACTCAAAATAACTACAAATTTACTGAGAATCTAAACATCCAATGAAAAATTCAAACTACACGGAGAATAATGTTCAATATGGAAAGGAAATGACAAGTGTAGGTACATTTATTGAACTTTTGAGGCAACAGTGTAAAATGGTAAGTATCACATTCCAACAAACACCATATTTGTAAACACAAAGAAAACCGAAATGTAAATACTGATGCTACAACTCAAGGTCTGGTATTTCTCCAGAATTTCCAAAGAACCCAACACCTCTTTTTTAGGAATATTGAAACCTCACAAAAAGAACACTATATTTTAGGAGAAATTTGCATGACAAGTTAAAAGAAACTACGACAAATACACAGATCAATCGCTTGTTTTCATATGGAGACAGTCTACGGTGTTGGATCTCGCCACCTCCATATAACCTACAAATTTTCCAGTCCATAAATGTACATACGACTAAGTAGAATATACAGAAAATGAACAAAATATATGAAAACATATTTATGTACGTGTAGAAATACAAGATTGTAGACTTACAGTATACATCATGGTTAGAGCGTGTGTTGGTCCGCTTTCTTTTAATGAAGTGATTAACAATCCTAGAGCGGAAATAAATTTCCAAAATCACCGTGTACACAGTAAATAATACTAGCAGTTTCTATCGCTTTCCTTATAAACTGCCTACAAAACAAAGAACGCGTCGCCGCATAAACGTTCCAGGCTGTCGTGTTGCCGTAGAAGCTGTTTACTAACTGCGGTGCAACAAGAACGAATAACGAACGCAGTCGGTCTTTACGAAATAGCTCTGCATATATGATTTCCGCACTTTCATTAAGACTACGGAAAACTAATGTACGGTTATTTAATTACAATGAAAAGTAAACATTACCCGAAAAAAGCCTCCGTCAGTCATTTTGTGCCGATTTTAAGATAGCCAAATTTATTTCACTACCATGCTAAGAAAGATGGCGTTGGAAATTCGGACTAGGGGGAGCATAGATACTTTATCGATTTAACAAGGAATCGCGATTCTGAACGATATAGGTCGACTCTTGTAACAGAGTGTGCTTTCTTTCCTTCGGAATTCCAAAATTACTCTTAACGAATCTTCAGAATCCAGAATTATAATTGCCTCAGGAAAATTGTTTCGACTTGTTTTTTGGCAAAATCTTAATCCAGAGTGATGGTCGGTGGTGAATACGGCGCTACCCAATAAGATTGATTGCGTAGGCTTCCGTGATTATTTTGTGGCCATGCGTCCACGCTTTTTCGAAAAAAGCCTAGAAAGAGCTTGCAAATTCTTGCAAAATTTTGGTTGAATACAGCTTGTAATGGCTCGATGAAACAATTAATATATTATTCCAATGATTTCACGCCGTGTAATTTTTCACTCCTGAAAACTTTACAAATTCAACAAACAAATTCTTTCAAAAACGTCATGTTGAAAGTATCTTATGAACCAGTAACATAACTTTTTATCATTTTAACCACAAATACAGTAATTTGAATATGAACTAATTGAAAAATGGAGAACTGTCGCCAAAATGGTAATTAGATAATACTGTGTATCGTAAGTTTTAAAAATGGTATGTTTAACAGAAAGCAAATTCACTGAAAATATGATAAACTTTTGCAATGAATCAAGTAAAAACAATTAGATGAACACTTACCAAAGTTTTAAACATAACCCACTCAAATTATTTTCTGATTGTCAGTGGTTTAATAACTTATGTTGAGAAATAATGTAAAATTAAATGGTATATTGTTTTATGCAATAATTAAAAAAATTATGTTAAAGGGTAGATAAACAGCAACATCAGGAATATAAGATTAGTAAATATATTTCTGGTTGAAAAAGATATACAAGCAATACAGCAATTTTAAAAGAAATTCTTATAACTAGCAAAAACAGATAATAAATGTTTGTAAATGTTTCTTTTTTTCCTCTCACTCTTATCCATTTTTTCTTTTTTGTTGAAATTCATTGGATCATCAAATCCTATGTATGATGATCTTAAATATTAATTTTACTCTCTCTGATATCGAAACAAGTACATTATATGGCCCTTTGAAGTTATTACATAATCAATAAAGCCAACAGCAAAGAACAACCATTATCAATGATAGACAAGTATCTATTTGCTTCATTACTAAATTCATAAAGTATTGGATCCTTCGCTTCATTTTAAAAAAATATATCACAATTTACAATACAATTTGCATCATTTATGAAATATTTACTAATAAAATACTTTTAAAAACCAAGTGACTACAACAAAAATTTTCAAATTATAAATATTCAAAAAAATAATATATTTAATAATAATATTCAATCATTTACATTCAAATTATTAATGTCAAAAGAACAAATTAATAAACTCTCCAAACTTATAGGTAAACATGTTCAAAACTTGAGATTTCAAGAAAACATCATGCTATTGTTGTATACACAGTGTCATCCATAAGTCCCAAGACCAAGGTAACAGGAAATTTTCATCATACAAGTTTTGACTGTTTAATTACTCAAAATAGGATCAGTTTCAAGTGATCATCGCTCAGCTTGAGTTTACAATCTCATCATGGTCTTAGAGAAGTCGTCATTTGTTCATGGTCCACACAGTGTATATTATCCATTTCATAAAAATAGAATGAATACAATCCTTTGAATTACGTAGCTGTGAAAGTACAGGAACACTAATTACAAAAACAATTCATGGTAAACTAAATTCACAAAGTTTGAACTTCTTTCACTGGCCAGTAAAGCCAAAAAAATATTTTATGATACAGTTCTTGTAAATTATGTACTATTTCAGAAAAAGCTATTATGCATTTTCATTTGTCACCAGAGAACCAGAAGTTAAAGATTGTAATTACTTTTGTCTAAAAATATCAAATTTCAGAAATTGTTGTTTTAATGAATTATTGGACATGAAAATTTTAAAATATATTTTAAACAAAAATTAGGTTTCCAGAACAAATTTTAAAAGTATATACCATATTTACCCAAATATAAGTCCATTCTCAATTTAAGATGACCCCGTAATTTTGAAGAGGCATCCTGCTATCTTTTTTATTTTGAACTAATTTTTACTATTTAGTAAAAATGAAATCGCAAATTGTCTAATTGACTAGAAAATTGTCTTCATGAGAATGTTAAAATTTATTGCCCAACTTGTTTTCTTTTTCCTAAAAATCATTATCATGATTTTTGACACAATACACTTCACATGTATCATTGTTTCTTTCATTTTGGTCTTCCTCCCATATTGCATTGTCCTCCAACTTTTAAGGCCCTCAATGAAAGATTTGCATGTTCAATTTGCATTTTAAAATCTCATCTGATGTCACCTAAGAACATTCCCTACTCTGTCACTATATTTTCGTCCTGTTTCGCTCTTCACATTATTTAATGTTCCAGTGATCAAGTTGTACACTAAGAATTCAAACCTCTGTTTCACGGGCGATAACAGCAATTTTACAAATTGGTATAGTTTTGCAGAGATATTTTTAATCATCCTTTTCTGTAGTTGGATGTAGAATGCATAATTTTATCAACGTGACTTTACATTTCCCTCTTGAAAAAGGTTGATTCAGAATCACCGGGCATCGAATCGAGTCCTTGGGGGCTCTTGGATCAGCACATTGTGGAACAAGATCTTGGCAATGATTTGTATTTATTTTCACATTGCGTTTCCCCTGATACAACGCCATTTGTTTGAGATTCTCTTTTTACTGGCCCATTCAAAAGTATTGGACTGAATTACCAGGCAAATTCGAGAATATGTGTGCAAATATAATTAGTCAAGCCCAGAAGTTCAGGTATTTATATTACCTACCTACCAACAAGAGGCAGACCTATAAAAAAAAATAGGTTTGAGAAAAAGCAATTAAACTAGCTAAAGTAGAGGTGCAAAAAGATGTATATATAATGAAAAATCACATTTCCAAGGAATCATTGTAAAAAATGAATAAATAAAACAATGCACTTTTTTTTTCAAACTCTAAAATTCACACTAGCACTTAACATGTACGGAAATCTTTTCTTGGTAAACTCAATTCTAACATGGCCATACAGTATGAAGACTATGAATTTGTTTTATTCGTGACACACTCGCTTCAAAATGATATGGTGAATTTTGAAATGGCATTACTGACATGAAAATTATATTTTTCATTCTTCACATTTGTAATCACTTGCACTAAGTAACTTGCGTAATTGCCAACACAGAGAATGGTATACAATACACAGAGAGCTGTTCTCAGAAGGGCTAAGATGCCATTCTCAAAAGTAGGATAGGATTCCTTGTGAGCAAACAAAGTTTTATCAGCATCAATAAAAAAATCTTAATTGACATCTTCCTTTTTCATTTATATTTTTAACACAGCCTCTGCTTCCACCAAAAGACAAAATACAATCTTGCCTTTGCGTTTTCCATGCTTGCAGATATATTCCAGCTTCATGGAGATTGGTGCCAAGAGAAAAATAGGGAAAGAAAAGGCAGTCGTAAAAGGCAAAAATTAGACAAAATAGACAAATTATGCATCAGAAGTAAAAATA
>BOPP01000002.1:20194129-20217123 GCA_017312745.1 Gryllus bimaculatus
TTGTTTTACAAAAATACGTTTATTCATTTCATTCATCATAAAAACTCTTTTTATTACTTGTATAAGATTTGCTCATAAACAGATCCAATCAATGTTACAAAGTTGAATGAAGACAGTACCCTTCTCAGCTTCAACTGGTTAAACACGAATTCCCACGACAGCGTCCCATTCCAAGATTCTGTGATTCTGGCATCATGGTTTGACATCACACTTCACTTTCTGTCACCTATTATTGCATTTATTTAGTCGAGGTTAAAAAACTGTTAATCAAGCTGTTTACTGTCTATCTACAAGCTAGGCATAGGCTGTTATTTGAAAGAAAGGGGCAAAAATGTTATTGTAGCTGGCATAGAAGCAGCTTGTGTTTAAGCAAACCAAATTCACTGCCTTGGCCCTAGGTAGAACAAATTTTATTCTCTAGAGTTCTCCTCATTAAAGTGTTTATGTGGTTTCCACTAAAACGAAAAAAACAAGGTCTGTCTTATTTGGGCTTAATCTACCTTCCTATCAGCTCTGATTATGCTTGAGTCCGTACACTTACACAAAATCTAATTTTTATCAGGAAATATATCGTTTTACCCGTAATTTATTTTACTAGCAAAAAAATAAGATACCTTGAAATACCAGTAAATAGACCTCAGAATCATTTAAAGTCTTCTGAATCTCCATTCCATTTGAAAGAATACTATGTACTTTAAAAACACCATGTACAATACAACCTACCAGTATCTAAATTTTGACATGGCATTACTTCAGGAGTAATTTTACAGACAAGAAAGCTCTGCTTGATAGTGGAAGTACTTGTGATAAGTTAGTATAATATCATACCAGTTTTATTTCAATTAACACTAGATGAATTGATCACAAATATTTTATATTCTAGAGAGTAAACCAACTTTTGACGATATATCAATACAATTTTTAAAAGTTTTTTTCACTTTAACATTTCCTAGAGGCTTTGCAGTGTTTCAAAATAATCAATTTATTGAGAAACTAAAATGTATTCACCTTACAAGCGGTGCCGCCTTACCTTCGCTACTGTACAGAAATGATAACAGACATTCAGTAAGGATTTCGAATAACACTTTAAAATCAATTATTGAAGTAACCATTGCTTTATCATGTCTGTAAGTTGAAGGCATGTTTGTGTTCATTAACTTTTGCATTTCTGTAATCCCATTCAGTTAATGAATATTCATTGGTATTCTGTGAGTTTCCAACTTATCGACATGTTCAAATTATAACTTGTTCTGTGTTACATTTGCAGGTCCAGTTAGAATTGCGAACTACTATAATTTTGAATGTAGCTGCAAATATGCCAACTGAAAGGTAAGAATAACAGCTATGTGAAACGCATCATGATATGCTGAGACAATAGACAATCCAGGAGGCAAAATTTTGTTTATTGATTTCAGGCAAAAAAAAAACAAATTTCGGAGGAGGAGTGCAATGAACAGTAATTATAAAATAATTCTGATGATCATCATAGGGTTATTATATACAGAAAGACTTATGGACAATTTTCCGCATTAGTTTGGAAAGATTTAAGAAACAGTTTGACAATTTTATTTAAAGATGCGATGTCAAATCACAATGAGATGGTCAAAGAAGTTGTTTAAAAAGATGAGAAATGTTAAGATGATTCTTGTAAATGTTTTGGTGTTGAAAATTTAGAATTATCGAGAATGAAGCAGAAAATTCCCACGCTTCAAAACGTCTAGAACATCTAAAGAGATTGAAGGGATTAAATTTTTAGGGAAAGATAACTTACATTTTTGGAAATATTGACGAGTATAAAGTAGTCTCAGCTCTAAAAAAGTTATGTAAATCAACGATATCTATATATGTGTTTCACAAATACTAAAAATATTTCATACTCATCCACTGGTTACCATTGCATTTTAGCATTTAGCTGGAGTTGTGTATGAAATGTTAAAATTAATGTGTATAAACACTTTGAATCTTTCTTAATTCAATTAACAACTGCATTAAATTTGTAGGTTCTTCAAAAAATTTTTTTAATAAAACATTTCTTTTAAGTACTGCAGAAACTGTATATCCTGTGAATATTATTTATAAAACGGGAGAATTTATACAACTTCTTCTGGAAATTCAAACTTGTCATTTTAACTGTAACTTTATGTGAAAAATCAATGAGAAACTGTTTATTATTATTAAAACTGCCAGTTTCTTACAACTTTGCCTTTGTCAGGATACTCTTGTGATTGAACTCCCACTTAATATTGAGGATCCAGTTGAATGTGCAAGAAATTGTACTACCTTTCGGCTCAAACATCACCAAATGTTTCATCTGCTCAGAGTTTCTTTCTTTGTCACTGAAGCGGTTGTTCCTGCTGCCGCGGAGGTCCCCTGGGATTATTACAAAATTAAGGGCTCGATATTAGATCAGTGCACAAATTTAAGCGATTATAATCAACAAAAACTCAAAATACCTACAATTTATGAGAATGCTACCTCCAATGAAAAATCAATTACACGGAGATTATGTTTTCAATTGGCAGGAAATGGACGGTGTAGGTCACATTTATTGACCTTTTGAGGCACAGTGTAAAATGGTAGTTCACATTCCAACAAACCCATATTTGTAAACACAAGAACCGCAATGTAATACTGATGCTACACTCAAGGTCTGCGTATTTCTCCAGATTTCCAAGAACCCCAACACCTCTTTTTTAGGATATTGAACCTCACAAAAGACCACTATATTTTTAGGGAATTTGATGACAAGTGTAAAGGAAAGATCGCAAACCAGAATCATCGCTTGTTTTCAGGAGACGAGTCTACGGTTTGTGGGATTCTCGCCACCTCATATAACCTACAATTTTTCCCAGTCCTAATGTACAACGACTAAGTGGATATACGAAAATGAACAAGATATATAAACCTATTTATGTTTAGGTGTAGAATACAGATTGTGACTTCCGTTATCCTGGTTGGCGGTGTGTTGGTCCGCTTTCTTTTTGAGTGATTAACATCCGGCGGATACAATTTCAAAATCACCGTGTACACAGTAGATTTACTGAGCAGTTTGCTGATCGCTTTCCTTATAAAACTGCCTAACAAAACAAAGCACGCGTCGCCGCTAACGTTCCAGGCTGTCGGTTGCCGGTGAAGCTGTTTTTTTACTACTGCGGTGCACGAACGATAACGAACGCAGTCTGGTCTTTACGAATAGCTCTCGCATATATGATTTCGCCTTTCATTAGACTCGTGAAACTAATTGACGGTTATTTAATTACATGAAAAAGTAAACATTACCCGAAAAAGCCTCCGTCAGTCATTTTGTGCGATTTTAAGTCAGCAAATTTTTTCCACTCCTGGCTAAGAGATGGACGTTTGGAAATTCGGCTAGGGGGAGCATCGTACCTTTATCGATTTACGAATCGCGATTCTGAACGTATAGGTCGACTCTTGGAAACAAAGAGGGTGTGTTGTGCTTCGTTTCCTTCGAATTCCAAATTACTCTTAACGATCTTCAGTCCAGATTTCATTGCCTCAGGAAAATTTGTTCGGACTTGTTTTTTGGCAAAATCTGTAATCCCGGTGATGGTCGGTGCGTGAACGGGCTTACCCAATAAGTTGAGTGCGTAGCATTCGTGCATTATTTGTGGCCATTGCGTCCACGCTTTTCGAATAAAAGCTGAAGAGAAAAAAAAAAAAGCTAAAGAGCTTTTTGATTCTTGGCAAATTTTGCTGGTTGACTGGAAGACAGCTTGTATGGCTGATGAAACATTATATATTATTCCACTATTTCCGCCCGTGGTATTTTTCACTCCTGACTTTCAAATTCAACAAACAAATTCTTTCAAAAACGTCATGTTGAAAGTATCTTATGAACCAGGTAACATAACTTTTTATCATTTTAACACAAATACAGTATTTGAATTGAACTATTGAAACTGGGAACTTGTTCACCAAAATAGGTATTAGCTAATCTGGTTGTATCGTAAGTTTTAAAATGGTTGTTTAGCTTGAAAGCAAATTCACTGAAATTGATAACTTTTGCATGAATCAAAGTTCAAAACATTAAGATGAACTTACCAAGTTTTTAAAATAACCCACTCAATTATTTTTCTGCAATTGTCAGTGTTTCATAACTTTATGTTGGAAATCAATAATGTAAAATTTAATTGGTATATTGTTTTATGCATAATTAAAAAAAATTATCGTTAAAGGTAGCTAAACAGCAACTCAGGACTTAAGTTAGTAAATATATTCTGTTATTTGTGAAACAGATATCAAGCATACAGCAAAATTTTACAGCATTCTTTAATGCACAAAACGATTACATGTTTTTGTAAATGTTTCTTTTTTATTTCTCTCACTTCTTATCCATTTTTTCTTTTTTGTGAAATTCATGGATCTCATCTATGTCTGTGATCTTCAATATTAATTTTACTCTCCTTTGATATCGGAAACAAGTACTTATATGGCCCCTTTGGAATTTTAATACATCAATTTAAGCCGCCTAGCAAAGAAGACACCTTATCAATGATAGACAAGTATCTATGTGCTTCATTTACTAATTCATAAAGTATTGGTCCTTTCGCTTCATTTTAAAATATATCACACTTTACAATACATATTTGCTCATTTATGAAAAGTTTTACTAATAAATACTTTTTAACCAGTGGTGCTACAACAAATTTTCAAATTATAAATATTAAAAATAATATATTTAATAATATTTTCAATCATTTACATTCATTATTCATGTCCAAAGAAACAATTAATACACTCTCCGCAACTTTAGGTAACTGTTTCAAAACTTGAGTTTCAAGAAACATCATGCTATTGTTGTGTACCCCAGTGTCTCCATAGGTCCAGACCAAGGCTTAACAGGAAATTTTCATCAATACAGTTTTGACTGTTTATTACTCAAATAGGATCGTTTCAAGTGTTATCGCTCAGCTTGAGCTTTGCAATTCATCATGCTCTTAGAGAAGTCGTCATTTGTTCATTGGTCCCACACGTGTTTATCTTATCCATTTCTAAAATAGAATGAATACATCCTTTGAATTACGTCAGCTGTGAACGTTACAGGACACTATACAAAAAACATTCTGGTAGAAAACTAATTCACAAAAGTTTTGACTTCTTTCACTGGCAGTAAGCCAAAAAAATATTTATGATCAGTTCTTGTTAAATTATGTACTATTTCAGGAAGCTATTCTGCATTTTTCATTTGTCACCAGAGAACCGAAGTTAAAGATGTGTAATACTTTTGTCTAAAAATATTGCAAATTTCGGAACTTGTTGTTTTATGAATTAGTGGACATGGAAATTTAAATATATTTTAAACAAATTGGTTTCCAGAACCAGATTTTAAAGTCTATACATATTTAACCCAATATACGTCCTTCTCAATTTAAGATGACCCCGTACTTTTGAGGTGCTCCTGCTATCTTTTTTATTTTGAATTTTTTACTATTTAGTAAAAAATGAAATCCGCAAATTGTTGCTAATTGACTAGAAATTTCTTCTGAGAATGTTAATTTATTGGCCCAATTGTTTTCTTTTTCCTAAACAATGCATTATCATGATTTTTTGACACAATTACACCCATGTATCCTTGTTTCTTTCATTTTGTCTTCCTCCCAATATTGCTTGTCCTCCCTTTTAAGGCCCTTTCATGAAGATTGCATGTTCAGTGTGCATTTTTAAAATCTCATCTGGACTGTCACCGTTAAGAACATTCCCTACTCTGTCACTATATATTTCGTCCTGTTTCGCTCTTCCTTATTTATGTTCCAGCTGGATTCAGTTGTCATAGAATTTCAACCTCTGTTTCACGGGCGTAAACAGTTCAATTTTAGCAAATTAGGTTAGTTTTAGCAGAGATATTTTTTAATCTCTTCCTTTTGCTGTAATTGGAGTTGTTTAGAATGGCATATTTTATCAACGTGACTTGACATTTCCTCTTGAAAAAAGGGTTTGTTCACGTCACCGGGCATCGATCGAGTCCTTGGGGGCTCTGGGATCAGCCACATTGGTGGCACAACGATCTTTGGCATTGATTGTATTGTATTTTCACATTGCGTTTCCCCGAATGAAACGCCTCTTTTGTCTTGGAGATTCTCTTTTTTACTGGCCTTCAAAAGTATTGCGACTGGAATTCCCGGCAAATTTCGGAATGTGTGTCAAATTGATTAGTCAGCCCAGAAGTTCAGGTATTGTTATTACCTACCTACCAACAAGGCATGCCTCATAAAAAAACTAGTTTTTTGAGAAAAGCAATTAAACTAGCTAAAGTGGGTGCCCAAAAAGATTGTACTTATAATGAAAATCACATTTCCAAGGACTCATTGTAAAATGAATTGAATAAACAATGCACTTTTTTTTCCACAACTCTAATTCCACACTAGCACTAACTGTACGGAATCTTTTGTTGGTAAACTCAATGTCTAAATGGCCATACAGTATGACGACTTGATTTGTTTTAATTCGTACACACTTGTTCAAAATGATATGGTGAACTTCTTGATGGCATTACTGACATGAAAAATTATTTTTCATTCTTCACTTTGTAATCACTTGCACTGAAGTAAACTTGCGTACTTGCCCCAAGACGAATGGTTATACATTACCAGGAGAGCTGTTCTCAGCGGGCTTCAGATTGCCATCTCAAAAGTAGATAGGATTCTATGTGAGCAAACAAAGTTTTATCGAGCATCAATAAAAAAATCTAATGACATCTTCCTTTTTTACTTTATCATTTTTACACGCCTCTGCTTCCACCAAAAGAATAAATACAATCTTGCGCCTTTGCGTTTTGCCATGCTCTGCAGATATTTTCCGCTTCATGGAGAATTGGTGCCAGAAAAAGTAGGGAAGGAAAAGGCGTCGTAAAGGCAAACAGATTAACAACTAGACAATTATGCATCAGAAGTAAAATGGCAAAAAAAAAAAAAAAAAAAAAGGCAAAATGAAAATCTACTAAAACAATCCAGATTTCCTTATTTCCTTATTAGTGATTCCTCTTGCCAAGTCATAACTAGACAATAACAAATGGGCGTTTTTTGCCAAACTTCCAGGCTCTAATATTAATATATTACAGATCTTTTTGTATTTTCCCATCTTTGCTGCTATTTCATTTTAACTGATTTCTGTTTCGTCACTTAGGAAAGACAACAGAAAATTCAATTCTAACCACTAGCTTATCGATATAAGATTACGCATTTATTTTATGAAAGAGCATAAATTGGAAATTCCAATATAGTCAGGGTAAATCATGGATTCTTCCAAATAAGCGATTCACAGTATTTGCCTTTCAAACAAAACTAGCTTCTACTGCCACTTTCAACACTTACCAATGTACAGTGCATTATTTATGCAAATTTCTATGTAAGCACTTCGCAAAGAGAAAATTATTTATAATCTATGAATCTGCTTTTTACATAATATATATTTTCAGTTTGTTCATGAAAACTCTCTTGCGCAAAAGTGAATTAGTAAAAAATATTCCTTTTCACATATGTCACACTTATCCAGATTACTTTCTCTTTGGCTCTTCGATAAGCGTTTCCGTAGATCATCAAAATCAATCATTTATCCATTCTTGACCACCTGCTGCATTCTTCTCCCTGGAGGAAACTGTCAGTAGGCCAGCAGGCGCTTCAGAGATCTGGATCCATTATTTTGGCTGCTTCCACCACCACCACCAGGGAATATTTTGGACCGTGGGTGTAGGTTTAGGTTTGTCATCAACTCTTGGAAAACCATTCAATGCAGGTACTTTTACCGTGTTTACCTACAATACATACAGTTTATCAAGTTTCAAAATAACAAAATCAAAATTATATTTGTTTTTGCAGACAGTGTAATGAATAGCAGATCATTCCAGGACATTATTTTATCTCAGATAATCACCAATCAAGCAGTAATTCATTAAGTACGAATTTCTATGACACCAGTTTTCAATATATCCTAACAGTATTTGTTACAATTATTTTATTGACTGCAATAGCATGACCAAATCTTAATTAATCATTTACAGTTTTCTTGTAATTTTTGAAGAACAAACCTGGTCTTTTGATCATTTCACACCTAAACCACGGCACTGGAAACTCTCACAATTCCATACAGGGCAATCCAACTCGCAAATTTTAAACCGACACGGGCGCACGGCCGCTCGCGCGGCGCGCGCCGCACCACACACCACAGCACAAAAAAACAACACAAAAAACCAAAAAAAGATCACAATTTAACCAGCGGTAACACACACAAAAGAACAACACACACCACCAAACACGACACACACAACAAAGACAACCATCATCATTAACTAACTTCAACCATGCAAAAAAACACACACACACAAACCACACACACACACACAAACACACATCACACAAAAGACACATATCACACAAAACACACAAAAACACATCACTAACACACAAAAAAACTTATTACGGCACACGAACAAAAAAACACAACAGCACGAAACACACACACACAAAACACACCACACACAAAAAAACACCAACACAAAAACACACACACACACAAAAACACACACACCAAAACACACCACACACCAAAAACCACACACACACAAAACAAACACACACACACAAAAAACACCACACACAAAAACACACACCACACAAAGAACCACCCAACACACACACAAAAACACACCCACACACAAAAAAACAACACCACACACAAAAACACACACACACACACACAAAAACACACACACACACAAAAATACACACACCAAACCACCAACACAACACACACACACACACAAAACACCACCACACACAAAAACACACCACACACACAAAAAACACACAGCCACCACCAAAAACACACCACACACACACACAAAAACACACACCCACACAAACACCACACACACAAAACACACACACACACACAACACACACGCACGCACGCACACACGCACACACACACACCCTCTCGCGAGGCTGCTCTCTCTCTCTCTCTTCGCGAAGCTCTCTCTCTCTCTCTCTCCGCAGGCTCTCTCCTCCTCTCGCGAGCTCTCTCTCTCTCTCTCTCTCTCTTCTTCTCTCTCTCTCTCTCTCTCTCTCTCATCTCTCTCTCGAGCGCTCTCTCGTCTCTCGGAGCGCTCGCTCTCTCTCGAGCGCTCTCTCTCTCTCGAAGCGCTCTCTCTCTCTCGAGCGCTCTCCTCTCTGTCGAGCGCTCTCTCTTCTCGAGCGCTCTCTCTCTCTCGAGCGCTCTCTCTCTCTCCGAAGCTCTCTCTCTCTCTCTCGAGCCTCTCTTCTCTTCTCTCGAGCTCTCTCTCTCTCTCTCCGAAGACTCTCTCTCTCTCTCTCTCGAGCTCTCTCTCTCTCGAAGGCTCTCCTCTTCTCCGAAGCTCTCTCTCTCTCGAAGCAGCTCTCTCTCTCTCGAGCTCTTCCTGCTCTCGAGCTCTCTCTCTGCGAGCTCTCTCTCTTCGAGCTCTCTCTCTCTCTCTCGACTCTCTCCTCTCTCGAGTCTCTCTCTCTCTCGAGCTTCTCTCTCCTCCTCTCTCTCTCGGAGGCTCTCTCTCGACGCTCTCTCTCTCGTCTCGAGCTCTCTCTCTCGAAAGCGTCTCTCTCTCTCTGCGTCGCGCTCTCTCTACTTCTTCTTGAGCTGCTCTCTCTCTCTCTCTCTCTCTCACGGAGGTCTCTCGATTCACCGAGCTCTCTCTCTCCGGCTCTCTCTCTCACGAGCTCTCTCCTCTCTCTGACTCTCTCTCTCACGAGTCTTCTCTCTCACGAGCTCTCTCTCTCAGCGAGCTCTCTCTCCTCTCACGAGCTCTCTCTCTCTTCTCGAGCTCTTCTCTCTCTCTCTCTCGAGAGGTTCTTTCTCTCTCTCTCTCTCGAGCCCTCTCTCTCTTCGAGCCTCTCTCTCTCTCGAGCCCTCTCTCTCTCTCGAGGCCCTCTTCTTTTTTTATAATTATATATATATTTTTTCTTTTTTCCTCTTAACATTGGAAACAGATTTTACCCTATAATTATGAGCAAAATTATATTGATGGTAAAAATGAGCTTTCATTGAAAGCGTGAGGACAAAGGGTTTATGACAAATTCAAAAATTTTACATGTTATTAATTAATGCATTAGTAACAGAATTAATTTTTCTGTTCATTCCACATGCTCATTGTCATCATGACTGTGTAACCAAGAGCAAAGTTGAAGTTATTTGGTAGCATCTGTTTGTTACATAGCTATGTTCCTTCAGCTTCTGTGAGGACTACCCATAATTTGTTTTACATCGGCCTCTCCCTGTGACTTAACCACACATGTAGAGCAGCTAAACACAGTTGTAAAAGAGGAGTTGAATCCCTGAAATTCAAGCAAGTTATGAATACACCCCGGTCAAAAGGGTTTAGCAATCTCAGCTACATCAGCATTTATAATGCAGAAATTTCAGAAGTTGCTTACATGGTCAGTTTAAAATATACATAGCTATGTCCCTTCAGGTAATTTTATTAATTATAATTATCACAATATAAGATACTTGAGCAAAAAAAAGGAAAGTTTAATCCAACTGTCCCAAGAATGGGGCAATGGGAATAAATGAGTTAATGGAAAATAGCTTAAAATACAGCAGGCACACATGCAATCCTCAATGCATATTATAATGCGACATGTTACCATGCATAACAAACTATGTATCCTAGGTCCTTAGAACACAGTTTTCATGCCTCTCGGCACAAGTATATTTCTTAGGCTATAACGTACAAAACAAGCTTGTTCTACTCGATAGCATGGGTAATCATAAATGTGCAGAATCTTGAAATAAATGTGAAATTAAATGTGACTATTGATATTCTGAGCAATTTAAACATGTGAATCCAGGACTTTGTGTTTGTTAACAAATGCTTAGCAAGTGTTACAATGTTCCCCCATGTACTTTACCAGGCCTCTGTGCAATGTCACCCACTGTTCAGAAGCTAGTTGTTCAAAGTTGGGATCAAGTGTGAAGTTATTTTCACTTTTAAAATAATGAATTACAAAGGGTTCAATTAGTGCATATGTTATTGCATTGTATATTCAATTGAGGGGCTCTCTTTTAGGTAGTCCCTTGCCACATTTTAGACAAAAATAAGATGCTCACCTTATCGATTACAATACTTTGTTCAAGTATTATGGGGATGGTATTACAAATGATTCTGTACTATCTAGACATTTGTTCTTGAAATTGGGATAAGGAATATAGTATTAAAACCTTATTTTCTTATTTCCCAGAATTGTGGCATAGGACTATCTGAAAGAACACCTTTCAAATAATTCTTGGTGTAGTTCCTACAAAACGCAACGTTAATTTGACATTAAACCTGTTAATTGGTTTTCCACATAGCAAAAAGATGCAGATTATGTAAACACAATCACCACAGAAAAACCAAAAGGAAAGCAATATTTCCAGCATCATTGCCCACAACTTCAATGCCGATTATGTTCATGAAGGATTCAACAGTGACTATGAAAACATATTTCATATTAAATGTAAAAATAGGAAGCCATACTTACAAGAAAGTTGAAGTATGACTGTTGAGATTAAGTTGCGACTAGAAAGTCTAACCAAGAAGAAAGTTTTTATCATGCTCACTCCTCGCAGTTATTTTTCATAACATGCTCTAAAAATACTTTCGAGTTGTCCTAAAAATAGAAATTAGGGGGAGTCTAAGCAGTCAATCTGGCTATTTTAAACTAACTATATTTCTCTGACCTTTCTGAAACATTTTTCTTAGATCTTTGAAATTTTTACAGTATTTATGTGTCACTATTCGTTATTATACACAACCAGAATTGATTGAATAGCATGTCATAAAACACACATTAATGCATAATTCCAATGCATTAATATGCAATATAATGCAATATATTTCATTATTTCAGTAAAGTAGCTCAATCATGTTTACGTAAACCTATCCTGAAAATTTCATCCTTAATAGTTTCTGGAAAATGAGTCATGTGCAACAACAACAACAACAACAACAACAACAACAAAATTCTGGAAAGAATGTTAAAGTTAAATTTAACTGTTAAATACATTTTTTCTAATGGTTACTTGCAGGATATGATGGAACACCTTCCTTCTCTTCATTATTAGCTAAAACTATCCACCTCTTTTTTACTCTTGCCTTTTTAGTCAACATTTTTCTAACAAACAAGTATACTTCCCTAGAAAACTCTACTTCTAACCGCATGAACACAGAACAGATGTAACAATTTTGACAGTTTTGCCAACATGAAGAACAGAACCTCTTCTAAGAGTTTTCACAAGTTACAGACATTAAGATAATTAGGTTAACTCAATAATCCAAAATTAAGGGTCTAACAAAAGACCCCACCCCCGACCGACTGCAGAGAGACACTTAAACCTTCAAAAGACCCATTTGTATATCGAATTTTGCAATAACTGTATTTGTAATATCAGTGTGTTGAGGAAAGTATAACTAATTTAACTACCTTGTTTTAAATATGTCTTAATTTTCATATTTCTGTTGTCAGACTCCCTCTAAGAGGTCAAAGCTAATGGTAACTATAAAGGGTTGACATGGGAGAAGCTAAGGAAAAACAATGTGAAATTTCTCAACAATTTTAAAAAGATTATAGTGAAAATGGTATGAAATAGTGATAAGATTTTATCAGTTTTAAAGATTTAATTTCTCTTAAGATGAGAAATGATATTTTTATCAATATGAAAATACAAGAAAAATTCTTCTAAGTGAGGTAATACAAATAGAAAGGCTTCCGGATTTTCCAATGTTTTCAATGTACAAAACAAATACTTTCAATGTACAAAACAATACTTTCAATGTACAAAACAATACTGTTCAATGTCAAACAAACTTTCAATGTAACAAACAAATACAATATACGTTGTTTGATTTGAACATGTTGAATTAATTGCTTGGTTGTAGATGCAAAAATTGAATGAAAAACGTTCGATTACTTTATTTTAATTTTTCTGCACAAGAAAAGATGACGAATAAAACCATACATGTGGGAAAAAATGCAAATTACTCTGAAACTTATCTTGACACTTGAAACATACCATTTTCTGTTTTAAAGGCACAAATATATCCCTTAATACCTGTCGATTTTTGTCCAAGGGTCCAGGATTTATCTTGTTGTAGGAAGGTGGAGGATCATCCTGGAAAAACAAGTGCAATTCATGCAAAATAAAACTATCTACTCTGAAGCTGCATTTCCCCATGATCATTAGATTTATTAACAACATTACAATGCTTTTCCAACTACAACATGCCAATATACGAAAAATGAAAAGATTAGTCTGTATTTAATTACTTCAAGCCAGCAAATAAATTAGAAGAACACATTGTTCATAAAGTATAACAATACCACAATCAGCACTTTGTGGCTTTTAATATTTAATCATATTGCACATTAAAAGAAAATTAAACATGTACACTGAAATATAATAACAATATTTACAAATACTACTAAAAGGATGAAGACCTGTCATGTTCATGGGTAAAAGGTTTTTTGTCCAACATCTTTGACATCCTCTCAGAGAAAAGGAATTAAAACGTGATTCTTAGCCTCAAATTGTAACTATGATGAAAACAGCTGCAAGAAACTTCCAGTGACTATTCACTTTTATTACAAATGAAAATATTTCATTGACATACTTGATCAAATGCGCATTTGTATACTATGAAATTTGAGAGTAAACGGTGGCCAAGACCTGCAATATTCAACGTTCAGAATATGGTGGTCATCAATGCATGCAGAGAGAAGACGAGAGAGAAAACTGAGATGATATCTTCTAATTATCAGAACTAGGATTTGCCTACATAACAAAAAGAAGGCAATATCTTTTTCAAGCAATCAGCACTCTTCAGAGGAGCAATGTAAGCATGACATGCCCAAATAGGCAGAAGTAAAGGCCAGAACAATTCCAGAAATATCTGCACTGCAACAAATATGTATGAGGATCATGTGCTAGAAAAGTCTTTTATACTTATGAATGCTGCTTTGAAGTTTCTGGAGTGTTGGATTGAAATTTACTGATCAAAAACTTCATAAGATAAAAATGAAAACCTTTTTATACATGTTAAATATTACAGTTATCTATTGTTATAAGCATCCATTGCACATATGTAAGAAAAAAAAACTTAGCCCAATAATATAATTCTTTAACAGTACAGAAGTTCCAGTTAAAATCCAAATGATTGTACTAATGCCTCGCTAAAACAACTAATTCCCAAGAAAATGACAGGCTTGAGTGACTTATATAAGGTTCACATTGGTAATTCAATTCAAAAAGAATTCATGAATATCAAATGATATACGACAATATTTGTGTATCATCAACACATTCTTGTCAAGATTTATGTTTACAATTATACTGTCCCAAAAAAAGCACTATCCAAGCTATTCTGATGCAATCAATTTTACAACAAAATTATTAAAGCACTCAAGATACTTTCCAATCGGTAACATGCACCAAACCTTTACAACTATTTTCAAAGTCTTGACTCTAATCTCTTCGATCAACCAATCTACACACTTGTTTTTAAGGAAATACTTACCTGTAAATTAGTGTTGAGAGGCTTAGAATGAATGTCATTCTCAGGTGGAATATTGTAAGAGAACGGTGCGCCATATGGTGCACTGGGGCCCTGAGATGGCAAAGGGGGTGGGCTGACAAATCCTCCTACTCCTCCAGGTATTCCTCCTGGCATAGCTGCAGGTGGACCTCCTGGCATTGGAGGAGGCTGCAACATTTTATTCAAAAATCAATGAATGAAATGTGTACATTTCAAATTCCAATTAGTTGAACCTATAGAATCTCAGTAAACAGGTGCATCAATGCTCTCAGATAACATTTCCCATCTAGTCTATATCAGACAAGCTACTGTATTGAAAAAAAAAAAAAAAGAAAGCTGACCTAAAGTTTTAAATGATACAACAACCCATGAGAAAAATATTATGTAGTTTTGAAGGGTAGGTACTTTTAAATTTCATGTCACACCAAATACATAATTAAAATATACTGCTAATGTGATGAATCTACATTTTGAAACTATACTCTTTGCAAACGCCTGAGCATGGATATTTAGAGACTATTAAACACTCATTTATTTACAAGACATCTGTTATAAAAAAATGAGTGATTGCCTTTAAATATCCTGGGGATACTATAGCCCTGAAACATTGGCAATCACTGACTGGTTCTAATTAAGAATCAAAACAAAGGTTTTATATAAAGGAAGAAAATGACTAAACTTGCTTTATGAAGTTGTTTGATGTAAATAACATCGTTATGAAAGGAACTAGATTGAAGGAAGATAATAAATTTAACTTGCAACTAAAAAACACACTAGTTTACTTGAAGTTTTGATCGCTGATTATGGTATTCAAAAACTAAAAGCTCACTCAATGTAATCAAGTCAGGCTTGTGTGAAATTATTCTTGCTTTTCTGTTTTATGTGCTGCAAATACTGTAACAGTTAAATTTATTCACGTTTGTTTCGTTTGTAAAAGTAAGAAATGATTACTGTTCCTGACAATTGAAATAAATTCAGATCTATGTACCAGAAAGGCATCATTTCAATTTGTTGCATTTGACTTTTCCAAGCTATAGACGAGGTGCTAATGGGGCAGAAATTGTAATATTTCCGTATTAGATAACCATTTTCAATGATGAGAGAAAGTGTGCACAGCAGTAGTGCTGCTACTACACAATTGTAACTTTACTACTACACGCCTAATACAATTGTAATTTTTTGGACATCTCTCTTACGTCATCAATATTTACATTACCATACATTTGTATACATATATTATTACAAACGACTTTAACGCCTTTTTCCTGAAAACCTTCTTTTCTTTTTTGTGAACGGATAATGATACGTGACATCAATGCCACTTTGATGTATGCTTTTGGTTTCCAAAAATTGCAAATTTTTTTTTAATATCTCTCATGCTCTTAATATGTGGTTAGGTGGGAGAGTAAGCCTGATGGTCTGAGCCTCGCCATATATATAAATCCAAAACCGTTAATGTTTGTATCACCAGCAATTTGTATACATTATAGCATTTGTGAGTAGAAGTGCCAAATGATTCCCATGAAGTTTCTTGAAAACTGAAAAATTTTCTGTGAAAAAGAACTTTACATTTCACATTTACGGTAACACTTACTCTTTTCCACTTACCACATTCTCTTGAAAATGGTTCCAAATTTTTCATCAAAAATGACCATAAAGGATAAGGTTTAATTTTTTTTTATAATGTTCTTCTAGTAATATTTTGTTTTTACCTTTAGGGCGCTTAAAAATTCAGAAATTTTGACTCAATGACAAGAGGATGGGGAAAACCAAAAAGATAGCCTGTACAAAACGTGAACAAAACAAGGTATGAACAGAACTAACAAGTATGAATTACAAAACTAACTAGTATGAGAAGTCTGTGCCATTCTGTAGCACCATCAGTTTTTTTTTCTTTAAAGAAATGTTTGGAAAAACTCTTTTCATTTGACTTACAGGATAATTGAACGGTTGAAAATCTCCCTTTGGTAACACAGGAGGCTGTGGGAATCCAACAAATCCAGCTGGCTGTGGTGGCAGAACATCAGTACCGAGATTGTTTTTATCAGATCCAAGATCCACTAACAATGCATCAACTCCTATTGTTGAAGGATCATCTTTCATTATCTGTAAAGGATTATAAACATTTCATGAAATTAAATGTTACAATTTTCATTTGATATGGTATGGTATGATAATGTTTATTTAACAAGCTGTATTAAGAATCTTTTCCAAAATACAATGAGAGGATGCAAGGAAACAAAAACCACTACCTAGATTTAGAACAAATATACAAAGAATTTAGGGAGTAATTAGGAAACTAAAACGAAGATTATGTGTGATATCTTTGGCTGACAACTCTTTGCATATAAAATAATTAAACATCTAAATTGATCTGAAGGATCTAATGGGCCAATCTTCAGATTCTTAGCCCTCCCCCCTCCCAAAAAACACACACACACACACAATAACAACAACAACAACCACCAGTCTGACCAAAACATTGTAATTAACTCTGATTCTTTCATGACTATATATAAGAAGTTAATATAAAATTGCATCAAATATAGCCTTACATTCAGATGTTATTAGAATTAGGTAAAACTAATTACAATATGCTCTCCTGCAAAATAAAAGTAGGAAAGAGGATTTCTTATAATATTAAATCTTTGTTGCCAATAAAGAAAAAAAGCTGGAAGCTTTCCAGCTGAAAGCTGGAAAACACCCCAAAAGTTCCAATATTCCAAACTTCTCAATTCTTAATGAATTATGGTAACTACAGGGCTATAAGACTAGAATTCTGCACACAAAATCATGCAATTGTGGTATACCTATTATAAAAATAATATAAGAGTATATTTGGCCCATGATTTTATGGTAATGTGTTTAAGTTATGCTTCAATTATCAACTTAACAAGCTTGTCTGAAAGGTATTCTGAAGGCACTTGTGCACGAGTTGCATGCACTATTCCTTGTTAGAAAATCTAAAACGCCTGCAAAAATATACTTGTGGACAAAAGGCATTATATGCAATGCTGCAGCCATGTCCATGTCATTCTAATGTTCTGTTTACATGTGTAATTTATATGGCCATGATAACTTAGCAGTACACACCCTAAAATGAGCAACTTCCCAATCAATACACAGTAAAGAGAAGTAGTGGTTTCCCAGCAAGTAAGGGCAGAAATAATTATTTACATCATATAATGGAATA
Source organism: Gryllus bimaculatus (assembly GCA_017312745.1). Classification (NCBI taxonomy): domain Eukaryota; kingdom Metazoa; phylum Arthropoda; class Insecta; order Orthoptera; family Gryllidae; genus Gryllus; species Gryllus bimaculatus. Next base: position 20,211,883 of record BOPP01000002.1, read on the forward strand.
CTCTTAGAAGATCATTAAGGTATTCACAAAGGCATATCTTGCACAAATAACGTGTTCTCTTTAAAACAATGAAGAGGGGAAAATGTAAGCCTCCAACATACCTAGTATTTATAAATTACAGCAAGATATTGTAGAAAAAAAAATGTGTCATGAGGGATACAAGAATTTCCCAAAACATTACAGAGGTTGTTAACGATGTATATACCAATTAATGTAAAGAAAGATAATGGCAAGATCCTAAATTCAGCTAACAGCATAGCTTTTCACACATTTAAAATAATACATATTTAGACATTGCTGTTAAACAAAATAAGCAGCAGCTTAAATTGTTAGTCTTCACAGACAACTCCAGAGAATGTAAATCTGAAAATATGAAACTTTTTTGCACAAATTTCAGAAATGCATGCCCCTAATAAATTCCGTATTTTTGCAATATAGTTCACTATATTTCTTTAATATACCTGAGCCTATATTCTATATAGGCTCATTCAATTATATATTGTACTAGTTTATGAAACCCGGCATTGCCTGGGCATTCATTTATCACAATTATGTATTACATAGCTGGTGTATATGGTGTTGTCCAGGTTTTGCCTTAGAATGCTACACAACACCAGTAACTGCACTTTCTTCAGGTGTTTAGGTAAAAGCAGAAAAGTGTAATCAAATTTGCAATTTTTAATGGAATAGCTATTTTAATCTGTTAATAATAAACTACAGTGCTCGCGTTGCTCCAGCATTTATTTTTCCAATCCTTTAGATAGGAATCCTATCTACTCCCACCTCTGTTCACCCCTTATTATGTATTCTGGTGCATGCCTGCCCCTACTAAGCATTCTGTGGCCTTACTCTGTCAAGACAATCCAATGCCCGGTCAACGTCCCTCATTTTCTAACTAAATAATCACGAAACCTTTACTAAAATAAAAATAAAATACCTTCATTTATGTTTACGCTTTCTGTCAAGTTTTATGAATGATACCAATTGAATAAGGCAGTCTTCCCAACAAAAATCATTCCACCTGTAAATTTTGACATCAACATATCTACAACACCACGTTCTTGATTCATGACTTTCCATTAATACCATATCTCTTGTACACTTAGTAAATTCTTGATGCAATAGATGCAATTAAGATCAATTTCCACATTAACTTTATAAATATAGTATTTGTGAAGAGAAACTGACAATCTTATCGCTCTCAAATTGAAGCCGTTCACAGTAAACAATCGAATGTAAAGTAAACAACCACTCACGAAGAGTAATATGCATTTTCAATAGTTGTTCTGATATCATTTGAAGTAATTCTTTAATTAATTAATTAATTCTTCTATTACACTCATACTTCCGCACAGTCAAGACAGAGACTGTATCAGTTCTCTACTCTCTGTTCACTTGTTTGATTTTAACAATGGATAAGTTTCAATAGTTAAGGTACATATACTCCAAAGCAAATTTCTATTGTTATTGTTGTAAAAGAAGCAGGTCTTGAAGAAATATTTTAAATCATTACTACTGTTTGTTTCTGGATTGCCCAAAGATATCGTACCAAATTTGGTATAAATCTCTCCAGGGGAACTAGTTAAATAATTTTATAATTGGTATCATAAACCCATTAACGCCTAAATTAAATTTGGTGTGTACTGCTCACATCTTTGAGCACTGAGCCATTGTTGGAACTACCTGGTAGCATCTGTTTGCAGTTTTTTTCTTAAAGAAGTAGCAAAGCCATTAGATCACATGTCCCATCAATTTCAGTGTGGATCAACCACCATCTGCTGTTCTCCAGTGTCTCCCTCCAACTCAACCACAGGCACTAAGTATGAATTTAGAAGATGATTCGAACCAACGCAAGCCAGAAATACACCCTGTCCAGGAGTGCGTAATGCTTTAGCTCTCTAGGTTAAATCAACAACTACTATTCAAGAATTCCAGAACTTGTTTATGTTTCGTACAGGATGTCTATCGAAAAAATAAAATTCACAAATTAGTTCAAAATAAGTAAATTTGATTTGTCCAAGTAAATGCACCCTCAAATGACGACTTGGGCTTTAATTGCTTAATGCAAACAAGTTTAAACAACAACTTTTTCTCATTACAGTTGATATATGCTCCATTAGCACATTTATAGTTATTTACGTAACTTTCCTGAAAATCTAGTAAAAAATTTACTTGAAAATAATAATTGCTAATATGTTTATATTACCTGGGGATCAGGTTCATACTCAATATTATAATTTTTTGCAATTTCAATCAAATATTTTTCCACAAGAAGCTTAGGAGGTGATTGCACACTTAATTTATGTTTAAGTTTCTCTGAAATAGTTCCTACAGCTTCTTCACGGCATGCCTGCAACAAGAGTTACATAAATGGAACCTCAGAACTACATACAAGATTTCATACAGATTCAAATGCATCATTCAAGCCGTATAAACCAACACCTGTGAATGTTGTAACATTCACAGATGTTAGTTTATCAGGTTCATACTCAATAGTACAAACAGTCCAATGTTAGGACATGCACATATTTTACAATATTTTTTCATTATTGTTTATCGACTATCAGCATTATAGGGAGGCTTATTGTCTCTTACATATGTACACAAGCAAAACCTGGCTTATTACATAAAAATTTTATTTCAAATAATTAAAATTACTTGAATTGATATTTGTTAAAACAACATGTCTCTATTTTATGCAAAATTAATGTTTTCTGTATTTTGAAAAAATACATGGATAGAGTTACAGTTTTGTGTTAAAACAATGTCATTTGCTATAGTGGTATTGATACTTAGAGAGTTCAAATATTGTATGGTTTGTTACAACAGCATCAGTCACTTAACTGACGCTACTTTAAAAAATTACTTGAATTTCAAATAAGTGACGAAAAAATGACATAACATCAACGAATACTCCCATTAAGTCCATTGTCATCACACTTTAACGTTATATCAGACCATGTAGTATTATTGTCAACAACTTGATTCACTCTTTTGCTAAGTACAGGATAAGTTATCAATATTTAGAACGAGTGATATGATAGTGCTAGTGCTAATGGAGAAGAAAAGTATGGTAAAACATGAGAAATAGACATATAATATAAATGAAATAAAACGAAAACAACACAAATTTATGGTGAAGTATATGTTAATCATGAAGGAAAACCAATGCCTTCAAAACAAGCTGGATTCTCTTGCATGTAAGCAAATTACTATGTTGTATATATTTCTCTTAGTTCATAATCTTCAGGTTTCACAAAATATGGTAATTAATTCCTAACGTACTATATCCATTTCTTTCCAATCTCAAATGAACTGTTTGGAAACTATTGATAGTAGCAATTTGTATCAGTTTTGATAACATTCCCAATAAAGACCAACAATATTTATTTTTGCACAGCTTGATTCACATTTCAGAAGTGAAACAAAATAGGATTCCTGGAATAGGATTCCGGAGTGAACTCAGTAGGTTTTATTCACCATGTTGTACTAGGTGCAGCATGACAAGAAGTATGCATCAAAGCTTTCTATTCTGAGATTGACATAAATGAGCAAGAGTTTAATGATTAGACAGCTTGAGTCGGTATGTAAAAATCTCACTTGACTTGAATAGTAAACATATAGACTTGTGTCTTCTCAAAGATTCACAATATTTAGAAAGATACAGTATTTTCTTAGTGCAGATGTGAATTTAAAAAACATGTGGTCACTACTCAATGAGAAATATGGCCCTAATATTTAAGGGAGTTTCTGCTGAAACTACTTCAGAAAAAAATTCAATTATACATTCGATAGACCTCAGGAAGGCACCTGCTGTGAATGTGAGGAACTCCAACTCAACATTAAATCACACATTTAAATGATATGGCCAAACATGCAGCACTGGCAGAAGTATTGGTGCATAAAAGCTAAAGCAGAAGTCTTATAGTGTGCTCAAAGAGGAATCATCCAAAGATAGGAAGGAAGAAAATATTTTGTTATTAAAATTCGACTTCATGCAAAATCTTTCATTACCCAAAATACCCATTCATTTATTTTATTTATGACAACCTAGTGTGAATGTTCTTGAATTATCAATTTTACAAGCAATAAGAGACTATATATCGACCATGAAGAGTATGTTCATAAAGCACTAAATGAAGTAAGCTCAATCTTGAATAGGCTAATTACTTAAAACAGAATGTACCAAGTAACATTACAGAGCTTCATCTTTTATCCAACAATTTCCATAGTCAAAATAAAAACCAGAGTTTTTCTAGGTATCTCCTGGTTTTTGATCGATACAGTTCGATTCAATGATATTTCACAGTATTTTCCTAACGGGGGTCACAGGTTCATGCCATGTGACAAACTTTGGAGTCATACAACAACATCTACGATGACAAGACAGGTATTAAGAGTATTCATAAATTACCAGAGCATATTATTAAACGTTCTAAACCTTGGAAATTAGAGGTAAATGAAGTCACAGGATCTAATGTCATTAATTTCAAGAACTGGTGAACTTTCAATAACTTTTAGAAGTTAGTTGTGTCAGAGGAGACAAAAATCAAGAAATGACAAAGTCACATTTTCTGACAGAAGTTTGTACCATTTGAATAGAATTCAGAGTAGAGATTATATACAAGAGTACAATACCATAAAGGGCCTCCCATAATACATTCATACTTGGTCAAACTCATGATCTTACACATCTATGCATTCCAGCTTATCCTTCAGGAAAGGTTCCTCTCAAAGGGTCAAAGAATGCAGATATACAGAAAATAAGACAGTACATACCTGAAGAACATATGGAGTTTTATTAGAATATACTACACTGGCCAACTGCTACAAAATCTATAGTGAGTTAAGATTAAGAAAAGGAATTCAAGCTAAAGCAGAAAGTAATTTGTTGTTGAACTTCGTACTTAATGGCTAATTTTTTGAAAAGTTTAACATTACTTTGATAAGTGTTAGAAATGTTATGACTTGCTTATACACTTACATAATAATATTCCTTAATATAACTCTAGTTATTAAAATATAGTACAAAGTAGAAACAAAATAATTGATTCCATGATTTGTTAAAACATCAGTTAAGAGCATTCAGAATTAAAAAAGAAGCTCAATTTAATAATGTTCTCTTTAGCTAAAATGATCATTATAAATATATAGAATAATATATCTAGAAATGTGTCCCCTTTTTTTTTTTTTTTTTTTTTTTTTTTTTTTTTTTTTTTTTTTTTTTTTTTTTTTTTTTTT
>BOPP01000002.1:20217148-20227875 GCA_017312745.1 Gryllus bimaculatus
TTGGTATATAAATCTCTCCAGCAGGGAACTAGTTAAATAATTTTATAATTGGTATCATAAACCCATTAACGCCTAAATTAAATTTGGTGTGTACTGCTCACATCTTTGAGCACTGAGCCATTGTTGGAACTACCTGGTAGCATCTGTTTGCAGTTTTTTTCTTAAAGAAGTAGCAAAGCCATTAGATCACATGTCCCATCAATTTCAGTGTGGATCAACCACCATCTGCTGTTCTCCAGTGTCTCCCTCCAACTCAACCACAGGCACTAAGTATGAATTTAGAAGATGATTCGAACCAACGCAAGCCAGAAATAAATACACCCTGTCCAGGAGTGCGTAATGCTTTAGCTCTCTAGGTTAAATCAAACAACTACTATTCAAGAATTCCAGAACTTGTTTATGTTTCGTACAGGATGTCTATCGAAAAATAAAATTCACAAATTAGTTCAAAATAAGTAAATTTGATTGTCCAAGTAAATGCACCCTCAAATGACGACTTGGGCTTTAATTGCTTAATGCAAACAAGTTTTAAACAACAACTTTTCTCATTACAGTTGATATATGCTCCATTAGCACATTTATAGTTATTTACGTAACTTTCCTGAAAATCTAGTAAAAAAATTACTTGAAAATAATAATTGCTAATATGTTTATATTTACCTGGGGATCAGGTCATACTCAATATTATAATTTTTTGCAAATTTAATCAAATATTTTCCACAAGAAGTTAGGAGGTGATTGCACACTTAATTTATGTTTAAGTTTCTCTGAAATAGTTCCTACAGCTTCTTCACGGCATGCCTGCAACAAGAGTTACATAAATGGAACCTCAGAACTACATACAAGATTTCATACAGATTCAAATACATCATTCAAGCCTGTATAAAACCAACACCTGTGAATGTTGTAACATCACAGATGTTAGTTTATCAGGTTCATACTCAATAGTACAAACAGTCCAATGTTAGGACATGCACATATTTTACAATATTTTTTCATTATTGTTTATCGACTATCAGCATATAGGAGGCTTATTGTCTCTTACATATGTACACAAGCAAAACCTGGCTTATACATAAAAATTTTATTTTAAATAATTAAAATTACTTGAATTGATATTTGTTAAACAACATGTCTCTATTTTATGCAAAATTAATGTTTTCTGTATTTTGAAAAATACATGGATAGAGTTACAGTTTTGTGTTAAAACAATGTCATTTGCTCCAGTGGTATTGATACTCAGAGAGTTCAAATATTGTATGGTTTGTTACAACAGCATCAGTCACTTAACTGACGCTACTTTAAAAAATTACTTGAATTTCAAATAAGTGACGAAAAAAATGACATAACATCAACGAATACTCCCATTAAGTCCATTGTCATCACACTTTAACGTTATATCAGACCATGTAGTATTATTGTCAACAACTTGATTCACTCTTTTGCTAAGACAGGATAAGTTATCAATATTTAGAACGAGTATATGATAGTGCTAGTGCTAATGGAGAAGAAAAGTATATGGAAACATTGAAAATAGACATATAATATAAATGAAAATAAAACGAAAACAACACCAAAATTTGGGTGAAGTATTATGTTAATCATGAAGGAAAACCAATGCCTTCAAAAACGAGCTGGATTCTCTTGCATGTAAGCAAATTACTATGTTGTATACATTTCCTAGTTCATAATCTTCAGGTTTCACAAAATATGGTAATTAATTCCTAACGTACTATATCCATTTCTTTCCAATCTCAAATGAACTGTTTGGAAACTATTGATAGTGGCAATTTGTATCAGTTTTGATAACATTCCAATAAAGACCAACAATATTTATTTTGCACAGCTTGATTCACATTTCAGAAGTGAAAACAAAATAGGATTCGGAGTGAACTCAGTAGGTTTATTCACCATGTGTTACTAGCACCACTTAGTTAATATGTACTTGAATTAGTGAATTAAGCTCCCACTTTTCCATCGTTAAAAGCATAAAAATATTTTATTTCGCTCAAATTACATTATTATTTACAACACAACACCTCAATTTTAAATATTGACTAATAAAAGTTATTCCTGCAACCTGAATTTGAGATTTTGAAGCTCTACGAAAACAAATACAACCTCACGTTTCACATATAAATTTAAATTATTTGAGAAAAATATAAACAAACAAACTCACATCAGCATACTGTCTTCCATATTTTATTGTCAGCTGATCGGCAATGACTTTCAATTCAGCAACATCAGATGTCAGCCTGGGTGCTACCCATAGTAAACTTGAAATTGCCTCTGCCAGGCCTTCATCCAAGGTTCTGTTACAATTAAGAAACAGACAAAACATTTTTAAATTGAACTAATTCAAAAGTGTATAAACTAGGATTCAAAAAATGTCATGAAATTTCCAAAAAGAATCTGGTCAACATACTTCATTTGCTGTATTAATCCGTATCTCGCTAAAAGTAAATCACAATACATTTCTACAACTTCCATCGCTTCAACCAAATAATCCTCTCGAATTATATGTTCTACCCTTATCTTTGCACGTTCATACTTTCCAGAGGCAATATAATCTGCAATTTCTTTCCTGGATTTTTGGGCCAATTCACTTTTCTTCTTTTCGAGCAGTTTAAGTCTATTTATTGCCAATCTCAAATGTGTTTTCAATTTGGTGTAATTCGGACCGCTGGCAAACATTTTGGAATGTCAAATTCAATCTTCCGAAACAGCAAGACACCCACTGACAACAGAATATATTAACAATAGCGACAATTTACTCACTGAAAGTTCAGATTGTAACAATTTTAAAACATTCAGTGTCACAAATGTGTTTCATGCAAATAAAATGAATCACCGTCAGATTCAGAATCACGAGCTGCAATCATACGTCAGGTATTTTATACCAGGGGTACCAGTACGCCAGTACCTTGCCAGTACGTCATAACGTCACACTGCATCAGATGCGGCAATGACGACATTCTTGAGCTCTCAAAGCAAAGTTTGCTATACTTGCGCATGCGCACAAGTATATTTATTGTGGGCGGAAAAACGAATGCCAATCCACAGGGATGGGTTGAAAATGAAGAAATAAGGCATTAAATTATAAGATTTCCTTCGTAGTAGGAATTACCTATATTTTATCGATCGTACCTCAGTATAGTGTACTCTCAGGGCGAGAAAAGAGTGATATGATCTGAGGTCAAGAGGGATCAGTCAATCAGGTAACACTGTAGGCGTAGGGAAAGTTGCTTTTATGTCTCATTTCACAGTATTTCTTATAATACATAAATAATCATGTAACATTTTAATACGACGTATGAGGGTTAATTTTAACTTGTCACGAAACTTTCAAGCAGAAATATTTTCGGATAATTATTAAAACAAATATCATCGCAGCATGAGCTGAGTGTCGCCTGTGACATTTTACAAAATCTGTAATATGATTGATTCGACCAAAAATTTTTAATTTCCCCTCCCAAAATTTGTCTTTGGATCCGCACCAGCATATAACGAGAACAACAACAACATAATTCTACCGTCAACAAAGCATGATGCGAACTCAGACTCGCAAAACTGTAGTATTATTGAATTTTATAACTTGATAAAAGATGAAATTGATGTTTTCGACATGTGACACAGCTATTCAACTAAAATACTTTAGAAGATAGCCAAAATGCTACTGTTATGGTGTACTTGATGCAGCTGGAATAAACGTGTTTGTACTGTATCGGATTTATAACCACGCAATGATAGAACCAGATTTATTTAGTAAAAAACTGTAGGTGACGTATGGGGGAGAAGGTTATCTGCGCACCTTTTCTTGAGTTCCAGAATCCCATAATTTTGTTGAAAGATGAGTAAATGTTTAAAATAGATAAATAATAATAAATTTTAAAAATCGCAAGATTAGTAATATTTGAAAAAAATACACTTTTGTTTCCGATTTATAGAAAACTTATTTGCATCGGTAAACGAATTGCTAGTAGGATTTTTCTTAATTGCTTACAAAATAGTAACTCTGACTTCTACTCTTACCATTACAAGCAAAAGGAGAGTTCAACAAAACGTGCGCATAGTGAAGCTACATTTACGTCCATATTTAGAAATCCAGTTTCCTTTTTGTTGTGATTTTTTGTCTTTCATTTATTGTTGTTAGTTGTGATACATACTGATTTGTGAAATTACATTATTTCTTGGAGATTTTATAAGAATTTGTGTTATTTTAGAAGTCTGACAAAAAGGATGTATTTTGAAAAATTTGGATTTTATTGTTTCCTAAAATTGACTATTTTCACAATTTTCCAAATGTGAGCTAAGTCAAAAGGACCCCACGTCATGCATATCCCAGAGTTTCACAGCGTAGACCCAGGAACGACTAGCAGTGGGGCTAAGCAACTTGCCCCAGGCCCCAACTTAATTGGAGCCTCAAATTTGTCTTTACTTATAAAAAAAACACCTCTAAACCAAATTTAATGCTGTAAGTACATTTCTCTTATCCATATTTATACACTTGCGTAGAAAGTTTCTGAAGTAAACACAAAGAGTTACCTTCATGGAATGTTTGTTTTATCATTGTTCTGACAAATCTCCTAAAAATATTTTCTTTCAATGTTGGGCAATTTGGACAAAAAAAGGCTGAATCTACCATTTTGCTTTTCATTAAATGCAAACTGATACTCTAATGCTGTACAATATGACCTTTTTTTTAACATTTAATTTAAACATAATTGAAAATATTGTATGATTAGTTTTAAACACCATGCATAAGACAAATGTAACTAGTGATGTTACAACAGCACATACACTCTTGCATTAAATCTGAAAAATATTTGAAAATTTGCAATTTTCTAAAATTTACAGAGTTTAACAAAAATTGGACCTGAGCCATTCTTTCATGTGTCCATTTTTCTATCTGTGGGAAGAAATTGAAGCAAAAATTTGTAGTAGGTTTTGAGAATTTGTTATGATTTGTATGAATTTCATGCAGAAATCCTGCAATAAAAAGCACTTGCTTAAAAAAATTATGCAAGACCTTTTTTAAATATCTGATTTAAACGAAATACCCGCACTGTGGTGGTCAGAGAGTATAGGTCAATGGATGGTGGTAGTAAAATGGAATAGATTGGTCAATAGTTTTGATTTCATGAAGGGTTAGGATCCATTTGTCAATAGTTGTTTGATTTTTCTATACTCTGCAGGATAAAAACGAATAAAAGTACAACTTTTTACATTTTTTATTGAGGATAATTGCTTTCTGATCAGTAAATAAGAGAATAACCAACAATTCCGCATTTAAACATAAAATAAGCATTTACAGGCAGTAAAAAATTGGAAAAGTAGATTGCAAAGGGGAAAAGGAGTCGCTCAAAAACAGTGTTTTAATATCGACCGGTCATGCTCTATTTTATATTTTATTTAAATACCTTGAAATACTTCACAACTTTTGTTATGAAAAAATAAGGAGACGGGCCTGGACAATTATCTCTATATAACTTTCAAAAGTTACGGAAATTCGTTGTAGAAGTGGTCACCCTGATATTCTTGGAAGTGTGCAATGTGGGATAGTATCTTAATCTATTTAGTTGTTTTCTTGATATACTATTTAATTATACGATTTACTTGATACACTGTTTAGTTGTATTAATATAAACAATATTCTCTGCAATATATTCCGGATGTCCTGAATTCCATTGTTATCCTTATGGCAATCATAAATCTGATCTACCAACTATCTAGAACCTGACGCAAATGCCATTATAGATGCTCGTGAAAAAATCAAAACGAAGTAAATAAGCATTTGAAATTTCAAATCCAGTATTCTTGCGTTTCGGGTAACCACATTGACGCAAGAGCGGTTGGTACTTGGTAGCAATAAAGCCCGCTAAAACATCTCGTTTTTGCTGCCAACGCCTCCTCAAAAATTGTTCCAACTTCGTACGTTCCTTTTTGAATAAAGTTACAATAATAAGATATAATAAATTAATGAATACAAATTTGAAGATATGGCTGTTAAATATTACTCACTTCTAGCATGTCTTTTCACATTGTGTTCGTTGAAATAAACGAGAAAATTTGTAACAAATACTACTAAGGTTTCTAGCGCTTAGTGCCAGTCCTACGGAATAAAAAATACTAACTTAAAGTACATTATAGTAAGTTTACGGTTATTATTATACTTATTATTGTTCTTCTTAGATAACAGTTACGTGCTTGAAATTTATCTGCTTGCTGATAAGAGAGCAATAATAATTATATTTGGTGGGAAATTTGAAAAATTTATTGTGGTCCTTCACCGTGCCCACACTGCCTCGTGTGTCAAGTCAACTGGTTCCGTAACTGTACTTTTATACTGTACTGATGCGATGATAAAAAGAGAATGGTCAGGGTCAGGCAGGGTATTACACGCGCACGTTTTCGTGAACCCCAGCATATCTCCCCCACTCCTTTGCGAACATTAGATGATTTAAGAATAGCGTTTTGACAAAATCTGATAAACAAAAATGTCTCCCAGTAATAGAAACAATTTTGCATCCAAAAACGACGAATCACTTTGATATAAAATTTCTTTTGTGAAAATAACCAAACTCTCCACACCTCTCGCAACTAGCGAAGCGAGGGCTCAAGAAAATGTGCGCGGATAATACATACAAAAGCATGTGATTATACGTTTTATTTCCAATGTCTTTATATTATACGTGCTGCAATGCACGAGACCTGGGCGGATCCCGCCGATCTTTTTTTTTTTTCGGCGGGCGGGAGTCGTACATTTTTATTAAATATAAACAAAATACATTTGTTAGACTATTTATGTACTGTAGATATGTTATCCAACATTACTGTTTGAATAATTACATAAGAGGAAGGTTGACAGAAAACTAGGCCTTGGGGAAGGGGGTTCGTCATTTTTGCACGAAACAAATGTATTAGTATATGATGCAACGATATTATAGTATATATATAGCATATGATGCATGATATTATAGTATATGATGCAGCGAATCTGAGAGTGCGAGCGTTATCACACAAATTGCACCATCTGGACCAAATCTACAACCATGTATGCGGTAGAAAACTAATTGCACGATGTGTGCAAATTTCCATCATTAAAACTGGTTCTAACGATATCTGACGACAAACAGCCCGCTTACGTTTTGTCGCCAATCTTTTGTTAGAGCCTTGGTAGATAAATAACTATTACATCAACTTATTTTGGAGAAAAACGAACTCACTTCTTAAAGTAGCTACCATACTGTAATTTATTAATATTAAAAATTAATACATTTTAATGACAATTGTCAGGGAGACTATTTTTCCATAGTTAAAATAAGCATTTCAATAAATGTTACAATTATTTCATTACCTGAAATCTCATTCTGCTCGAATATAAGAATTGTTCAAGACCCTCAAACTAAACTTCATCTGTTCACAGCACTAATTACCTACTAAGAATTTCTCAGCTGCATGCAAATTCTAGAATTTTTTATAGTAAACCAACACAATTAGTTAACTCCTCTGGATCTTTCAATTTTTTTACTGTCACCAAATATCAGCTGTACAAGCAATTGCTATGAAGCAAAAAACCAAGTTTTTTCTTCAAAATATGACTTCCATGTGCCAACATCAACATTAGGTTCCCAACTAAATTATTTTAAAACTTTGGTTTTTATTAAAAAAACTGCTCATTACACAATTTGAAGCTTAATTTTACCACCCATCTAACAAGCAAACTATATTGCTGAGCAATTTGGAAAGAAAAGCCCAGCACTATTGCAATTTTTAATTTAAAATCCTGTAAATCTAATGCTCCCACTTTTTACTCCTAAACAGAAGTACATCCAAACTGCCATTTACTGGGTTCATTTACTATAAAATGCTTTCTAAAATGGAAAGAAAATAAAATAGAGAAATTCATGTTACAAATTTATTAATAAATTTAATAATAAATTTTGTTAATTTAATAATAAATTTTGTTGTTTAAAAGCACATTTCAAAATGGATTTAATATTCTTCAGCTCCTTCACCCTCTCCTTCAACAGAGTCCATGCCGACTTCTTCATAGTCTTTCTCCAGGGCAGCCAAATCCTCGCGGGCTTCAGAGAACTCTCCTTCCTCCATACCTTCTCCCACATACCAGTGCACAAAAGCACGCTTGGCATACATCAGGTCAAACTTGTGATCTAAGCGAGCCCAAGCCTCAGCAATGGCAGTGGTATTCGACAACATGCACACAGCTCGTTGTACCTTCGCCAGGTCACCACCAGGGACGACTGTCGGTGGCTGATAGTTAATGCCCACCTTAAAGCCAGTGGGGCACCAATCTACAAACTGGATTGTGCGTTTCGTTTTGATGGTGGCAATGGCAGCATTCACATCCTTTGGAACCACATCTCCTCTGTAAAGCATGCAACACGCCATGTATTTGCCATGCCGTGGGTCACATTTCACCATCTGATTAGCAGGCTCAAAGCAAGAATTTGTGATCTCCGCAACAGACAGTTGCTCATGATAAGCTCTCTCAGCAGAAATTACTGGAGCATAGGTTACCAATGGGAAATGAATGCGAGGATATGGCACCAAATTGGTCTGGAATTCAGTAAGGTCTACATTGAGGGCACCATCAAATCGGAGGGAAGCAGTAATGGAAGACACTATCTGGCCAATCAAACGGTTTAAGTTTGTGTAAGTGGGGCGTTCAATGTCAAGGTTGCGTCTGCAAATGTCATAGATGGCTTCATTGTCCACCATGAAGGCACAGTCTGAATGTTCCAAAGTAGTGTGGGTGGTCAGGATGGAATTGTATGGTTCCACAACAGCAGTGGATACCTGAGGAGCAGGATAAATGGCAAATTCCAGCTTGCTCTTTTTGCCATAATCAACTGATAGGCGTTCCATCAGCAAAGAAGTAAATCCTGATCCAGTACCACCGCCAAAGGAGTGAAAAATCAGGAAACCCTGCAGACCAGTGCATTGGTCAGCAAGTTTACGGACACGGTCCAGAACCAAGTCCACAATTTCCTTGCCAATAGTGTAGTGACCACGTGCATAGTTGTTAGCAGCATCCTCTTTTCCAGTGATTAGCTGCTCTGGGTGAAACAACTGACGGTACGTGCCAGTACGAATTTCATCTGAAACAACCAAGTAATGATTTCGAGTGTGTCCTATTTTGAAGAGGACAGAAATTTAAATAAAAGTTAGAATTAATGTTAAAGTTCTGCAACAATAGTTATGCCTCAGATTAGGAAAATTTTATCATCCAGAGCTATTGACCTTTAAACTACAGAAGCAATTGTTAAGTTTCAATTTATTTGATTACTCTACTTAAGAACCCTACATTTTTCAAAATTTAGCAAAGCAACCCACTAAGAAATGAAATTGTCACCACATTTCTGGGGCAAAGTTAATTGTTAGTACAGCTGCATATCAAAAAGGTTTTGGGGCTCTGCAATTAATATACACATTTCAGTCCAAGCAAATCAACTGTTTTTACTAATTTTTATTATAATAGATTTTTAAAACAATTAAATTTAGCTATCTACTTCAGTCACTCCCCATACAAGTTATCAAAGACTTACCAACAACTGTCGGCTCCAAGTCTACGAATACTGCACGAGGGACGTGTTTCCCTGCGCCAGTTTCCATGAAGAAGGTGTTGAAGGAGTCGTCACTACCTCCCAAGGTCTTGTCTGAAGGCATCTGACCATTAGGCTGGATCCCATGTTCCAAACAATATAATTCCCAACAAGCATTGCCAATCTGGCAACCAGCCTGTCCAACGTGTACAGAGATGCATTCACGCTGAAAAAACGAAAAGAAACCATTTTCAATATCTTAACATAACGGCTTTCGTGTACTCCTAGGGGAAAACTTCGTGCGAATTGAGGGCAACGGACAGTCTACTCTACGCAATTGCATATGAAATTGGGCCAGATACATGCGACATTGGTCTTTATGCTACCTTAACGTACGATGAAATTTAATAAGTTAAACAGGGCAGAATTTTTTCTTTTGTGAGAAAGGAACTCGTTTTGACTCAAATGAAATCCTGTAACTGATGGAAACGAACTTCTATTTAACGTTCTATAAAATGACGTCTACAATAAAATAAACATTTGGGGAAGTTGTAAAGCACTTCAAACTTACCATATTGAAGAGTTTTTGAAACCGTTAGGCACAAATTCAAGCAAAAGAAAAGATCACTCAGCTTCCGACCTTCACGTGGCGAAACCAAGCGATCAACTGGACCGACCACAATTGAATCAAAGAGTATATATCAGAGACGGCACTCAATGTCACCCTAGAAGGAAAAGCCTTATTTGCCTAACTTCCGGTGCCGCCACATTGTTCTGTATTAATTTCTATTGGGTAAACGGACAGCCAATAGCGAAGAAGTAACCGGTAAATTTGAAATAAACCAGCACGCGGGACTTTAAAATTTCACTTCCCATTCTTAGCACGCTTTTAATTTATTAAAAAATTCACAATAATAATTATAAGGATTTCATGGAAGAAAAAAATCAAATCAGGTAGTAAAATTAGTATTATTGAGCATATTGATATTATACAATTTCGTAATTTCATTAGTAATAACAATTTTGAATTACAGAAAGTAAAAATAGTACACCTGCAAATTTTGTATTTGCTTGTAGATTGCCAAATTAATACTAGGAATACTACATTATTACAGCGCATTATGATAAACAATAAGAACGAATTGAAAAAATCTCTCTCTT
>BOPP01000002.1:20227900-20343489 GCA_017312745.1 Gryllus bimaculatus
CTAGGAAGAAAAAGCCTTATTTGCCTAACTTCCGTGCCGCCACATTGTTCTGATATAATTTCTATTGGGTAAACGGACAGCCAATAGCGAAGAAGTAACCGGTAAATTTGAAATAAACCAGCGACGCGCGGAACTTTAAAATTTCACTTCCCATCTTAGCACGCTTTTAATTTATTAAAAAATTCACAATAATAATTATAAGGATTTCATGGAAGAAAAAAAGTCAAATCAGGGTAGTAAAATTAGTATTTATTGAGCATATTGATATTAACAATTCGTAATTTCATTAGTAATAACAATTTTGAATTACAGAAAGTAATAAATAGTACACCTGCAAATTTATATTTGCTTGTAGATGCCAAATTAATACTATGGAATACTACATTATTACAAGCGTTATGAATAACAATAAGAACAGAATTGAAAAGAAACAATGTCACATGAACGTATTTTGTTTTCTTTATTTTTTCGAAGTAAGTTTTATCAGAATATTTGAGCATTGTTCCACTTTTAGCAGTAGTGCAAAAAATTGAGCTTTTAGCATGCTCTGCATACCTTGAAAGAACCGCTTTTACTAGTTTGCAACCCTAAAAATGTTTTTCATTTGTCAATAATATTTGACAAAATATTTAATTTAGCCATGCTAATCTCACATGCACAGTTCAGAGCCTGCTTTTTTAAAATGGGATCCACTGAGAAAAGTACATTCACTTTTAAAACAAGTGATTTACAAATAGTGGAATTCCATCAATGCTTATGCACTACAATTTAATGCTGAAAATGGATTTGTCAAAGTGCAAATATTGATTGTACCAGGAGCAAGCCTGGACCTTCTGATAACTGGGCAGATGTCCTAATAATTGAGCTATAGAATCAAGCATTGCATTCACGACTCTTAACAATTCACAATCTAATAAGGATCAGCATTCAATCCAGAATGTAATTGGCATGACGATGAACAAAACACAATGATACACACATACTAGAATATACATGAATCAAGATTGTGTTTGTCATGAGAAACAACTATTGTCAAACAGTATAACAATACATAGCAACTTTATATCAATACTGATAATAAAAATTAATACTAATAGAAAGAAAAAAAATGCCAGACTAGATAATAGACATAAAAAAAATTCTAAAATTTGCATGAAAATAGCCCCTAAAACAGAAACTCAAACCTTTGTATTCTAATATTCAAATAAAGTGTCTTAAACATAGCAAGAGGCATTCCAAAAATGAGAAATGATCATGCTTTACAGAATAAATTTTATCTTTAAATTTTACTTAATTAAACTTTTTAAAATCAGATGTGGGAATACAGTTTATATAATGGATCTGTACCAAATGAACAGAAATACACACTGATTTTAAAACTCTCGCTGTTCATACCTTTACAAACTGTCAGAGTAAAGAGATATGTTCAGAAACTTTGGTGCACAATGAAGCAAGTCATTCACTGCACATAACAATAATTCTTTAAAATTTCTCTCGAGTCTGACTCCTCAAAGTGAACATTAATTTAAAGCCACTTAGGTCAAACTCGTAGGGTTAATATGCATGTTTAAAGCCATCTCTGGAAGAGGATCTGAAAGCAAAAATGCTGTTAAGAAAGATACTATGTTCTCAAATGAATGTTCTGAAAACAAATCTGTATCAAAAAGAAAAGGTTTCTTTTAATTACCATCTAGAATACAAAATTAGAAGACATCATAATATTGTGCACTTACCACACACCGAAGCGCAGCATTCAACTCCCAGAATGGGCTTCTTGCACCTTCCAGAAGTAGAAGGATCTTTAATCACCAAAAATTTTTTATTTACTATAATTTGCCCTCAATTGGCACTAATAACTGATATATGATAGGAACATACCATGAGAAACGTCCATAAAACGTCGTGACACCTCACATGGGTGAAAAGATCTGAAAATGAGACAAAACTTGAAATCTATCCCATCTTCAAATAAATGCAACAAAGTAATTTGAGATCCTTACGAGTATTATAAAAATATTTACCTTTCATAAGGCTAGAATACGCATCTGCTGCACTTGCTCACAGCATGCTCAACAGCACTAGAACCTGTATTAATCAACAAAGTATTACCAATACATTATGCTTTCAATAGAATGCTTCTTTTTGCATGTTAAAAAACATACAAGAGACTTACCATTTTCAGTTTGAAAAAGCTGCCTGTGTACAAGGATCTGAAATTAAAAAATGCTGGTATCATAACCTCCCATCAAACTATATATTCTACTAAAACTATAAAAATATCTTATATTAAAACTGTATTCTAGTAATATTCTATTAAAAAAGTCATACAAATTACACCCATAGCTATAGTGGGTGTCACCTCGCTTGGTCCAAACAAGGATCTGCAACTGAACATTAAAAAAAATTCCACCATTTATTACGCAACCATTATCTTCTCGAAGCCAAATGCCCGCTTCGGACTTCAAACAGCAGTAAATCACTTCATTTATTTAAATCACTGACTGCGATATGCGTTAACAGCCCTCGAACGCACGTGAATATACAACGATAGTCAAACGAGGAATGGAATCAGGCCGGTGCACTCAATGTTAAAAGTGGGGACTAAGTTTGTTTGCCTCACTCACCCGACCTGGTTGCAGATAGCGCGCTGTTGCGTTTCTGGCGGCGATTTTCAAAGTAAGTTGTGCGAAATTATTGTGGCGCGTGTAGATATTATTCAAGAGTATTAATCCTGCTTTTCTTTATGATTCAGATTACTTGACATAAATAATATTTTAAATAATTGTATTAGATGTTCTATACTTAAAACCAAAATTGTAAAAGTGCATTTACTTATCCTTAATTACCTTAAAAGCAGAAAAAAGTAAAACATGAAGTTTAAAATTGATATCTTTCCTTATTGTTTTAGTTGTTTTTTTCACATAGATACTATACATTTGAGGTCTGCTGCAATAACGCCCTAACCCACCAAAATCTTAATGGTACTATATTCATCACTTCTCATGTTTCACGTTATGGAATTAAGCTTTGTAGCAACACCTGTGCAGCACGGGTCAGAAAAAGAATTCTTTATCAAAAAAATCCTCTTACTCTGTTTAAAAATAACTTATGTTCACAAAAAACTTACAACAATATTTAGACAGTTTTGAAATATAAATTCTATTTCAATAGTTGTTCTGTTTCCTTCCCACTGTAAATGGTCATTGTTACCACATATACACGAGGAAAAAGGTTTAACATTATTAAAATAATAAGATTAAATTCCGTTTTTATTAGTGTTTTACAATATTAAATTTTTTAGTGATATCAATAAAACTCCATTTTTATTAATGCTTATCTTCCTCTAAGATTGTTATATTTGTGCATTTAGCAAACAATTTTACTCCAATCTGAACTTACAAATATGCTTGAAATTTATCGTGTTTTTTCCTGAAACAAGCTCGTGTGTTGTATTGTTCCTAAATTTGGCTATTATCTACAACAATGAAATGCCTTAGCATAAAAACTAATATCATCAAGTCCATTATAAATAACTAACTACAAAGTGTTTATTGTCATTTCATAAGCACGTTCATTTTAATGTATATTACATTGTATTTTTTCTCGAAATTCTTCAATTATGTAAAAATGTTAAAAAAATATATATTCGTTGTTACTTAACTTGTAATTGATTTAATCTTCCATCTCTATAACGTTAATATTATGTAATCATTTTGAAAAATAACTAAATCAATATTTTTAAAAAGTTATCATTGTTATAAATCATGATTGGAAATCATACCGCCTTAATTTTTTGGTGAACTTATATAGCCGAAAATAGAATTGTAATTTTGATACAATATCAGATCATTGTTATTTTGGTAAACTTCAAAAACCAAGGAAATGAAACAAATTTATAAATTATACTAGTTTATGTTTGCAAGTTGATTCGTCTTGTAGTTAGTAATAACATAACCAGGTAAATATGCTTTAGTTTCTGGATTAAAGAGAAATTGCATTGTTTACAAAAAAAATCTATGAAATGAAAACTTTGGTGGGAAGATAAAACAATTTTAATTTGCCAATTTCTGCCCTAGTTTAGCAATCTTAACTTGTAAAACAAATAACTGGCACAGATTTCTTTCTTTTAGCGCATAAGTATTTTTATTTTCTATAGTACCTGATTGGTTACACATCATGACCAATATTTTCACAAATGCCACACCACAAACTGATCCTCATTAAACCTACACATGGGCAGAACAATACTGGAATTGTTACCGAATGACAGAATTTTACGTAATAAGTAGAAAAATTGCATAGATTTAACTATTAATTATCAATAATATTTATTACAGGATTTATTGTTAGATGTTTCAATTTAGCAATTCAAATTTGGCTACATTTATTAAAAAATCATCTATAATATAATTAACCTTCTTAGCACTGAAGTATGTGAAATATCCAAAAAGTATTATACCTAATCTTAATATTTTAAAATAAACATTAGATATTTAGGTATATATTATTGTACACACAGTTTTTTTATTAACATTCGAAAAGAAAGTTTTTAATTGTTCACATTCAAAATTGTTTTGATTATTGTATTAAACATATTTCCAGTGCTTGTTAGGAAAGTTTTTCTAAACAAGGCAATATATTCGAAAATATATTCATCTGAAAATAATGATATTTGTCTAAATATCGAGACTAGCAGCACTTTGCAGCATCAGGGAAAAAGATTTCACTGGCACACTATTGTATATAGAATTTCTTGAAATTTCTTTGAGAAACAACAGGGCGGGCTTAGTAGGAAACACTGTTGATACAATTCCATCTTCTAATGTTAGTGAAGCGAATTCGTTTGATCTGCAGTTACCATACTGCAACACGAAGATCACCTCAAACCAAGGGGAATGGAAACGTAACTCGTACACCTAAGCAAATAAAACTTAATTACAATTTCATATACATTAATGAGAGTTACCTATTCTAGAAATGCAAACAATAATGAATACTTATATATATTTGAAATTAACATTTTGAATACCAGGATATTGCAAAGCAATTATATAGGATTACAATGACATATTACAAAACGTGTCATACCCATTCGAAATTATAATAACACAATACTTTTAAACAAATAGAACAGGAATAAGACATTACAGCGTTAGGTGACTTAACCTATATGGATTTTACGGATTTTTAAGACTATTTTTGCATGTGTAAATGTTCACAAATTAAATAATTATATTACAATTATGCAACAAATATTTCCAAAATGAATTACAAATACCTCCACTGCTGGTAGTGAAAATTCCTAGCAAGACTGACTTGTCTAGCACCAGTTTTCTTAATAATCATCGCCAAAATTACGTGAAAACAAAGTGTTTAGACATGACAAATAAACTATCGCGACATAATTCACCTTTTACTTACAATGGCACGACATTCTACATGACTAAAAAAACGCTGAAAAAATTCGATAAAAATGAGCACCTACCTGCTGCAGTCTGCACGTAAGAAAAAACAAACACCGCCTACTGCCAGCTTTTTAATTGCATGACGTCACACGTTTAGTTCGGCTCACGTGGAACTGTTGTAGATTGCGCCAAAAATCATTACCCCGTTTACCGCCAAGTTTCCCTACCCTGCGAGAATCCAACGTAATCAACTGGCTCGTTTGCGAAAAAATTTCAAAATGAATAATAGTTCACATATTCTCCGGTTGAAGCGAGTTGGTGTTGTACAGATGTATATGGCGTCGTCTGAACTCTGGCTACCGTATGGAATTTGAATAAGGACCGGATGATTGTCCTATATAGCTGATTACACCCACTGAACTGGAACTCTTGTGGGACGACTTGTAAACGGACAAACTCAAGGTGCGGTCGTTATGACAGAAATATGTTTAATAGCTCATTTCATTGTTCCTCCAGTTATTCAAACGCAGTGAATGATGGACTGAATGATATTTGATTAGATGTTATCTCCAAAGAATTCAATACTACAGCTTCCTTGGAATCAACTGCGAAGTAGAGTGGGCGGTAAAGTTGAACACAAGCTGGCAAAGAAACGGTTCTTTATAAAAGTAAATTTCAATAATATAAAATAACAAAAAGAATCAAAAGATTTTTAACTGTGAAAAAAAGCTTATGATAATTAAAGAATAATGAAATGTCTCTTCACTTATTTCACAAACTACTGATTTATAATTTATCACATGGAAATTTTATTAATATAATTATTATAATATCTATAATTTAACTATAATATTCAGAAATAAGAACAATAAACACATGTGAGTACAAGACTCAAAAAAGCAGACAGAAAATTCTTATCTTCAGGAGTAAAATTTTTCAAACAAATTGCCAAATGAAATAAAAAATCAGAGCAAATTCAAAAAAACTCCAAAAATACTTAATATGCTACTTAAAATCATACAATTTACAAACAATCATTAAAATACCCAACAAGAATATCCAAAATACTAGCACTGCTATAGATCAAATAATAATATATGCAAATAACCATTTTTCTGTTGCTACCATTTAATACAGGTTTCAGTGACCACATTGACCAGATCTAACACTTCCAACAGAAACAAAAATCGCGGAACAGACAACTTACAAGAGAAATTTGTAAACTATCCCAAGGAAACATAATAAAATTTCAAAACTTGCTCAGATTTGAAAACTGGAATGAAGTATATAGGCAACCGATACAAATGATAAGTTTAACTCATTCATAAATATATACTTAAGACATTTCAATGCCATTTTCCCTCCAAAAACTGAAAAAGATCCAAAATAAGAAACTACAATCATGGATTACCACAGGCATCAAAGGTCATGTAAAGAAAACGCAACATGTATAAAATACTAACAAAACACATGTAACTCAAACTCATTTCATATTACAAAATATAATTCGATCCTAAAAAAGTTATCAAACAAGCAAAAATTATAACAAATGATAATTGCATTGCAAATGCATGTAATAAAATAAAAGCCATGGGACATCATTAAAAAAGACTACAGCACCAACTAATAATAAAAAAAACAACAATAGAGCTCCACTACAAAAAACAAAATGTACAAGACCACAAGAAATAGCTATTATATTCATGAACAATTTTCACAAATTATAAAAGTTAATCTCTCAACACTCTTCCTTAACAATAAACACAACCAAACAAACACTAATATTACACAAAGTGTAAATATTCATATTTTTATATGGAAACCATCCCTCTGAAATTTTTAAAATCATTGGACAAATGAGAATAAATTTTCGCAGCATGGACAACATTCCAGATTTCTTATTTAAACACAGTGCTCCATGTATAGTGCAACACTCTCTCACATCTGCAATTACTCTTTAAAATCAGGCCATTATTCCCAGATATATCAAAACAGCAAAAATTAAACCATTGTTTAAAAAGGGCAATATTATCTAACCCAATGAACAACAGACCTACTCTCCCTTATCAGATTTTCAAAAAATTCTGGAAAGACTTTTCAAATGATAGACTCAAACACGTTTCTCAAAGCAAATTAATGTCCTTACAAAGCACAACATGGCTTCAGGAGTAATAATCACAGACACAGCCATCTTCCCCTGCTTTTAAATGAATACTTGTTGCACTAATTCAGAAGGAAATTCCCATTGCACCTTTATCTTAGTTTTGTCAAGAAGCCTTTGACATCATTGACCATCAACTACTTTTAAGAAAACTAGAAATGCTAGGGATTGTGCATACGCCACATGGATCAAATGATATTTAGTCAAACCGTAGAC
Source organism: Gryllus bimaculatus (assembly GCA_017312745.1). Classification (NCBI taxonomy): domain Eukaryota; kingdom Metazoa; phylum Arthropoda; class Insecta; order Orthoptera; family Gryllidae; genus Gryllus; species Gryllus bimaculatus. Next base: position 20,235,683 of record BOPP01000002.1, read on the forward strand.
AAATAGTTGCCTCCAACACACATAAAGAAAACAAAATGTCACCTCATACGTAACTCCTGTCTCAAATAATAAGATTGTCGAGTCCCCACAAGATCCATCCGTTGGGCTATTATATTCCCTATATACATAGCCCAAGACATGCCGTTGCTCTTAAGGAACACAAAATAATTTTGTTTGCAGATGACACTAACATCAATCATCAAAGCAAACAACACATAAGAAATCATTAGAAATAAAAAAACCATCAAAACTTTGCTAAGGACTAGCTAAAATGGTTCAAGACAAAACCAACTCATCATAATTACCAGCAAAGACAGTCTCTCTAAAATGTCAATGAATCTTTGATCTAAGAAAAATCTTCACAGCATATGCTCATAAAACAATAACCCTGTAAACGATATCTCATAAAACTAACCGTCTCAGACTAAACAATCAAAGAACTAAAAATGGAACACTCATACATCTAAATCTTACCAAAGAGCTCAGCAAATCTTGCTATGCCCTAATCCCACCCGCAGGTCAAGCTCCAACATTGTAACACTAGTCGAACAATGTATGTTGCAAATGTGCACTCACACTAAAAATGTGGCCAATAATAATTCTTGGGAAATGCCGTAAACACTCGCACATTATTTCAAAAAAGAATTACTGCGAAACAATACCCAACACTTCATAAGCTGGAGCCCTCTTTGCAAACCCTGTGTTTAATAAACTAAGATTCTATCCATCTACCATGCATTGTACATATTTTGAACATAGTGGTTCTTCACAAAGAAAATTATCATGGAAAACAAAGACCTTTTACTTTAATTTCTGACCTTGTGACATAAAGAGCTACACGTATACTCCAGTCGCCCAACACGAGCATTAATCCTAGCATATTGATCCCACCTCCTGAACTCACCCACTCTTCATCAGACTAGCCGCCCCCTGTACACCTGGAAAACTAAAGAGAGCAATCTCTACACTTTGCCCCAATACAACAGAAACTAGGGCAAAAATAAATATCCAAAAAAGACAAACACAATTTCATACATATCTAAAAGTAGACATTAGAAAAGCCTACTCCTGCTCCTAACAAACAGGTTCTACACGTGTAAAGGAATTTTCAAAATATACATATCCCTTTAAAAAAATATAAATAAAATAGAATTTCTTACCTTTAGACCTGTCTGTTTCATGTGAACTGTTTCAATTCTGATGCAAACACAAAAAGAACTGATATCGCAATCCTGTGCACCAATAGCGAGAATAGAAGAAGAAAAAAAAACTAGTGCGTCAAAACTTGCCTCCTCCACCATTTAAAGTTATAATATTAAAATGTCCACTACTATTGTTAAATTTGTTGTTGTTGCAAAACATAACTGATACGATTATTAATGTAATTATTATTAAATATAATTATAATTTAAAGTAGTAGCATTAAAATAAATATTAAATGTTAATATATTATTATGTATTTCTACCAAATGACCCATCTCGATCAGGTTTTGTTCAGTTATCCCTGAGCAAATGCTAGAGATGCCCCTTGTTTGCTCCCCCTGAACAGTAATATAACGTTTGCTCCTCTCCACCAAGCAGCAATTGGACTCGTGCATACACGATTTTAATTGTTATGTACTCCAAATAATAATAATAATAATAATAAAATTAATAATTAACTAATAATAATTAATAATAATCAATATATAATTATTATTAATAATAAACAAAGCATTCACCATTTCTCAGACGATCATCGAAAAAAACATTATCTGACCTGAATGAAGTCGTTAGGCTTCCCGCGACCAGTAGTATGTGGGTATCTGGGCGCCAGACCAGCCCTCTAGGAAGACACGACAAGATGGTCGAAACGTCGCAACTCAAGCCTTCGACGCGCCGTCACCCGGGACACCCAGATCACCCACATACATTATCTGACCTATAGAATATCGTGGTTTGCATTGAATTAAGAAAAAAAATGAAATGTACTATACTGAATCTACATGTACAAGTGTATAGATAAATATAGATATGAAATTTTGTATTATATATTAAAAAATTGTATGTATTAAATTGTATACTGTATTGTATGTGACAATGTATGTATTTTTTATATTCAATGTAATTGTTTGTATACTAATAGTATAGTATTAAATATTATTTTGTAACTCCTATTTTATGAGAAAATATATTAGTTATGTTAAAATTTGTATCAGTCAATAGTTTGTTAAACTCAATTCATGACATGGTCTAAAATGGTACTTGTAGTATCAAAGAACCAAAATAAATTATATTAATAATAATAATAATAATAATAATAATAATAATAATAATAATAATAATAATTATTATTATTATTATTATTATTATTATTACTACAACTACTATTATTAAAGAAATATCGTAAATATATTCGAGATGTGTTGAAGTCTGTTTTGAGACCTTTTGAATTCCATCGACTCGCCTGAAATATTAGAGCAGTTTGGCCTTGGATGCACCAGGCCTAATTTGGGTACAAGAAGACTTGTGAATGTGAATAATTTCAATAGGAATTATGTCATCTTTGGGCCATACAGTCCTCACATCCTTAAATAAACAATTATCATAAGAGTTTACTTTTCACTACTATAAAATAGAAAATTTACATACTACTATCTTTCACTAAAAAATATTATCCCATTTTATCAATTTTTTTGGCTGACTGACATTCAAAAACTTTTGAGATTTCAAGAAACTCATGTGAGATCATTTCAATCCACAAAAGCATTAACACAGCTGCAATGTACCTGTATATATTATGGATGCTTGGGGGTAAAAAAGAACACAGTGTTAAAAATGTACATTTACTATATCTAAAATTGTAGGGAAAGAGAGAGCAAGAGAAAGAAAGGATCAATAACTTTCGTCCAATCTCAATTCTGTCATTTTGCCCAAAATCTAGAAGATAATATGGAAAAAACAACTGACCTATTACATCAATGATACTCATACTGTGCCTATGATGCAATTGGGTTTTTGTGCAGGACAATGTCAGAACCTTTCTTTTCTTGAGATGTCTAATCAGGACATTAAAGCCTTTGACAACACTAAGTTATCATTCTTCAAGTCAGTTGCCAATTTAAAGATTTGATACCATCAATCATGTGCTTTTGTTAGTAAAATGTCACTACTACAGGCCTTTGAGCAATAGAATATAATGGTTGTGCAGTTACCTTTTGTCATGATCCCAAAGTGTTTATCTGAATGATGGTCACATTTCTGATTTTCTCCCTGAGAAATTTGAAGTACCTTAAGGTTCAATCTTAGGACCTACACTTTTAATCTTAATGTTGCAACTGTATCCCAACTATCCTTGTAATTGCAAAACAGGATCATATTCCTGATGGTACAACCAATTTCAAATTTCATTTAATTCTTTTGTAGTGTTATTTTGTTTGTAAATTATTTTATTTTACATTATATTGGTGCTATACTTTTATGATGAATTTATGAAATTTTCAATACAAATAAACATTATTACTTTTACAGTATTACCATTGTATACAGAAACTGATGGTTGGATGCCTAGACGTCTGTAAATAATGCCTCATCCCCCTGTGTTTTTACTCTTCAGAGCAATGCAATGATGTGTACAATTTACTTTACATGTGTATAAGTGGTTAACTTACTGGCCATTAAACCCCCACAGTGTGCATTCAATTCCAACAAAGGTACGGGATTTTTTAAGGTCAGGAAATTCACAGTGTGTTGGTGCTACTTGTGGTATGTAAATGTTCCTTGACAATGAATTAATTTTGTTTCTGGACTTTACAAATGTATGTTATCTGTTCTGTATGAAAAATCCATGTTTTATTGTGGGTCCTGTTTTATCTGTCCACACTGCAGTATGGAGCAAGAGCATCCATCTCTTGGCCACCCATCACAAGGATAGCAACAGAGTTCATCATGTTATTCATCAACTTACGACACAGATCATCGTTTAGCTCCAGACACCAAATGAAAGCTACAGTAAATTGCCATAGGATGGTAATTAGAAAAAAATTAGATTTCTAGGAATAGTAATAGGTCTGATTTATAAACAACTAAAAGAAAAAGGTAAGTGAACACTTTTACAACAGTTAAATTCATAGCTTTATTAAAATGACATTTGATTTTGGAAAAAATGTAAGTACAAGTTAATGCATTTACACTATGTACAATTATAAAAATTATCTCTTTAATAAAAATAAATAATAATCACAATGTTTACAGGTGTGTGAGAGTACCGAAGACACCATTTTTTTTTCCAGAGAATTCACGTTAAAAACATAATTATACATTAGTTATTTCAGTAGAATGTTTTTTAAAACAATAGAAATGAACAATCATGCTTTTGACTCCATTTGTGCATTAACAGATCAGCAGAAATGCTAAGTATTCTACACCTTTCTGGTCCCATGGATTTTGGACATATACACATTTTCTTAATACAAATTTTAAATATTTCTTTAATTACAAGATTATGTACATTAAAAAAATAACAACATCAGAATCTATCCACGTTGTAAAATTCTGCAGTCTAACTTCTCTGAGCAAAAGTAGTAACAGCTGTTTTATTTCGGATTTTGGAGAAGAAAGAGCCTTTCCAAATGTTAAAACTTGTATTTTTTACAATTCTGAGATTTATGAATATTTTTTACAAACAATGTACTCAACTACAATTTGTACAATTCTTCCGTAAGTACAGTCGAGATCTGGTTAACAGAATGGAAATGTTGAATTTCAAATAACAGGCAAGATAATAGTTTGAGTAACAGCGAATGTTGTTGCGGAGCACTTTACTTCACATCATTTTATCTTCACAATGAAACTAAATTACACCTGGATGAACTATCTATTCGATTCTTTCTTCAAAGAAATGAGACATTGAGGATGGATAATAAAAGCCATTATTGTGAGAAATGCATTTCCTACTAAACAATTCATAGGAAAGGCAAATACATGGGCTGGTCAAAGCCAATGATATAATGTACACAAAACTTGAATCATTCAAGTCAGAGAATATACAAATAAAAATTTACAATATAAAAATGAGATTCATTATCTAATTGACAATTATAATTATAATCCACGAAATTTAACTTCTCTTCTTTTCTTTTGAAGTAAGAACATCTTCCTTCTTCTCAAAATATTCACAATGGTTCATGTTGCTCACAGAGATATGAATGTAATATTTAAAGAAACAATTTCAAGAAGTCTTCAATATACACTGATATTTCAATCATGTGCCACACTTTTGTATCACAGATGTTCTGTAAATAAATGGGACATCTTGAAGGCAGAGCAAAGCAAATTCTTTTCAAGAGTTTTGCATTTTAAGAATATCTTGAAATGCAATAACCTTTGTACTATTAAGTTACAATTTGCAAACTCATTTGAAGCAGTCTCACAGATGTCTCAAGTTGGATAAAATGCATATCTAGAGGAAGCTATGCTTGACTCAACACTTCACTGGAAAAGAAAAAAAAAATAGTGTAATAATTTAAGAATAACTGCACTATATTTACATTAAAATATACAAGTTTGGTACTAAAAGCATACAATCCAATTTTGCAACTATATATTCAAATACTCACTTCGATAGTTCTCTGCCACTTAATGCACCCCCAACAAGGCCAGATCTGCTTCTACTCCTATTCAACTGAGCCCGCCTTTCAGCTACAAAATACGTATCTATATTAGTTATTTTGCTTTTAGTTTATACCAAAAAAATTAGAAAATCATTTTTCTTTTTCAGATAAAAACATTTCTTCTGTGTTTGTTAAAATACAAAAACACACAAAATTTGCACCCAAAAATACCCTCATTTGATAGATAAGTGAAAGATTATTTGAGCTGGATAATCACATACTAAAAATCAGTATAATACATGCACATACACACTAGTATTACACTGCACAAGACCAACACAATGAACCACAAACATGTTGCTGCTAGTCATTATTCATGGCTATAAATTACTGCTTATTGAATGAAATGTCTTTTTCATTTACCTATATATTGTTTTTTTCTTTAAATATGAGCTTTTAGCAGTATCCAGTATTTGTTTAAGAGTGGAGTTCATCACATAATGCATGTTTGATGATGTTAAATTGTTTACTAAGCAATTCCTTCTCAAAATCAAATAGCTTAGACACAAATAAACATGTACATTTCAGCAATTTTATAGCAGTGTTTGATATGAAATATTAACATACGAATTAATGCTAACAACAACAAAAAATTGTACATAGCAGTACAGTCATACTTGCTTAAATGGACATTTGTGCACACCCATGTGCACACATGTGCTCATGCTTACACAGGCAGATCCCCCCTCCACACACACAACCACTCACACACCCCAGCTCCTCTCCCCGCACTTAAGAAAAAAAACAAAACAAACAACAATCTGTCACCTCCAGCAACACGTGGTCGAGCTCGTTTCTGTCTCTGATCTCTACTAAATGCCGAGCCAGTTTGAAGAGCTTCCAAGAGACTATCCATAACACCTTCTTGAGCTTCTCCTTTGATATCCACTAAAGCACGTTTGCGCTCAATTCTCATCAATCTCTCCTGCTCTGCCTTTTCACGTGCTTCTCGTGCTCGTCGGATCTTTTCTTCTTGTTCTCGTTGTTTAATTACATCTTTATGTGCTTCCTGGAAATACAACAGTCCTTACTTTAACATTACTTTTATATATATGTACTTCACATAATTCAGGAAAGTAGAAATGTAGGATTTCTATCTATTTCTTCTCTGAAATGCACCTAGAATATTACATTTTCCCTGCAACTGAAAGTGTTATTGTACTATATACATGGCTGGATTACTCTTTTTGTAAGCCCTAAGCACTATGTTTTGTAGACTATGGAAATATGTAATCTATAATTTAAATCTTAAAATGTAGAATATTATGAATTCAATGTGTGCACTAAATTCATTCTGAAGCAGTACAAATTAAATTTTTACTAATATTTTTGACATAATAAATATAGAGAAACACAACCAAAAAATTACATGTAGAAAGTTTTCATTTTATAATTTGATGAAATTATTTTGTTTCTACTAATTTGTAAGAAAAATTCTCAAAGTGGCAAATTTGCAGACCAATAGTTTCCTCTATAAATGAATATTATCTTTGAAGATCCTAGACCCAATGCCTAGAGTGCCAATTGGGATATCCAGCCAATATTTCAGATGAAATATTCTATTCTATTCTGTTCTTATATAAGAACCATAATATACATACCACAAAGGAGTCTTTGAAAGTTTTTATGTCTGAAAAAAATTCTTCCAAAGAATATTTAGACCTTTCAAAAGCAAAATATTCAGATAAATCTGTAAATATAGAATCCATCTTCTGAAACATACTTTGCATTACTTCATACTGTTCACGGGCCTCTTTAGCAAAAGTCTGAATGAAGTCAAAGAACATACGCATTTGTTACATTATAATATAAACTAAACTTCAATGTACAACAAATTATTACTATTTTCTACTCATTGAAATAAAGATTATTGGAACCATTTTCATGAAATCTGCTTTTTTCAATTTAATTTAAGATAAAGCTAGATGATTATAACACAATATTAGCTGTTGCATCTTGTATTAACCAAAGTATTTACCCTTGCTTTCCAAATATAACATAAAAAATATATAATGTACTATTAAATTGTAAGCAGACAGGATTTCCATGCATGTGCTTGTTTGTTTATTGTAAATGCAAATGTAACCAAAAATAAATTTACTACAGCTTTTAAATTTTATAAATTTGAATCAGGTAAAACTTATTTAAAAATTGTATACTTTTCCAATGCCTGTACAGTGTTCTGGAACCATTCTGGAGAAAATCATGCACAATGGACCCTTATAAGTGTTTCCATACAAATATCATATTTTGACTTTTATCGAGCATGGTATGTACTTTTTCTTCTATAGAGTATGTTAACATTTAAATTGATGGATATTATGCATACTGTTCTGGGTTTAAAAACATCCAATGTTTCAGTGTGCTATTGTTATGTTGTAAAAATGTAATTTTTGCAGTCTAAATCATTTTTTAAAACAATCATAAATCACAATAATGAAAATTTGGAAAATAGTACACTGTTCATTGCTACAAAAGGTAATAAAATGAGTAGAATGCTAAAATTTTTGATAGTGCATATTTAACTTGTTTTTACCCATCAATGTTCATAACAACGGCTCATGTATCTCAATATGTTACCAATTTGAAATAATGACCTGAAAGAGATCATCTTCTACGAATTCTAAGGACTCGTATCACAGAAATGTCACTAGAAATTTATTAAAAGGATGGAAATTTAGTTAATGTTTATGAAGCTTGTAATGAAACTTTGCATTGATTTTTTTTTTTAACATTAAAAGTGTGCACCTTTGTAATATGAGTTGTTAAAATTAAGCAATCTAATTGGATAGTGTTATTTTGAGTATATCCTGTCCTCTAATTATAAGTTACTTAATATACATTAATGGGGATACAAATATACGAGAATAATACCATCTAGCATATCTGAAAAGGATACACCCATTACATCTGCAAATAAGTCATCTTCTCCTTGTCGTGTTTTGTTATTTGCAAGGTCAGTTTCTAAATTCCGAATACTCGCATCCATTTGTCTCAGCATTTTCTGAATGGTATCAACAGAGACTCGAGTAGCTCGATCAACATGACCCAGTTCCTCTGGGAAATTGAGTAAATCTGGGTACTTCTGTTCTACAGTTTCTGCCAAAAAGTGCATTAGTGTCATTTTGTTTTCAGCATCTTTAGTGTCTCTCAGCTATAAAAAACAACAACAAAAAAGTAAATATCAAATGAATTCTGATTAATAACTAGCTTTGACAACCAATTAAAAATTTATTTTCTTTCGATTGTTTATTACACAACCAAACGACTCTTAAGGTAATCAAAAACAGACACAGGAGATAGCAAGAAAAAAACAATACAAAAAGAAGAAAAGTTACATATCTATATTTAAAAAATTGTCTATAAGGGTCTATTCAAGGAGTAATTCAAATGCAAGAACTACATTACCAACGATTACATTAAATTGTTAGTATTTATTAATTCAATTACCTTAGTGAGAAAATTTATTTCAAATCCAAATGCTTGACTTTTGGCAGTTCCAGTATTCATGTAATTTCCAAGAAGAAGAATAAGTTCTAAAATTTGGGCAAACTTCTTACTATTCTTTACTTCCTCACAAGCTGCTGTACCTGCTACTATGTTCTAAAACAAAGATGTTTAATTACATTCTTTAGACATTCAAAACAAATAGGAATAAATAAAATTTGAGAGAAACATACAAGTTTATGAATTTAAATATGACAAAGCTTACCGGTTTAATATCTTGAACCATCTCAGATTGGTGCAAACGAAAAATCATTGACTTCAAACGTGGCAATAACCTTTTTATTTCACTTAACTGTTTAAAGAAAATATTAACCATTAAACATTTTAAACTACTGAAAAATGAAACTAACAAATGTTATAGTTATAAATATTTTTGGTTAAGGAATATATTTATTGTAGTAATTGGGAGAAAAAAAAGAGAGAGTATACTAACAGTGACACAAAATTGTTCTGCTTCTGTGAGGTCATTGTATTGAGAGCGGAATTCTTCTAGGCGACGAAGTTGATCTGGAGGAGGAAGATACTGAACAAGCTGCTCTAGCACACTTCCTGTCAGTACAGTGTCATCACATCGCAGAATGAATCGCTTTACATCTTGATAACTAAGGTGCTTCAGACAACCTCCCATTAAGATAGCAATATTTTGGGCCACTTTACTATCCAAAACCTTAAGTTCTTTTGTTTTCTTTCCAGTACCACCATTAGTACCCCTAAACAGAAACATATTATACTTTACAACTATTTTACTAAGTATATAAATATTTTTTTATAATTCTGATCATAAATTTTTTTTTCTTAAGTTTCTTAAAAAATATTTTCACTAAAAAAACATGATAAATGCTTGTTACTAGTTCAATATTAAAAAAATATCATTATTATTATTATAATTATAATAATTATTATTACTATTATTATTAAACTAATATCTTACTTGTCAACAGCATCATCAGTTTTCTTAACTACAGGTTTTGTGGAGAATCTCTGAGAAAGTTCACTAAGAATATCAGCAGAAGCCAACTTTTCTTCTTGAACTTTAACCCAAAAGGCCTTCTCAGACATTTTCTTGGGATCAATCTGCAAACAATACATAAACCTTGTAGTTTAAAAATAAACTTTTGAAATTGATATCTCTTAACTTACAAATACTCAAATGTTTCATTTGATAATAAAACATTTTCACCATGAATGGTTTTAAACTTACTGTCTTCCAATTTGCTCTCTTGACAGGTGCAAGGAGATCCCATTTCTTCTTGGGTTTCAATCCATGCGGTAAGACTTCCATGACAGGTGCTGCTGGTATACGGAATCCTCCAGGAGGCATTGGTGGGGGAGGACCCATGCCAGGCATCGGAGGAGGAGGAGGAGCACCCATGCCAGGCATTGGAGGCGGCGGTGGTGCTCCCATGCCAGGCATTGGAGGTGGAGGAGGAGCACCCATGCCAGGCATTGGAGGTGGCGGTGGCCCTCCAGGCATTGGTGGAGGTGGGGGCACACCCATTCCACCAATCTGAAAAATACAAGTGATTAAATACGTAATTTATTACAATGAATTATTGTTTTCAGATGCAATTATAATGAAACCTCTACAAGACAACTTTACTTATATTTCCTTTAGCAACTAATGAAATTACATTAAATACTCATCACAACTAGAACTTAAACACTGCCCCTTTTAATTTTTTTGTGAGAAAAATGTAAGGGGAAAAAGAGCATAGGAATAAATAAGATAGGAATTAAATTTCTTCCCAGTGCCATAAAAAAAAACAACAATGTCTGAGAATAGAGATACTTACAATAACATTAAAATAGCGAATCATGTTTAAAATATAGAGGCTATTTAAACCTTTCAAAAAAGAGAACTGAAAGATGTACAACAGAAAATTTATTTCATATAAGTCAAAAGTATCAAACTGTCATTTGAAAGCTTATAAATTTGCTCTAATATAAATATTTTTAGAGCCTAATTTTCTAACTCTATTCATAACACACAATTCCATTACCTTGAGCCTAATGAATAATGTGCAAACCACACACACACATACATATAAATATTCAACTACCCCGAATTTTATTATCTGACCCTTAATATACTTTACCTTGACTCCACCAGCTCTAGCTAATTGTTCAAGTTCACTAATTTTCTTTTCTGCGTGTGCAAGTTTTGCTTCTGCTTCTTGTCTAATGGCTATAGCTTCTTCTAATTTCCCACTCAGATCAGCAACTTTTTGAGAATCTTCCATTTGAGATTTTTCTGAAAAATAAGTTCAGATATTTATTTTAAAAAATTAAATAGGCATAAAGAAACTGGATGTAATTTAATTCTTGTATAAAAATGCAAATTTCACAATCAGAATACAACATTAATATAGAAATTGTAATAACTGAAAAGAAAATATCTTAATGAATGGAAATATTTTCTTAATAAAACAGTAAGTATCTTCTGAACAATTTCTGTTAACTGAACTTTGAAAATATAAAAATACAAAACTAACCAACAAGTGTGTCAATAAGTGGTTGTACATCAATATGAAAACGACGTGTAGCTCGGAAATCTGGATCACATCCACCCCGGTGCAACACAATTTGTGATACACATTCTTCTATTAACTTGTAGTATTGCGTTCTGAAAAAATATATTGATTCAAGTTATTGGAACAGAAGAATGACATGAATGATGAAATACTAATACTAATAATAAATATCATTCAAAAGAACAGACAAAATGAATAAAAGTACAAATAAGAAATAGGTAACATTATTGATGATAATCTGCTAATGCAAGCAACAGGCCATACCTGATAAGACTGTCATCTCGAATGAACAGTAAATGTTGTAGAATGGAAAGCAGAAATGGTTCAGCCATAGTATCCATCACCATGTTCTTGATAACTTCAAAACAATCATTAACGTCATCCAGCTCTAATCGAACATTATCAAATCTTTGGATGAATTCATTGTAATCATCTTCCTTATGATCATTAAATATTTTTACTTGTACACTTAAATCTTCACTACAGTCATTTTCTAAAGTCTGAAAAACAATGTTACTTACAACATATGCATCTTTGTCTTTTCTTAAACCAAAGTATAGAAATGAAATAATTATGGAAATTTACCTCAAGGATGTCAATCAGACCTGCTCTCATAACTTCATTACGAAGATGTAATCTGAAGTCCAAATCTTCTGGTGATTGTACAATGGCATTTATTAATTGTAAACAGGCAGTCTAAAAATGAAATCATCGTGATCACTGAATTACAGTTCATCTGATCACCAATCCCAGTAATAGATTGAAACAAGATTAGTAGTAAAGAAAACGAATGCTAATCATATCACTATTAACTCTCGCACAATAAATAATTACTCCAATAAAAAATTCAAAATGCTAACATTCATTCACAGGCAAGGTGGTCTCAAGGTGGTTAATGTGTTTGCATGTTTGTTAAGTTCTAAAACTAACAACAGAAGTTACCAATAATTCTAAATCAAATAAAGAAATAATTAATAATATAATTTAATCTTTCAGGAAGTGTAAATGACAGTAATTCTAACTTACTTTCAGAGATTCATTCCTAATCATCAGACCCTGACAGATAGGTTGGAATCTTTCCCGGCCTTTCAGCTCTGCACTCATTGTTATTGCTTCCAAGGCTCTTTCATGTCCATCTGGCTGCACTAAGCAAATAGCAGCCATAAGCTTAACAGCTTCTAGCATGACACTCTGCTTGTTAGGATCCATAGAACGGGCTATAATGGTGAGAGCTTCTCTTTGGCCAAATACTTGTCTCAGACCAACTGTATTGTTCATGATAGCTTTTAAGCAACGGATACATTCCAGTTGTATTCTATCATATTTGCTATCACTAAAAAATGGAAAGTAAATTTTATTTTTTTTTTAATTAAGTTGATGTTTGTTTTGAAACAACACAATAACAATAATAATACACTATCAACAAGAAACTTCATTTTGTAGTTACTCACCAGTCACTACAGCACAGTTCCGCAAAAAGGAACAAAATATAAAGTAATATTACCAATAATAATCTCAATATATTCTTAAAATAATATTTTAATATAATGAACTAAATTACATCCTAAATATTACGGTGAATAATAAATTCATAATTTCTCCATAATCTTATCATTTCCCACACTTCAGAAAAGAGAAAAAACAACATTTTGTGAACTTTGCTCACTACGTTTATCTCATTAAAAATATAGCTATTGAATTCATTTTATACCAAAAATTGACATATATATATTCACTTACTTGCGGTAACACTCATTAAGAATGGACAAAACACTCTTTAATCCTTTGGTTCCAAATTCTTCTACCCAGCTCACTGTGTTGTTGGTGAGAGCAATACGAAGACTTTCAATACATGAGTACATTTTGTTGGTACTCAAATCAGGGGTGGCAAGATATTCAATGTAATCTACAGGCTTATCAAATTTGTTTCTATTTTCCTGTAAATTAATGTTTTTATAACACAACTTTTAGCATAATATTACTTTCTTGCACAAAAATAGTTTGCACTCATTTTACAAAGATTTTATGCACTGTAGTACATTTTATGTACTATTGAAATAAATTAGAGTATACCATCCATGAGAATAATTTTTTTTAAAGATTTTGTTATTATTCTCACCTGGTATAAACCTTTATAATGCATTAGGAGCATCTTTTTCTTTACTTCAACTGATTGATTTCGTAAAGGTTCTTTCTTCTCCTCTGAAAGATTCATATCGTTCTGTAACACCAAAGAAAAATAATTCATTATAGTTATAAATTATTATTATCCTCTGATCTCAAAATTCTTGAGACTTTACCCCAAAACATTCTCCTCACAATTTTCAATTATTATTTTGTTCTCTTGAAATCTTATGACAGTTTGTAAAGTTTATCATATGGTAAAATTATTCAAGTTGCCTAACACAAGTCTTCAAGATAATGCAATTGCAATGTTTTTAATGGTTGTATCTATCATACATTTAAAATATCTTTGTTTCATAGAAAAATACTGAATTTGAGATAAAAGTGTGCTTTAAATATAAAAAGCTTTGGCCTAAACCAACATATTTATTTTTAAATAAAAATTATTCATTAATGCTAATCAGCAAGTTGCTAGACGATTCAAATAGGTGTACACAAAAACCTTTAGATTACTGAAGACCAGGACTTAGGAAGTAAAATTTGTAGAGGTAATGTTGTTGAGTAAAAACAGAAATATAAAAATGTGAAGATGGTTTTCAAATGAGAAAATACATTCCCTGCATACCTACTTTTCAGAGAATATACGCAAAATAAATGATAAAAATAATAATATGCTCCCTATCAAATTATGTATTGTGGGAAGGTCTTTTCCAAAATGAAGACAATACTATCTGATAAAAGGCACTTCCTATGAAGAGAGAATCTTTAAAATGTTTGTAAGATATACTTTGTTCACAATGCTAAATAAAAAGGGGAGAAGTGATTTTAATTTTCACCATCTTTCTCTATAAAATACGTGAGTGTTGTTGCAAAATACATGTTATTAATGTTTTTATAACCAAAGGTTGCATGTTTTAAAAATTTCTGACTTCATATTTCATATTTCAATGTTATTGTAGCATATTTTAGGGGTCAAAGGCTTGCATTAACTTTCCACCCAGAATTATTATTATTATTATTTTTTTATTCTTCAACAATTAGAATTTGTTGCTTCAGAAAATTAACAAATCCTAGTTGCCTGCTACAATGCACAAATATAAAAATAAGTTCTCTGAAATTCATCATGAGAAATTTTATGATGGTATAACTATCAAAATTTATACACTGAAATGGCCCAATGTACCATCAGATTAAACAAAAATTCTTTTAAATTAATAAATTTCTTTGACTATAGGGGCTTAAAAGATTAACAATGTTAAGTACACAATGTTAAGAAAATACTGATTACAACCAATATATATTACCAGCATGTCTTCTAACTTGTCATTGAGCCCTAGTTCATCTAGTTGTTCAATGTATTGTCGCTGCTGGTCCTCCACAACATTGAGCTCAGATTCAGAGTGTGGGCGGGGGACCTGCCCACCACCTGCCCGCCCCCCCTTTCGGGGACGCGAGAAGATGGTGTCCAGCTGCAACAGAGGAAAATAATATATAATGAAATGAAACTTAATTGACAAACACCAAATAGGAAACTTGAATTGCTACAGTTGCAAATGACATGGAAAAACAATCAATATGAGTATTCTCACAATTGAGAGATTTAGGACATCACATTACACACTGATCTGGATATTCATATTCAACATTTACAGGGAAAATAAAATGAGTCTGAACATACTTCAAAATCTAGTAAGAAAAAAAAATGTACTAAGTGGATCCTATAAATCAAATTTTAAATTAAATATTAATGATTATAATGACAAGTACATCATATTCCCTAGATTTGGACACTTTCATTCTTGAAAAGAAGCAAATCATCTCAGAAATTGCTGAGGAACTCTTTCTTCAATAAAACACAATGTCTTCAGCTAATTAAAAAAATTCAATTGAAGTCATAATATTGTGCTATTATTATGAGCAGCAGTTTCAAAATTCTGATGATACATGAAAACATAATTGATACTTTTCTATTTGCACATACCACTCCCTCATATTTCTTGCTCTCAGTTCTAACAAATTTGCCAACATCTGAAAATTTTTTATTGAGTGTTGAAAAACGTTTTAATGTATAGGCCTGTGCCATATCATCTGCCTTTGAGCATACTACCCAGCAGAACGCAAACACCTAATAGTGTGTACAGCTTTATGTAACACAAGATAATGAGTCTCATGGTTAGCAATGCATGTACAAACGTGAGAATGAACAGATCAGTGCTTGGAACCTCTTTACAGCACAGATACAAATTAAAATTGTTGGCAAAATTCTCTTTATAAATAATATTCCGAGTAAAGAAGACGGATTTTGAAGGTTGATAAAAAACCAACGAATCATGCTTATAAGTGCATCACTACTGAATATGGTATTAACCCCTCCCCCACTTCATCAAATACATTTAAGACGAAAACCATATAGTTCGCAGCTTAGCGTAAGTGGAAAATCAGGTGCACATGCAACCCACACATTAGGCTGCCACAGACTTTACCTTCGTGCATAATAAGGAAATGAGGCGCCCTAAGGACTAAAGATCAAATTTCCGTGTCTCACAGAGACACGAAGGATTTTCCTTTCTCGCCCTCACGAAGGTACTTCTTAAGAAAACGTTATGTAATCGTGCGGCGGAAAACGGAGAATTTTCGGCAGAAATCCGCTGCTAAATACAGAAGGGGATCCTCTAGCACGTGACGTAGCCAGAATCCATGTTTTGTGGGTCCTTGATACTGAAAAGTCGAATTAAGGCACAGCTGTCTGTCTGCCCGTCTTCCGTCCGTCCGAGCTAGTTTCGAATGAAAAATAAGGTTTTTAACTTATCGATGGCCACAGACAGTACTAGCCAATACAGCCGTAACCGTTTGAACAAAGTGAGTACAGTTCTATTAGCCCAGTCAACTTAGAGTGAAAATATCCCGGAGTTTAGAAACTTGGCATGATTGTTTGTTCGAACCCTCTGCACAACAAACTAAAAAATCCTGAAGTGAGGGGGATGAGCCGGGGGATGGACGGTGCTTTTTCGAAGTTGTTGTTGTTGTTTTTTAATTTTTTTAAACATTTTTTCTTTAATTTTTTAAATTTTTTAACGTATATCTCCATAACTGTCAATCCCACTGAAAAATATATGTATAGAATTAAGTAGATACAAGTTTATATACGATTTTGTTCTAAAATGAACCATTTTAGAGTTATAGGCTTGAAAAGTTCTTGTTTCGGTTTACAACGCCCTAATTATCTCCCTTATAAAAATGATTTGATAACTTCAGTGCTCAGAAGTAATTGTGCTTTTGTTCAATATTTATCAACAATATGTATTTCCAGATCTTGCGCAAAAACAGGAACATTTAACACATTCACAAATCTTACTTTGTATATAGACTTCCGAGTATCCGTGGTCATTGGGGTCCCATTTACCATGGGGTACAATTGAGATTACCTCGGGTACGAAAACTGGTAATCCAGAGTTTATTTGATAAGGATCGAGAACAAATATTTGGTAGATCATTGTCGGAACAACATCGAACAGAAGACGTTTTGTCGTCATTCGATTTATCAAAGTCGATTCGATTCGATTATTATCAAAGACCCACAAAACATGGATTCTGGCTGCATCACGTGTTAGAAGATTCCCCCCTAAATTTAACAACTGGATATATCCACTTTTTCGTTACCAGGGCCCTTTAATAAGTGTTTTCTGCCGTAAATTCGCTATTGTTTTCGCGCAGCATTACATTACTTTCTACTGCGTAAGCGGAAAAAATATATATATAAAACGCACGTGATAAAAGTGATTTCATTTTGCTCGCCTACTTCTTCCAGTTGCGACATTTCCTACTCACAAAACAGCACCACCATAAATAACTACTGTTCTTTTAATTACGAAATATGTTTATAAACGTTGCGGCGGCACATAATGCAGCGCGTCCCCTGCGGATGAAATAGAAGATCAGAATAGAGAGAGTACTTTGAAGAGACTCGAGGTCGCATCGTTTCAGAGTTATGCATGATGGCGAAGTATGAATGTGTCGGCGTATATGTTTGGCGGATTGCATGTGATACTGTACGATGCGGGTTGATCCTGATAATGCAAATATGTCATAATCTGCGAGTATCAATGCTTTTCATCTTAAACGTGATTGGTGCTGGGGGATGTTCCCTTCTAGCGGTCATTAACTTACGAGGTTTTGTGTCCATGGTTTTCCATAAAAAG
Source organism: Gryllus bimaculatus (assembly GCA_017312745.1). Classification (NCBI taxonomy): domain Eukaryota; kingdom Metazoa; phylum Arthropoda; class Insecta; order Orthoptera; family Gryllidae; genus Gryllus; species Gryllus bimaculatus. The sequence goes on from BOPP01000002.1 coordinate 20,253,695, forward strand.
AAACAATATGCCAGCATTTGTTAGCGAATTGTTAAAATATTTTCGAACATTTCATTCACCTCCCATATAAAAAACAGATCTTTCTCAAGAAAACTCCTTTCTCAATTCCATATTATCCCTCGTTTGAAATCTTTAAATGGTATGCACGAAAAAATGAGTAGTTTTGTAAAAACACTAATAGGTGGTCAGAATGCGGTGCATTCTTACAAGTTTAAAGAAATCACGTTAACAAAGTATGTATGTATATATATGCACCCACCCACCCACACACACACATGATTTCTGTCGGAAAGTGACGGAACCTCGGGAACAAAATAGAGGAAGAAAAAAGCAAGAAAAAAAGAAGAAGAAGAAGAAGAAGAAGAAGAAAAAAAAGCGGAGGACAAACATTTGGCAGCTTCGAATAAATATAACTATACACACATTAGATTTTATGTATTAATTATTCTCAAGACACTTCGTATTTTTAATTACTATGTCATTGGTCGGATTTTGTCAGGAAATATTCAAGCATAGTTTAACCAAACTGCAGAGAATGTTAGCAGCAATAATTCGTCGACATTTCTAGACGAAAGGTGGGAAAAAGCATTACGAAGGCACATGCAATGTCGCATCTATCGCTAAGAAACGGTGATAGTTCGTGCGGCGTTTTTTCCTGATAACATGGAAAAGAGCCTTTGACGTTAACAAAGGCGTATCGCCAAGGACGCGGAGTTACAAAACGCAATGGCAAGAGCAAGTTCACGGGTACTTCACCACCGACTTCTTTTTCTTGTCCGTGAGAGAACCTTTCCAACGAGTTTGCGACGATTCTTTTCAATCTGAGAATCAATCTGAGTCAATATTTTCACAGATCAAAACACTAAAAATGGTAAATAAATTATGTCAGGTTTGGAATATGTATGAAAATATTAGAATTAACATCAAGTATTGTTTGTAAATTCCATTTTAGTTACACTAGCCTTTAATACACATATAATAAAGATAATGAGTATGTATTACGACAAAGGACCATATAATGGCGTTTATTATAGTATTCAATACATCATCCACTACAGATGTCTATAATTATAAAATACGCATAAGAATCGTATCCATCAGGTTTCAGAGCTCACTTTAAAACATTCAACCCCCAATTCACATAACACATAAACAATCGTACAGCTCTTGGAGGATTATTGAATTATTTATTCGGATATTGCTTCTTTCCAAATCTTTGTTAGGTCAGAACGAGTAACCATTTTTTTGGAACCGAAATTTAATCCACACACTCTTTGGTACAATATCTAAAGTAATAACGAACAATGATACATACAAGAAACTTCGTCGCTATACTTTTTGAGGGTATTACATTTTCCACTTACTACATGCACTCTTGTGTCAAATGTACACCCCACATTCTATGTATATAGACTCAAGAGTGGATCCAGCCGATCTTTTTTTTGGGGGGGGGGGATAGATATCATATATAATTGTTAAATAATAAACATATTTGTTATTACATTGTTATGTTATACTATATTATTTTTGTATTGTATATATGAAATACGATATTTAAAAAAATAATTACATAATTCTAATAAAAGTAAATATTTAAATCAAGTTTCCAAATTCCTCAAAGATAATTTTGAATCCAAAGACTATATTATCTTGGTTACTCATCGGCGTTTTGAAAAGTACGAATCTCAATTTACGAATGAAGTTGACATTACTTAAAAACTTCGCAGTTCTAAATGTTAAACTTCCTTTTGCTCATTGTGTGCTGGGAATATATTTCATTGCATTTAACACACAAGTTTCTTCCATTAATTCACATACTGTGGCTGTGGTAAGTTTCTTGTCGTAAGACTCCGATGCAAAAAGCACGTTAGTCTACACACCGCTGAGATTGCAGGAGAGGATGCTGGGAGATAACATGTCTACTTCCGCTGCTGACAGATTTCTAAGCACTCTCCTCTTCAATGCAGTTGACAAAACTAATACAGGTCTAAAGGCTCTGGATTACGACTTGCCGCCTTAAAGAATTTACATTTCAATAAATATATTTAAAATTTAAAAAATCTCATACTAACAGGGTAAACTGTAGTACCTCTTGACAGATGAACCTACGGATAAAGCGTTTTCAAGGAGATGTGCGTTATATTACCTACATCGGTGTTGCCATTCAAGTAAAATATTTTCTAGTGTGAGATGTTTCCATGATTTTATAAGAATTTATAAGAGTTTTACGTGTCAAAAGTATTTCTGCATTTTACTTTCTTCACTTGGGTAATTAACTATTATTGCTTTACGAAAATCGAAGTAGATCCATACCTGTTACCGTAGGATGTAGTTAATACACGTTGAATACTTCGATCCTGCAGATAATTTAGTAATAGGGGTGAGGCATAATGGCACAGACTTTCTCGTACTAGTTTTATAATTTTTTTGGTATAGGCTAGCTTTTCGGTCTTGACACATGCTCTTGGCAGCTGCCAAGAGAACACATTTTCGAACATTTCTCCATTTAACGGTTTCCTAATGGTAGAACCGAATAAATTACTTTAAGAATGTTATAGAAGTGTAGAGCCTCGTCCTATAAGGAAATATTCGTTGAAAATTTGAATTTTTTTCACCGAAAACTTTTGAGTTCTCGAAAAACTCAAGTGAAAGACATTGGAAGCGCTTCCACTCACTAATGCAATAATGTATAAAAATCGTTGGAAATGTGCATATTAACGGCGTAAAAAATCTCCATTTTCAATTTGTATTGGAACAAATTTCAATATTTAGCAGTTTTTTAAAATTCGGAGTTAACGGTGAAAATGGGACCTATGCCACCTTTATGAGTGTACTTCACTATTCTTATTAGAAACTTAAAGAAAACATGTGGAGCCAATTTTGAAAATGTCCCAACGGCCTCATGTAAACTACCACAAAAAATTAATGAATGACGGACGTTCAAAGAGTCATACGGATGTTTTGAAGAAAGAAAGAAAGAAAGAAAGAAAAAAAAGAAGAAAAAAAAGACTTTTTTTTCGGTATCGCATAATGTGTAATTTTGTTGGAATCTCTAAATCTATTTTCGTCAACACTACATAACTTTCTCTATACTACGTATATTACTCCGTATATAAGTACCTACACGAAAAAGTAAAAGTAAGAACAGCAGTCATTTTCATTATGAATGCAGTTTGTTGTACCTAGCCACACTAACTGTTAATGTACCTTGAAACGCCCCTAGGTACATCAGTAAAATTCAATTCAATTAGTTTCACGATATACCTGAACATGCAACTAAAAACGCCCACAAACACCAGTAGAAAAATAAATACTGACGTTTTTACGGTTGTTAAAGATATGATAATAAGCTTATGACAGAAGCACTCGGATTTTTGTGATATAAAATAAAAATTACTGTTTTGAAAATTGTATACAAGTAAATAATTCAGTTTTTTCTTCTTCAAAATCATATTCATCAAACTACTAGAAACGGAGTTCACACAAATGACATTCGCCCCAGATTGTTAGGCAACCCGTACGCACTTATATGAGGAACATGAAATATCTTCGACGTAAGGACGTGACCTGATAAACGGCAGTGCATAAAGGGTTGCCTAACAACAAGGGGGAGATGTCACGCGTGTAATTCCGTTCTATGAAATTTCCCACATGATGTTCATTTGCAAATATTCACCTTTTTGATCCCTCTACATGTCCTTGAAGTTTGCAACATTTAAACTGACACACCTGTATAATATTTAGAGTACCATTCAAATAACCCGGTTTTTTATCTTCCTGAAAATTTGATATTTTAGACGCTGGCTTTGCTTAAAAGCACCATTTTTTTAATTAAAAATATTTGAAAATTTATTGGTCCTATTAGTTTAATGTTAATTAAATTTACGATTATACTAGAAAAACTAAATCTCTTTTCAATACGATTCTTTTCAAGAAATAATTTCAAGCTGTTTTTAAGATAATGTCGAAGGGTTTGAAAAAAACAAAAAACAAACGCACTTTCCGGTTTAAATATCCTCGAACATGTTTACGATTTTGACAAAGTTGTATTTTTTGAGAAACCTGTGATTTTGGTTGACTATCTTCAGCTATTGGATGCAAAAAAAGTGTAAAATCATGAGTCCTTTCAAATGTCAATAATAATAACGTACGAAAGGTTCGAATAACGTTACACATATGTGTTTTTAATTCAAAAAATTAATGACCATGGTATACTATAGTACTATTTGGTGTACTACATTATACCGAAGAAAAATAAAAACCTCTGTCTTCAAAACTATAGATGTAGGAAGACGGCGAAAAAATTCAAACTGTTGCAATTTTAGGAAATTACACAATTTTGTGAATAATCCTGTCTACGGTTTAATGCGACAGACTTCTTAAACCTGAGAAACACTAATACAGAACGAGTTTCCTACTTATCTGGGGGCGACATGTGGAAAAGGGGCATGTGCAACTTTGCAAGATATGATTTCCCACAAGTTCAGTGGAAAAAGTGGATCAACTACGACCCTCCTACTAGCCCTAGACATTTGCAACATATACTGAAGTAATCTGCATTTGCGAAAGAGCCGACTGCTTGTTTCATCAAAGTCATAAATAAAAATAAAACACAACTAAAGAGAGCTTAAAAGAGAATTCACAAAAATAAATGAAGATAATGTAAGGAGATTAACGGAACTAAAAAATAAAAAGAAACGGGAAAACAGAAATTATTTGTAAAAAAAATACAATAATAAATAAAAAATCAGCCGGTGTAGACCCGACATTTGTAAAACAAACATGGAACTTTCCTACCATCTTTTGGGCGCTCAAAACACAACAGCAACCATAGTCGCGTGATTATCAGCAACGAGCTGGCACGAGTACTACCCTCGTCGCCACCTTCTTCATTTTGCGCGTGATGTACACCGAGTTGATGCGTCGCACGCGCCCGGTCTCGGGCGCCACGGCGGCGGCGGCGGCGGCGGCGGGGGTGGAGGCGGGGGCGGGGGCGGGGCGGGGGGCGGCGGGGGTGACGGTGAGGGCAGGGATATCGCCGCCGCCCCCGCCATTGTCCTCGTCGCCGCCGCCTACGACGAAGAGCACGCGCTCCTCCGCAGGGGCGACGCCGTCCATGGTGGCGTCCGCGCGACAGACTGCTTCGGGCGACGGCGGTGACGGCGCGGCGCAGGTGAAGCGTTATCGGCTGATAAGCCCTGCGGTGTGGAAGGGGCCAGCCCATCCAGGAAGTGTCCGAGGAATCGTCGCGGAAGGGACCCGATCGACGAGGAAGCGTTGCCTCGACAAGGTGGCGAATTAAGAGGCTCTCGAGACGCTTGTTTAGTGACATCGACGTTCACTGTTACAACGCGTCTTCAAGCTCCATTGATTTAAGTTATTTGGCAGGAGAAACATTGGAAGACTCACCTACAATAATCATTAACCCAATATTCATTGTGTTGGTTCATTAACTAACTAGTACACGTAGGAACATAATACAGTAGTATATTTATTGTAGGTAAATACCACGAGTTCTTTGGAGATTGTCGAAAAATTCCCGATTCCTGAAGCGGAACATGAAAATTTCCAGAGCGCGAGTGGTATTTAATAGAACTATTCCACCAGTCAAATTATGTCCAAGAGAGTTCCAAAATACCCTAAATATTGAAAATGTTAAAATCAAAGTGGTTACGTTGTAATACATAAGCGGTTTATTGGACATCGACATAGCGATCGATGTATACCGCCTCCTAACAGGGATGAGAGACAAGTTTATGATTGGCCAAAAGAGTAAGGAGAACCAGTAAGCAAAATCGGATAGAAGAAGCGAAAAACTTTTTTGTGGTACACCGCCCTGATTGGGGCATTTTGAATATGTTGTTAAACACTATTGGTGTTAATTTCACGAGTGGAATAGTCATATGAAATCGCAGGAGTGCATTAAAAAATGTTCGATTCCCACAAGTTGACTTCATAGAAATTAACGAATGTACTTATGCCGAACAGCTAAATAAACATACGACAAACATTAATTACATTAATGAAGGTCGGACTTTCAGGGCTCGCTGTGTCCTATGATTGATGTTGCAGCATAAAATTGGCCAATACATGGTAAGACAATTCGGACAAAAACGATATTTCGCGATACTCTAGATGTATTGTTAAAAGTCTTTGGTATTATCTTCATGAGAGGAATAGCCACTACAAATATAACAACAAAAGAAGTTGTACCAGTGCCTGTAAAATTGAAGATTAATAATTTCAATACGTAAATTTTCGTAATACCAAAATTCTCAAATAATGAGGGAATTCTGTTTCCTCATTAAGAGCGTCGGAATAATCAAATTCGGCATTGAATTTTAGTGGCATTTCCTTATCTTCGTATATTTGGATAGATGGACGGTGAATTCGTAACAATCGACTAACATTTATGACGGATATTACTGCATATGATTACTGCTCGCGCATGTTGACTTGACACACGAGCTCCCTAGTTCTTGTCCAGCGCTGAATAGCACGGCCCGTTGAGATACTTAGGTCCGGCTCGGGGCGGCAGCTACCAATTTCAATTCTTCCACGATCTACCTCGCGCCTCCAAAATAATCGTAGCATTTCTCGTGGCACGCTTTGAGGCGTTAATTTCATGTTGACAGTTGGTACGTCCTCTGAAGCCGTGATGTAGCCAGATCTCTCCTCTCCCCGCACCCTCTACAGCGGAATATCAAGAAATCTTGCGCGTATAGTACGTATACTTGTATTATGTATATGTAATAGAAATATACTGAAAAGTCGATAAGAGAGTATGTGCATTTTTGTGTTCCCCTTATTGCAGATCTGAGATTAGCAAGGGACAGGTTTCGACCCCCTGGGGGTCGATGAAATTTCGAAGGGAGTCACTCATGGTAAGGGGTCGATATATCCAATATGCAACGACAACTGATCGGTATAATTTCATTATTAAAAACATACCAATAAGATTGATAATTGTTTTCTGATATGAAGCTTCGAAACGTCTATTAATAAATTTCAAATTCGGTCCTCTTGGAATCAATTGAATCGTTGACAATTATAACACGCGATTTCGTGTATGAAAACCTGTTTGTAAAATTAACTACAATTGATACACAATGGAACAAATTTTCTCGTCTAGTCGTTTTCTTATTCTGTGGGCTACCTTTTCGTTTTCCCCTCCCTCTTTCAGCTGTAAACATTGGCAACTAATAGACATTTTTTTCAAATTTTCTCATTTTATTTGTCCCCGAATAGTACAATTGAAATATTATTTTAAGGCAATTGCGGACATACACGGAAATTTTCATTGAACATTTTGGACCCATTTTTCATACATACAGACAGGCAGACAGACAGACAGACGGACGGATAGACGATTTGAAGAAAGAAAAATTGTTTTCGGTATTAAGAGTCCTCAAAATGTGTTTTCCGTTGGAATTTTGAAATCGGTCTTCCGTTGCATTACATACATTTCTCCACAATACATGTATTACTCTGTATATATGTACGTCCACAAGAAAGTAACTAGATATGCTACAGAATGGTATAGACTTTCTCAAACAAGTTAGCTTCTGGTATTTTTTTTTAGACTGAGCTAGCTGTTCGACTGTGCACCACCCTCTCCCAAGCTGCTGGTATATATTGTCGCCACAACGACATTTTTCTCACATTTTCTCAACTTTTTCGATCCTCTTATAGTAGAATTGAAACGTCTTTAAGACTATTACAGAAGAGTAAAATATATACATATACATTCTATGGAAATTCATTGAAAAATTTGGAGCCTTTTTCAGAAAATGTTTCTGAAAACAGAACAACACAACAATCTGAACTGTAACATAAATAGTTATTTTCATATTTCGAGGTTAATATATGTTCATTTCAAATTAAATTGTGCAAAGGTAGTTGTCAAAAAATGTAATAGAGAAAACAAACATGCTATTGACTTGTAAACTTAAATACTTGAATATGACAACCGGTATTACGTAATTGCGATCTGAGTTTAGGCAGATAAGGGAGGGCCTATATTACCGTACCATCGCACAGAACACATGAGACTTGGCTACAATACAAATTTATTATATACTTGAGCAGTGTGCCACTACGTCACTACGCCGTTAATTCTAAAATAAACAGAAACTTCCAAAACGAAGTTAGATAAACTACCGAATGAACAAATTGAAAGTCGCCCTTGCATTGCCTCTTGATCAAAGGTGGGCAGTTTGTAGAGCACGTGCATGTAATGTAGTTTATCAGAAGTTCCGCGAAGACATCGTGCATGTAGTGAATGATAATGGTATCGGTCAGGTGCTAGGCAAAGTTGATGATACACGAGTTCAGTGTGAGTCATGTTTCTCCACTGAGCAACGCCGATGTTTTATTAGGGCCGAATAGAAGCTTCATGAGAGAATAGTAGTATTAAACTATGCAAACACATTACAAACGTTTGTGAGGTCTAAAATGTCTTATTTTAAAACAGCACAATTCATTAATTAAATGACTTTATAATTTTAAATTGTCAACGCAATAGTCACCCCGACCGGGAATCGAACTGAAGTCTCCTGGTTTGACTGCGACTTCTGAGCTACCGAGACGAGTTCCACCTTCAAATAGTTTCTTAGTCCAGATAAGCTGCCTGGATTCATACTCGATTGCCACTACACTGTCGCCTTCTTGGATAAGCAATGTCCCAGTGTTCTCTGCAGACAGTAATGTAAATCTACGTGGTCCAGTCAGTAATGTAAATCGAATGAATCTACTGTCACAAATACGCCACCGCCGGGACTCGATCCCTAGGACCTCCCGAATAGCGCGCCGCAGATATACTTATAATATTACCACTGAGCCATCACATCAGATACCAGAAACGCGAATACGCAAAAACGCAAAACGTAAATATTTCTGTTGAAAATAGCTGCTGAGCGCCAAATGCATTATAAGGCTCTGACGTTAACGCACTTGTGTACCACCAAGGATGGCAATTCATGGCGTTGCTCATTTATCGAAACTAACGTTTTATAACGACAAAAATGGATTTAAATATTTTAATTCGATAATTTTTACTGCTGTTTTTAAAGAAAATTGCAAATGCAGATTAAATTTTCTTTGATTTTTTTTAACAGCAATGCTATCAACTGGTTCTACATCCCACATCCCTACCTACAGGTTCTCGGGAATGGACAAGTCTCGTCCCGTGCTCCTTCCTTCACATTTATCTTGTCTCCGACCTCGTTACTATATGCATGCCAACATCTTTTTTAATGTAGGCTATTTAGGCTACGTTGATTACCAAGCTCGGCGATTTTAATGTTTTCATGCCATCTTTCCGTTAGAGGAAGGCCTATTCAAATATATTCCAACCCCAGATTTTATGTTTCTCAGAGCTTATAAATGACACACACATTCAAAATGAAGGAATAATACTACATTAAGAAATGTTAACTCAAGATGTGTATATTTCGCGAATGTTCATTCCCACCTGGGCATAATATTCTGGGGAAACACAATCTCTAGCTCTGTCATTTAGATTACCGAAAATAATTTTACGAATAATAGGCAATTCTCATCCACGTGATTCTTCTAAGTCTCGCTTTATTAAGCTAGGAATCCTACAATTGCCTTGCCTTTTTATTTATTAATCAATGTTTATTGTCAAAACTGTCTCACTCAAAGACGAGAACATATTTTCGTCCAAAACAGACATCTATAATTATAACACATATCGTAGGAATCACATGCATCAGATAGGTGTATCAAAAACTCAGCCCACTACAAAGAATTCACATACATTTACATTATATTACAAGACATCGCTACATGACATTAAACAAAATAGATTCACACGTTTAAGTGAGAAATTCTTCTATGTCGCATTACTTTTTCTCAGTAATCAGAGATTATATTTATCATAAAACGTTACAAAGAATTTACTTTAAGTTATAAGTGCATTAATTTCCATTTGTACGGTTAATTTAAAAAACAACTAAACAAGCCTGTAACAAGTATTATACATTTCAGCTTCTGAGTCAATGACCTCATCTCGAAATCGTTTTCCATGTTCTCACGACACGGGCGGATCCACGGGGAGGGAAATGAGGGAAATTTCCCCATATATTTTTTTTCTGTAACTATTAATTATAAACTTGACACGAAACTTTTAGGCAAAAATATTTTCGGATAATCATTAAAACGAATAAAATCGTATGGCAGCATGAGCCGAGTGTATCCTGCGACATTTTACAAAATCTGTAATGACACATTTACACAAAACATTTTTAATTTCCCCTCCTAAATTTGTCTCTGGATTCGCCCCTGCACGACAGCAGGGCAATTCATTCACGGGAGGCACGGGATTTATTTACTCTTTGGGCACGAGAGGATACGAGAAAAAATCTGTAGCTTGTTTGCTGTTGCTAATAGTTTTGATTAAACGGGAGCGAGTATTATTAATATTATAAAATCTTGGCGAAACAGTTTTTTTGCCACTTGAACTCATAATCCAACTATAAGATGTGATTCCTGAGCTCGAGAATAGCTGTATTCAGAATCTATCTTGTATATGGCTTAGGGTAGGGATCCCAGAATTAATAAAACTTGGACAAAATACAGATCTCCCCGCTGCACGTCACACATTAATGTTTATTAATAAATATGTAAAACGTGCAGGAATGTACTGCAAGTACTACCAGCTAGTGTTATGCTCCCTGAATTTACCGATCTGATTATTTTCATATAGTTAAGCATTTATTTACAAATTAATTTCACAGAAATTATTAAGCTTCAGAACTGGGACCAAAAGAGTGACAGAAAACAGAGGTTTTTCTCGTCGATGACGCTGTGTCGCGCCATCTGTTGAACGAAGTGATTCCGTCGACGCAACTCAAACAGAATGAGTAAGAAAAGATGCTTGTCACCTTGGAACACGACCTTGAAAAGCAGTTACGTGTATTGACTTCTAAGTTTCTTTACCGAAACCAATTCTAAGTGTAGAGTTTATATTTCTAGTGATCTTGAAATACCGGTTCGAGATGTCACACGCCCCAAAATATAGTTTTAAGTTCTAACTGATAAAACCTTTTATTCACGAAGTAAAATACTTGGCATTAATTGGATTTTAACACAAGTCTTCTCGCGATCATTGTCATGAAATCCATTTATTATTTTTTCAAGCCCTTTCCTACGATGTAAAAGTTGATGTCCGTCACGGTTTTTAATAGATATTTTTCAACCTTTTTGCATAACTGCCTAAATTATTTCATCCGGCCACCATATCTTGTTGCATCACATATTCACAGTTCATGACTAAATTCGCAAAGAATATAGGTCAGCTAAGAATGTTCTATTACGAGATTACGCGCCAAAAACGAAAGTCACCGGTAAGACTCCACCCAGTCATTTGCAATTAGTTTCACTCACGTTCTGCAGAGAGCAGTCACCACCATACACATTTAACTACTCGACGTGCCGCTAGATGGCATCCGCGCCGCATTTCGAAACCGAGCGAGCCCGCGCCCGCGCACGGTGCGAAACGTCTAGAACCAACGGCGCATCGCGCGCATGCGCACGAGGGAGGTGCGCGCGACCGCGCACGAGTGCTTCCGGCTGGGAGCGAAGTTCGACCGTTGCCCGCGAGGCAGGCGCTCCGTCTCGTCTCGAGAGCTCTTGCTTCGCGACCGCGCACGAGCCGGCGAGCGGGGGCGGAACGGCACTGCCGCGTGCTCTGGCACTCGCCTTGAAAAACACGTCGAAAGCGATTGTGTATCTCGTGGAGAGAAAAGAAAAGAAATCGCGTTTGGGAAATTTTGGGTAGCATCGCCGGAAAGATGAAGGAAGATCCGTCTCTTCAACTAGGATTTATTCCAGCTATGCGAGATTACAAGTTTGGAATTTTCATTTAACGAAAGAAATACTAAAATTAATTTTCTTCTCAATTAAAATAAATTATGAATTAAATTCAAAAAAATAAGAAACCAATCTCAATTTCCCAGTTAAATTTCTGCCCGGATTGTTGGCAATAATACAATGTCACAAATAGAAGTATAGAAAATACAGCTCGCTTAAGTCTACAACGGCACTTTGTCCCCTGATATATATCAATCAATATTAAAATAAATCAAATCCACGCATTATACTGAATCTTTAATGGCTTTGGTTGTTTACCATTCCATTATATTGCCCTACATTGCTACACATTCTGTAACATGTGTAACATACACATGCTAAACAATCTCAAAGGTCATTTATCTTTAAATCTTTGTGATAAACCCATAAGAATATTGGAAATAAAACTTCGCTTAAAATAGCACTTCTAAAACATAATTTAAGATTATTTATTAGAAAATTTATTAACACAACGAAGTTATTAAATATTTCAGTCTTAATTTACACTTTTATATAAATTTGGATCAAATTAAAATACACTGATTTACATTGAAAGGTACCTTAAAATCAGACTGACTTGAATTTTTATCTTCGAATATGGTGGAAAGAAGATCAATATCATTAGTATAACAAAGAACGGAAATACGAATATCTACACAGGAAACTGCAGCGATAAAAAGAAAACAAAGCCACTGTACCAGTTTCATAACACTAACAAGACTAGTTGAAATACTTCCAGTGGAGTCCAAAACATTTTAAAATAATAATAATAATAATAATAATAATAACAACAATAATACTAATTCAGTAAATAAATAAACTACGTAGGCGACGTTTTGGAAGGAGTGAATGTTAAAATCAGACGGGAAGTCTTGTAACTAATTGTTCCACTAAACTATTATTCAGCGTAAGTCCCAACGGCAACATCCAATTAATATATACCTTACTTAAAACAATACTAAGTAACTGCAAACATAGCTGAATACTTAATTTACTTCCCGTTGAATGAAATAAGGAGATGCACTAATATCTCTTTTGTTTCACACTTGATTAATAAGAAGACTACACGAACGCGAGCTTTTAAATAGACCCCTTCTTATGCACAATGCAACACACTCTACAATTCAGCAGTACGAGCTGGACAAGGTCTTTACCATGCAGATATCACACTTCGTAGAATTGTCTGGCATGTTTTCCTGAGACCAATGTTCTCTGAAGGCAGACTGTGCTGCATATATTATCCGGAATTAACTGCAATTCCTGCAAACAAGAGCGAATACCGTTCCTGGGTCTAACGTAGACGTACATATTATTGGTAATCAACATTCCCGACTGCTTACACACTTATAATAACTATTAATGTTGAAGGCAGTATCCGTTCATCGACTTAGGTATACCCCACTCCCAGACGACTGTAAATTGTCGCTTATCCCATTCTAAGACCGGTTTTTCTTACAACCCATAACCTCCATCAAATCGAACCGATTCACTGAACTAGAGAATTAAGCACAAGAAGCATAGGTGAGGGTTTTAGGCTGATAAAGGAGATCACTTAAGCAAAGTCGCACTCTAGTAAATTCTCGATTCACTTAGTAATTTAGAAAATTCCTAACACTAATTACTGCATCACAATTTGCGAAATACCAGACGCATACAGATAATAAGTACCCTAAACTGTCAACAAAAAGAAAACACAATTTTATTAAAAAACTTCATTTTGGTAGATGTAGGACATAATGCACTACTTTCCAGAAATGCATCACTTTATGCGACATCGCCAACAAAACTTCGATGTCTAAAATTACATGGAGGTCAAAAAAGCATCGCTCCAAAACCGCCATAAATATTGATGTCTTTAAAACTACTTTAGTAATCATTGATGTTCACGTTAAGGTCCTCGAGGTGGCTGCTCGAGGATAAACTTTATAATGTAAGCCTCCTTGCCCTGTGCAAGAGGCCCTTGCCCTAAATAGGGATTAACGGGCTAATAACAACAACAAAAATAATAATAATAATAATAATATTAATAAAATGTTCACGTGGGGGTAATTTAATTTAAAGGTAGTCGCATTTATTAATTTTTAATTGAGGTTCAATTGACAAAACAATTCAAAAATAACCAGGATATTTAACAGCTTTTATCATTATAATTCAAGAATTATTTAGACTTCATTTATCAGAAATGAAAACATGATTTTGATTAAACTTGGTGGCTACGGCAAACATTTTACTGAAATCCACATGATTTTGATTATTCTCTCTCTTGATCACATTGGTCTGAAGAATGTTGAATTTATTAATGTCTAAAAATCATTACAATTTTTTGGTACGGTTATTTTTTTCACTACAAAATATTAAGAAAAAAAATAGGTTAAAAAACATCGGCTTCAAAAAATCGATATTACATCTATCGATGTTTACAAAACATCGACATCGCATCCTTACTCGCCACCAGACCTGAGGTATTTGTCGTACCCTGGAGTCAATATTAGTATTCCTCCTCCCAATGTTTGGACACCTCCTTCCGTCGTAGGAGTCTGCCGCCTCGAACAGCTGCTGTGACTCTCACAAAGTTTGGACGAAATGTCTCCTTTTTGTTGTCGAGTGGAAGTTACTTTCTGGATGTGTCTCGTATTTCGCAAATGGGATGCAATGATTTGGGCCAAGAATTTTCTAAATTATTAAAGAAAATTACGTTTTTTTGTTGACAACGTACTTTCTGCATTTGCATCATATAATCGAAACTTTGAGGGCGTAATGGTAATTTAAGTAGTTCATGAACACGATAATTATTCTTTGAAACGCAGAAATTTTTGTTGGAGATAAATCCTCGTACCCGTCTACGTGGTATCTTACAAGTCTCAAAGAAAGACGTTAGACAGATGCATGCCAATTTTCAAAACAAAAACAATGTCTCGACGACACCAATTTTGAAGAAACGCGTACTGAAATGATACTCAAATTGACATGCTATTATATTATAATCTTTGAATTGATCACTTTCAACACGCTGATCTCTGAGAAAATTCATGACCTTTTTTTTTGTAGCTCATTTTAAACTCAAGCAGTTCTTCCACCCGATTTTGGTTATGCATGCATGCATGCAAAGCTGTCATGCAGGTGTCATTTGGAGGCGGCGGCCGCGAATGAAGCGACGACGGAGAACACCAATAACACGCACGCCAATGAGCACCCGCGGCCCCACCCGCCAGACCCAGTTCCACAGGCGCAACCATATGTTTTCGCGAGTCGGGCGGAGGACGGCATGTGTGAGACAGAGCGTAGCACCGCATCTTGCGACACAGTACGCAGGTCGAGGCCGATGGCGTTTCAACAGGCAAGACTTCGCGCAAGAGATGACGGTAATGCATATGGAAGTGAACTGAAACAAAATAGTAATTTGAAATGTGCTCAAGTTAGGAGCGCCAAAACATTTTTTTTCCTTAGCTCTTTTTCCAGTCGAAGCCAGTCAACCTCTTCACCCCTATAGCGTGCAACTCTAACCATAAACTCCTGTAGACACACTTGCTGACACGCACCCCGCCCCCTCTGAACAAACGCGGCGGGTCCGTATTCGTTCCAATATCTTTTTTCACCACGCTAATATGACAGAACATTATATACAATATAAACTATCACTATATTTACAGCATCTTTCAAATCAAACAACGCAGTTCATCTCACAGCAGAAAGGGAAGTTCCGGGAGGAGGCAGAGGGTTGCAGGGACGGAGCAGCACAGGCAAAGGAGCGTTCACGCACGAGGGGTGGTCAGAGTTGACGAAACGCATGAAGACGGGTGGGGTGGGGGGCGTGATGCGTCGGCAAGTGGACAGGTGGGCTGTACGTGACAGCGGATGTGTCCGGACACAATATTTACACGGGCGGTGAGGTCACGCTGGCGACGGCGCGGCGTTAGCCTTTCAGCGCAGTGCACTGTGGGGGCGAAATGACGCCAAAAGCGCGGAGCGAAGCATATTCTTAATCAAGGAAGAAAAAAAAACACGCGACAAACAAAAAAGAGACTACCGAAAAGGAATACGTTCTGTTTTTCATGCACTCTTTCGAAAGTCACTGTTTATTTTCAACTTCCCTTAAAAGTGTGAGATGTCTGAATGTCACTTGCCTTCCACACATGCAATGGAGTACATTTCGGAAGGTTTCATTCTTTTCTGCAACGTTCCTTGTGTGTTTCATGAAGATTATAATTTCTTTTCTCTTTCATTATCCCAATTCTCTATATCATCCCAATGGTTGCATTTAATTACAATACTAACAAAACTAATACTTTTATTTCGCAAAGGTACATTCTCACGTTCATATTCTCGTAAACCTGCGCATTCAGAGCTATAAAGTGTTGTTCAATCCAATCCAATGATGCCTTATTTTACGTGTAAATTCTTCCACCTCACCACGCAAATTTCGATACGCTCCTTGCGGTTTCTAGCAGAAAACGAAGGGATTACTCAGGTGGCGAAAAAATTGGCGATTTAAATTTAGCTTAGAGGCTTCATTTAGGCTAGATCGTTTACTTTCCGTAAATCTACAACATGCGACTGTCGGCTTTACTTTCCTTTAGAAGAAAGGCGCATGAAATATTTTTTCGCTCTTAAAAAAATCCACAGCTTCGAGCGCATTTGAACCCGCAAACTTGATTACAACAGACCGATACGCTAGCCGTTACACCACTGAAGCCGATTTGTTTTCGTCCCAAGTGCCCTTTGTGGCTCAGAGCGCGATATCCAGGAAGAGAATAGGGAAGAAAGGCGTCGCCCCGGGGCCGGCGCAACGAGGCGCCAGATCAGCGCGAGGCGACACGACGCGACGCGACGCAAGCATCGATAGCAGCTGAGCCTGCAAGGCCGTTCGCGACTTTCCTCACTGCAGACAGTAAACGGTTGTCGTAAAAAGAGTGAACAGATGCGACCAACTTCTGATTTTGTTAACAATGAAGACGGAGTGAATGAGATATGAAACACCAACGCTACGGAGACGTTGCTAACAATTAAACTACGATCAAAATGGGGATGCGATTTTTACGTTCAGATTGACCAAAGTAGACTATATCAATAAGTTCTCTATTTTTACGAATTGTCCATGTATGGTCGAAATTTATCTCCTTGTGAACGAACTGGAAGGGCGCTCAGTCAGGTACCAACAGGTGGCTTAGCGATTGTCCGACCTGGCGTGTGCCGATGGGAAATAGTGTCGATATTGAAGTTCAATATTGATGCTTCCAGACGCGACGTGCCTGCAGCGAAAGGAAGTAATCCACAAAAGGTTGACGATGAATATGCAACAATTTTTACTGTAAATGTCTGGACGTTTTAAACTTTCACACCATAAGACACTAAAACTGTATCAGATTGATTTCAGATCTGAGTTGACAATTTGCTAATGTTGCTAATTATTCAATCCGCCAATGTGCACTCCGTATGTCCTAATACGTCCACATAGTATGTGAAGCAAGCAAATATCATGGAATGCACTTGGCATTTTGTATGCTCTTCCTCTTGAAGATTCCAAGGACCTACGATAAGTTTTACTGACAAAGGATAAGGAAGATACATCTGATAATTTTTAAAAACACATTTTGTAAAATGATCAAATATTAACTTACGCAGTGCCAACAATGTTATCTAAATAAAAAACAAAACGCACCAGTTAACAAATACATTAATTCCCAAAATATTGATTTGCACTTTTAAGCGACTAGGGAAAAATTTGTCTTGGATAAGCGAAGCGAAAAATCTTCCCACAATCTATTTCACAGAACGACCACACCCTATTACTGCATTTATCAAAGCATTAATCAAAAGTATGATCAGACAAGTGTCACAGATAAGAAAGAAAAACGTTTCATCACATCAATAGTTTTGTAACATCAAGGTTCAGTAACTACCCCGGTCTATTTATACTAATATAAACATTTCGCGAGAAATAAATATTTTGTTGTTAAAACACATGAGCGAAAACAGTATTTCTATTTCAACATCCAAGTTCGCAAACGTTAATTTTTAAACTAAAATAGTGGGATCTGTGATTGGAGAATTCATGGACTACGAATGTTTGACAGGACAAAATAAGAAAATGAGGTGATCTTCAATATTACAGATAAGATTAAAGAAAATTAAATTGACTACCAGCTGAAATTTTGGAGAATTCAAAATGGTGCATCTCAGTTGGAAAGTATGCAAGTACAAACTTGAGAAGATATTGATGAAAATATATAATACAGTATCCATTTGTTAAAAAAATAAAAATTTGGCATTTCACAATTTTACATTGCGTACAGCACATAAGTAGACGAAACACGAAATATCAATGTTAACGCTAAATATTAATAATGGAAATATATTATTCGAGATTTCTTAATAGTTGACATTAAGAAACATTTATATCTTTACGCATATTATGCATCGGTTGGACGCAAAACAGATAACGTATTTTCCAAGAACCTCGCTTCCATGAAATCTGCAAAAAATCTAAAGTACTAACCTATCCTACCCCTATCGATACTTTGGAACATGAGATACGAGTCCTATCTTCAAACCTGCAACTTGCATAAAACGCAAGCTCTTGTCAGCGACCGCAGACTCTGCAGCAAGCAGCAGCACAAAACTCGATATTTCCAACTAGAAGAAGTTTTTGAAGATAGTTTTATTGGAATTTTTATTCACTTTATCTCTTACTTTTAATACTCTAAGAAAAGCAAAGGTTTTGAATTTCTAATTAAGATAGGAAGTATAAACATTAGGGATTAGTGAATTTTCGATGGCATTGCAATGTGGTAGGCTTGTTTCAGGCATAAAATCATCCTCCTTGAAAATTCAGAGTGCATACAAAGGTAATTCTATAATAACATTTTGAGGCTACACGTATGTAACAATACATTTTGTGTGTAAATAACAATGCAATGTGTAGGCATAATTACGTCACTGCGCCTTAAACTCCTCAAAGGCGTGGGACACCGCTCCGCCCGCCCAACCACGCCTTCGCCCGGCAAAACACTACTCCCTTAGCTGTTCCCGAAATTAGCAGACAAACGGACAGGCAAAAAATTGTACGAACTATTGAATGGATTTTATGGTAATAATATATTTCAACACTAGCTACAACGCAACGTCGAATTCACCCGATGTCTGGAGGGGAATTCTGATCGATACTCCCCCCCCCCCTTTCCGATCAACACCAGGAGATGCCGGAGCAATGCTCCAACGGGCCCCAACAATAACGCGCGATCCCTACTTCCACTTTCGCACCTCTTACTTTACACCCACACACACACCCACACACACACACACACACATACCACACACACACAAACACACACCACTCACACCCACTCACACACCCACCACACACACACCATACACACACACACCACACACACACACCACACACATACACCACAACACCACAACCACACACACACACACACACACACACACACACACCACACACACACAACACACACACCACACACACCACACCACACACCACACACCACCACACCACTCACACACCACACTCACCATCACACACCACACCACTCACACACCACACACTCCACACACCACACCACTCACAACACACATCCACACACCACACCACTCACACCACACACACACACACACACACACACACACACACACACTAGTTGGAAGAATAGAGCTCGACCTGGGTTGGACAATGCCCGACAGGTGGGAGATTCCTGGATGGGCAAAACCTCACAAGCCGAAATGTACGTCGGCGTCGAATCTCACCACTCAACGGGAAAAGAACACCGCTCCCTCCCATGATAAAAACATGCCCTACACATACGGGACTAATAACCTTAGCAGTTGATGCGCCTGGAAACACGAAATAACCAATCACTTATTATTTTAGTTCCCCAACAACTGAGCAAATGACAGACACGTTTTCAGAACTCGGGCATTACTCGGAGATGCAACAACTGGTTTAGACGCAAAACGTTTACTCTTCCGTAATCACGTCATTCGTCATGAGTCACGACACGAGTCTGCCTGAAGCGACGCCGAGGGAAGCGACAGCGGCCGTCGCACGGCGAACACGCAA
Source organism: Gryllus bimaculatus (assembly GCA_017312745.1). Lineage (NCBI taxonomy): Eukaryota > Metazoa > Arthropoda > Insecta > Orthoptera > Gryllidae > Gryllus > Gryllus bimaculatus. Next base: position 20,273,646 of record BOPP01000002.1, read on the forward strand.
GCGTCCACGCATCGCGGCCGAGGCGGCAGCGTCGCGCGTCCTGCGCGGGACAATACCCGCTTGCGAGAGGCGGGGAAAGTGGGTCCCTTGGCGCACCGAGTGGGAGGAGGCGGGGCGGGGCGGGGGAAAGGAAGTCGGACGAAAGGGAAGACGCGTCCCACACGCGGGCGGCGCGGAGGGCCCTCGGCGTCGCGGCGCGTCGCGTCGCGTCGCGGCCTTGGGAAGAAGCGTCGCGTCCCGGGAGAGCAGGGTGGAACACCCGCCGCCACTACCAATTCTCCATTGCAGCAGCAGTGATTCAGCTGGACATTCTTATATTCCATAACATCCATTATCAATATGTCACATAGATTTTATTTTTATTATTTTTTTGTTATTTACGGTCGCATCAACATCTAGGTCATTAGTGACCACTATTGCTTTTAACCGTAGGGTAACTGTGAAGATGACATGATATGGTGATGATAGGGGTGTGTGTGAAAGGATGAACACAATACAACCAAAAGGACCGAAACCAACCGAAAGGACGAACACATACAACCATGCCCGAGACGGGACTCGAGCCCGTGATCCTTCGGGCCGAGATCGCTACGGCACTACTACCGTAATCATTTGCCATCCGGACTGGCTTTCTAAAATCTTTATTACAATGGACTTCAGCACTTTACAAGTTAAAATAGTCATGTAAGAGTGTTGAATTACAACACTTGTCTCTCTCGGTGTTTTTTTTTTTAATTTCAATATCCACGTTGCTAACCTAATTACAGGTAAGTGAGGAACATCATTAATTGTTTACGACGTAAATAAACATAGTAAGAATATAAGAAACGTAACAAGGGGAGAAACGCTTGGTATACTCTCGGTCGAGATTGTTTATGACACTCGTTTCCACCAAAATGTGTGGGCAGGGGAGAAGAGGGTGTGGTCGATGACTAAGCGAGCAGAAATGATTCGCTTTCGTTCCCCGAACGTAAGCTAGCAACTTGCGTTGGAGTGTAGTATTTCCTATTATTTTGTCACGCCGTCGACCGAAGTATGTTGGCAAGCTAATATTTATTAAGGGAAGTGCGCCTCAAAATTTCTATTTAAAGAAATATTATTTCCATACGCTATTCGTTTTTTAACAATTAGGCTAGAGTGAGTTTAACTGAAAGCGTGATAATGGTGAAATCTTTCATCTTCGGCAGTAGCGGGCATAATTTTTAACTTCTCTATCAGAATTAATTTTAATAATTTCACATACTTTTCAACATAATTTGTATTACTTCATTCAACAATCTTTTTAAAGACAATATCGAAACACATAAAATTATTGTGAACAATTTTCTTAACCTCGAAATGCAGTTACTGATGTGACGCTTCCGCGGCATTATCAGCTAGTGCGAGAATATATTTCCATGTGGTCCAAGTCGAAGATGAAAAGTTTTCGCTGTGTCAAAATAATCTCCCGCTGGCTTGAACCAAGGATACGAAGTGTCAGATTTGCCTCCGTTAGGTCTCAGTTGCATCGCGTAATAAAATCGTCAGATCCGAAATCGCAACGAATAATCCAACCCAACAAATGTTTATACATACGAAGCCGAAGAATACTGGAGCATTTGCATGCGCTAGTGACCGTAATATTAGTGTAATTATCTCAACCAATCATTTATTAATGAATGCGGTACAGGCTGAAGACGTAAGTAGCAGCTTTTGAATTCTTTCTAATCGCAGCGAAACAATGAAGTTTGCAAGTAATATTCTTAAATAAGCAGTTGTACATTTGTGTGCATTCATTGTTCTCGTTATGAATTTGCATTATCAAAATCAAGTAAAATAAATTTAAAAAAAACACGAGGAAGAATTACTTCCTAATTTCATGTCCTTCAGTCTCTAGCTTTGCAGAGCACGAACTGATGGATTGCGTGTTTCTATGACGTTTCCAAGAGGATGTTCGACTACTTTCTTCAAAACACGCCAGGCCCCTTTCAACTGTCATTTTTTTTCTTCTATTTCTCATCTCGTTAGGACTTCGTTTTGTAGAAAGTTTAATAGAAAGCTCACTTACGCCACTTTGACCCTTTCCATCTTTATTAGGAATAGCTTGGTATTCCGTCGGTAGAAATACTGGAACAGAAGATTCACAGTATTTGTACAATGCGAGGAATAGAGTAACGTCGTAATATCACTATTCGATACTGAGTGTAAAATTATCACTGCTTAAATTAGTAATAGTGAAAACCTCTAATAGCGGTATGAGAAGCATAACAAAAAATTATCCCGACTTACAAATGTTTCAGTAACACGAGATTTTAAGACCTGTCACCATTAGCCTCGTATGTATTTCATACATTCGTACGCGCAGTCACGCTCAGTCATGTGTTTAGCACGACACTCACTCGCCACGGGATAACCGCAGACTTGACAACAGTCGGGAAGTGGAAACGCACACGAGTAAGATCAAAGAGCGATCGAGTGACGCGTTTCTTATTAACATACACGAGACACGTCCTCGCAACACGCACGCGTTAGCTAATCTCGAAGAGGAGCAGGTGGCAGCGACTCCACGCGAGGAAGCGCGTCAGGGACCTGCGTCAGCTTCAACTCGCGCCCCACGAAAGACGCCGACCAGCGGCGTAACTCACGGCCAAGTTCAATGGCAGACACATTCGAGGTTAACTGCCCGTGGGGCTCCTTACACCCATTACAAAAACAATTAAACACAATGGGTAGGTGAATGGAATTCTTGCGGCTCCTAACATATAGGCATCAGCCTATAGTAGGTATTGTAACGAGTGTACCCTAATATTTGATATCTAACGAATGTTCGGTACCTACACATCCAAGCGATGAAGAAATTCTTAAATTTTAAACTACATTCCTCCACAACAAACAATAACATGAATATGCAATAGCGAATATGCAATATGCAATAGCGTGAATCCTTGGTTACAATGAACTTAAGTCATTGGTCCCGTTCCACTTGCATTACAAATAAGCATAAAAAGATTCGGTTATATTGAACCGGAACCACAGAACCCGAACGCGGAAAGATTCAGTTATGGCTAACGTAGGAAATTACATCCTAATTGGATATCGTATGTTATTAGGCGATTAAAAGACCGTTCGGAGAGTTAGACGATGTTTGAGTGTGCAAAAGGCATTGAAAGGTGTCAAGACTGCATTACGACACAAAGCCAGAGGATGGACAATGCAGAATCAAGTATGGAGAGTACGAACTCTGGAGAAAAATTTAGATAAATTACTAATGAAAAATGTACGAAGAAAACAATTGAAAGAACTTGATATTACAAGTACAAATAAAGATATTGATATTATCAACTCGTACTGTTAATGAATTTTGTTGTATCTCTATATTAATTATTGTGGAGAAATTTCATTTAATTCTCACATCATCCAATGAAATGAATCTCTGATATAGTGAACCAAACATACTAGTCTCAAAAAGTTCACTATAACCGATGTCCACTGTATAAAGAACATTCCAAGTCTTCATCAGCAAATCGGGACAAACGATCAATTTTAGCGTGGGACGGAGTCATCCCGCCTTGAGCAAACCAGGGCAACTCAGACTGCGCCGCAGCGTGGCTGCATTCGAAGCGCGAAGGACGACCTTCCGCGGCAGTTAGTATGTGGCCCAAGAGCGCTCCGGCAGCGCACACACAAGTCATCACCTCCGCTCCCCGCTCTGCCGCGGTGACACGAGACACGCGGCGCCTGCTTTGGCCCCCATTCAACTCCGCCCCGGGGCACGTCGCGCCCGCGTGGCTCCTGCGACACGCGCGCACCCACTGAGCCACCGCCCCACCGCTCGACACCCGCAATGGGCTCCTGATTAACCTTTGAGGGATTTCTGCTGTTGACGATCAAGTGGTCCGGTTAATCAGAACGGTTACGAATTATCCCCTCCTCCACTTCCAGCTACACTTTGCCTGACCTCCGGAACTTTGTTCCTGCTCTGATTTGGAATGATCTACAAAGTCAGATAATGGAATACAGAAAAAGATGCGGGATGTATTAAATGAAGAGTAATGGCCGGAATTCATGAAATGGAAGGGTGCGATTTTCAAGAATAGTTAATAGCAGTTGAAGAAACCCGGCGTCGCCAAGTTATTTATAACACACATCTACTGGACATGAAAAGTAATGAATTCTATTCGTGAGATGGTAGACATTTTATTTAAATTCCCGCCCCGCCCACTCCCCTCCCCACCCTAAGCCATCCTCCAACCCAATCACGCGCCTGTCTGCACCGCTGCAATGCAATCCCTAAATACAGAAATGCATTGCGAGGTGCCGTTAAAGAAAAATTTGTTAAAACATTTGGAGATTAACATTTTGGATCGGGAAATCCCTGTTTTTTTTCTGTGTGGCTCAAAAGTATTCGTGCAAAATTTGACTGAAATTTCTACGTTCTATAGTTGTGTTCTATATATGCGAAAAGACGTTCTTCATGTTGCGATGTGCGACGGAAGTTGAAAAAGGATATTTATTTCTCTAAATAACCACGCCTATTATTTTTCATTCCTAAACTTCCAAGAACGAAAACCATACGAGAAAGAATACATTACTAATGGAGCTTAAAGAAAATGAAGATGGTCCGAGTGCAAAATTATCACCAAGCACACAAAATTACTGGACATACCTATTAAAGAATTTTAGTTTTTGCACGTAATATGATTTTATTTATGTGTAGCTAAGCAAATAAAAGAATAGTCCTTTTGTGAGAAAACCAACTTATTATAATTGTTAGTGAAACGACGTTAATTCCACATGGATATTCATGGAAATGCGTATGCACTTTGGAGTGGTATTACAACTCTCACATTCTTTTCTAACAGTTCTATTATGGTTTGTCAAAAAAAGTACGGTTTAACCTCTTACATTTTTCAACTCTGAATACATGTATATTCATTCAAGTGGGGACGTCATAATGTAAGAACATTCACGAATTCAACAACACAATAACTTTGAAATTCAATAACTCATCTTATAATATTACATAGAAAATATCACTTTGTTATGTTTATAGTATTTCGCACAGTTAGATAACATTCAAGAAAACGAACTCCTAAGGATCACTGTTTTTCCGAATTAGTGTTCCAACAGTTACCAAGGCTGAGAAGAAACTCTTAAACAGAACACTTCATTACCAAAACGACGCAATAAAGATAACTGGTTATGAAGAAATTTCTGATAAGAACGGGACAGAAAAATCAATTTCTTATCACAAGAATTTACTCCTTTATTTCACAATAACTTACTCCTAGTTAGAAATTAAGCATCACTAAATTACTAATACTACAGAAAAATCCAATCTACTCCAAACGCCTTTACTAAGATTCGACTCTCAAAATATTTTAGGTGAGAATTACGCACGTTTATTAAAATCTAAACAGTGCAAAGCCCGTTTACCCGTAGAAATTGTACCGTTCGGCAACGAACCTTTTAAACGCACTACTTCAGAAGTCTGCAACTACAACACTGGGGCGGTTCGCAGAAGCGAATGTATAATTTTTCACAAGCATTTGCGTCCGTCTGCATGAAACGGGATCGCACATCAAAACAAGGCTCAAGGACGCGGCTACGAAATGTCGAGTCCGTTCTTTCCCACGGAGGGCATTGTCTCCCGCAGCTGCGGGCGCCCCGCCGCCACCGCCGCCGCCTTCCCCCGCTCCCGCCGCGCAGCCAACATTTCCATGGGTAATACCGCGCGTGATTTGGAAATTGGCGATAAATCTCCGATACGCGAAGCGAGAAGTTCACGAGTGGCATTTAATAGGACTATTCCACTAATGAATTTATGTCCAACAGAGTTCCAAAATGCGCCAAATATTAAAAATGACTGAAAGCAATGCTAAATTCAAAGATATTATGTTACAGTATACACGCGGTTTATTGAACATCGACATACGGATAATTGTATACCGCCTCCTAAAATAGAAGAGTCACCAGTTTATGATTGGCCAGTAGGGATGTGCTGTACGAAAAATCGTATAGGAAAAGCGAGAAACTTTTTGAGATACACCGCTCTGATTTGGGCATTCTGTATGCATAGTTTAACATTATTAGTTTTAATTTCACGAGTGGAATAGTCGTAAGTAATTTCACTAGTGGCTTAAAAGTTCCCGAATCGATTAGCGACGAGTGTCAAAATTCAACACATGAATAGAAATCATAAATCGATGACAGAGTATGAACATAATGATAGAAATGGTAAAATATTTTTCTTGGTGGAATGATAAAAGTATTGATAACTGCAGTTTCTGTCATGGAAGGTTTATATACTCATTTTCCAAGAACAGTTGCACGACATCTGAGCTAAGACAGCGAAAGTACTTGCACATGTGAAGTTTTCGATTTTAGGCGCCCGTGCTTGGTTTATGGTCATCTCATTATACAACGCTATTGGTCGTATTCAAACTAATAACACATGAGTGGAATAGTCAGAACAAGATCGCCACAGCGCGAATGGCACTTTTGATACGGTCGTCGGGCTGTTTTACGGTGGCAATAATATTTTGGAATCTGTGAATGATAATACTAGGAATATTATTCTCTACTTAAAGAAAACCTAAAATGCTGCGAAAAACATAACACGATGAAAATAATCATTAATAAAATGTTTAAATGTTGCATATATTTCCTGGAGAGGAGGGGATGAATTTCCAAAGAACGAGTGGTGTTTCACAGGACTATTTCACCAATGAAAAATGTTCAACAGTTATAAAATGCGCTAAATACTAAAAATAACTGAAAGCATGTTAAAAGAGGTTATGGTATAGTACATACGCGGTTTATTGCACATCAACACTGCGATCGATATGTACCGCCTCCGAAGATAGACGAATCGCAGCTTATTACTGGCCAGAAGTGTGTGTGTGTGTGTGTGGGGGGGGGTGGAAAGAAAAATCGGAAAGAAAAAGCGATACTTTTTTGAGATACGAAGTCTTTTTTACATTTCATAAGCACAGTTCTGTACGGTTTTAATTTCACAAGTGGAATAGTCACCAACAGTCCTGTTAACAGAAGTTAACATTGAAGCAGAAGTAAAATCGGAGAGACAACATCCTCTTCCAAACGCACGCCACACCTCGCGAGCAGGTTCTTCCGAGTGTCAAAAGAATGCCTTTCGTGGTCGGGCGCCCCGCGGCCTTCCGGAGTTCCATCACCGGCGCGCGCCGAGGTGCGCTGCCCACGCAGTCCCGCCGCGTCCGCGTGCTTTTGGCGGAACTTTTGCAACCCTGCGGAACTCCGGGTAAACTCGCTCGGTGTGCAGCGGAGCGTCGAGCCCCGTTTTTACCTTGAGCTGCCTTCGAAGAAGAAGAAGAAGAAGAAGAAGAAGAAGAAGAAGACGAAGAAGACGAAAAATCAGCGACATATTTAATTGTAACATTCATAAATGTCATTGGTTCTCTACCGTAACAGAAAAAAAGAACTAGTTTTACGGATAATTGATACTGTAATACAACGCTGTACTTTATATGATTCTCAAATGACAACACTCCTTTTTGAAGATTTTCAAAGAATCATTCGGAAAGAGAACGAACGTTAATTACACAGAGGGCCAAGATGTCTAAATAAAATCAACAACAATTATTACAAGAAGCTATTCTGACAACGAATGAACAGAATGAAGTCGATAGTGGGTGGAACTACAAGCTCGTAGAGCCCATGAAATCCGGCAAAAGTACACGCGAGCTAATGAGAAAAAAAATATTTCTCATCCTTCAAACAACAAAAATTTGGCACAGTTCTTCATGAAATCTATTTTAGATATTAAGACACATTAATGCAGAATTCAAGCACATCAAAAACATCAACGATGTTGTGTTTGATACTAGATGTTACATGAAGTTTTGACAAAATCAACTGCGAGTTGTAATCATTTACTATGTGATCTGAAATAATTATTTGTAAACGAATTATAAGTACACTTTTCACTTTTCAATACAAACCATGTCATTCTTGAGCTTGTTGCAAACACTTGAAAATTTCCTTTTCACTGACATGATTGAATGGCCAATATGAAGTAACACAGAACAGACACGATGACACGAATACAATTTCTTCCAGATGCGAATATTAACAGACTATATCGAGAGGATGTCTTTGATCACAAGACAATTTTTTCCACTTTTTCACGCCACATGTTTCTACACATCCTAACCACTATGCAAACAATGAAGAACTGGACTTCCTACCGCTTTACCCACGTCACGAAAAGAACGATTAATTGTAAATGACGAACATCACCAAAGTTTAATACAAAGAAAGAGGTCGTCAGCTATCAACCATTATCTCTGAAATACACAAGCTATTTTAATCTTCTTCCTGAGGCGTCCGACAATGAATCACCGCTGACGAATTCCAGGAGTTCGCGGTATACAATCATCCAGTGCAGCACTCAGCCACCTTTGGCGACAATGGACAACCCGCAACGCGTGTGACAGACGATCAAAGGTCCCGAAGCGACGCGACGCGACGCCGTCGGCGGGGCGCGGGGCACACGTACCCAAGAAGAGCCGTGCATGGCGATGCAGCGTCGGCAACGGCCACAGCGACCGGCGAGGCGGGCGGCGCGAAGTCGACTGGAGCGCACGCTGGAACGGGCGGCGGCGGCGGCGGCGGCGGCGGCGGAGGTCTCGCTCTCCTCCGCGCGCCGCTGACGCCATCGCCAGGAGCACCTGCTGCCGCCCCCGCCCCCAACACGTCACCACGCGACCATGTGCGCGGCGCGGCGCGGCGCGGAGAGTTCCACCAACGACGTCGCGGTCCCGTTTCGAGCGCTTGCGGAGCGGGCGGGAGGTCTGGCAGGGCGCGAGCTCTTGTTTATTAGTCCGGAGAGTATTCCTGAATGAAGTAGGCGGGGCCGGTAGGTAGTTAGGAACCACCTGACTGGATTTCGTTATGGGTCCTCTATGGCGCTCGGAACGGCTAACGCGAGTGGGCGTTTTTACGATCGTCACGTCACCGCCTTATGCGTATAACATGTCAAATAATATATACATGAACGCGGGGGCATTGCAGGCGATTTAAAGTTACGTGGAGCTTAATTTCCTGTCACGTTATAAAGCATTTAAGCAGAACATCTTAGAAAAAATGTTAAATTCACTTGTGATATTATAAATATAGTAAGGAAGTTTTGCTTACCGTTTACAAGTACTTAGAAAAATGCCAGTACGTTGATATGATAATTAAATGAAATAGGCGCTTTACATTTTAAAAAATGAATTGTATTTTCGTTGACATCAAATGAAAAATCAACTGCCACATCATCTTAGCGTGATGTAAAATTGCTGAATTAAATTACTACTCTCTCAATAATAGATTATTTCTCCATTTGGCTGGATGGAGCATGCCTCCAATCACGTGACTAACTCCTCAGCTAAAAAGGGGAGAACGGAGAAAGTTCAAGGTAAATGTCGAAAGCATTAAACCGTAAGAACACGTTTCGACATCAGAGCGCCAAAGAGCGGTCAATGCTACTCGATACAAAGACATAAACTGCATAATAGACATCTTGAACGACAAGGAGAAATGGAACAACCTCATGATCATTTTCTGGTTATGCAGCGCACCCTGTTGGGCCTCACTTCGCACACTACTCACTTCTGTATAAATGGAGAAGACGCAACAGTTGCAACCCACGTCACCTCGCTACAGAACTAGGCATGATAAATCACTCCGCTGCATTTGTAGAGTTTACGTGGAGACACGAAGCTGTGAGCTCAGCCAATTCCTCCAGTACGTATATGAACACACTAATGGAAACTTTTAAGAAATGTATAAGGTAATGGGTAGTACCCGAATGACATTATATAGGGATACAGGTGCCTACGCTCTTAGTTATGAACATAAAACGAATAAGAAAAACACACTTAATGTTTCTAAAATAAGGACTATTATTCGTAAATCCTACAATATTAACGTAATACACGAATGCTGAGCGGGTAGCATATTCTGTGAAAATATCTCTCCAAACGTCATAACAGCCCTTTTTTGTCACAGTAAAGTTTATTCCGAAGAATATAATTCGGATCTTCGTGATTAAACTCTCTCGAAATCCCAGGAGGCTGCGTATCGTCTTTTATACAACTTTCTACTGCATACCTTTTCCTTTCTAAAGCATCAAGGAGTAACAAAAAAAAGCAGATAGACAAGAACTCGTTGTCATACATACTGTAAAATATGTTTGCAATGTAATGACAAAATGTTATATTGTAGGTTAATTTCTATTTATAAAAACGACACACACCAAATCGCTAAAGATAGAGATGCTACACGTACCAAAAACAACGCACTCCATGAATATATCAATACCGAGGGGTTCAAAAACAAAAACAACATGAAAATACTTACTTTTGTTACTTTTAGCGACACTAATCGATCAAAACAATCCGGCAGTATCCGCAATTGTTCCCTCCAATGTAAACTATACGAGACTCACGAGTCAGTTTTGGCAACGAATGCCTTTCTTTGAGAAGACGCACTCTGAGAGGCGGTGAGCCAACTACTCCTGGGCTAATGTTGCACTAACCAGGTTGAAAATAAATCCAGTCTGTGACATCATGTACACAGAACGTACATTTCGACATTACACGCATCAAAATACAATTTCACCTGGTATTTCCGTAACTAATAATAATATGTCCCTACATGAGTTGTATTAGCACAAAATGAATTTCTCCCCCCCCCCAAAGTAGACTTTCGACATGAAAAATTAAAACTGTATTTTTAGAATAATGGCAATGGGCAATTATAGTAGACTTGTCATTAAAATTGTTGATCCGAAACAATTCTACACCTTTTCCTCACAAACACAGGAAGCACAAAGTAAACAAAAATGACACTATCGTCTTCACTGAATACCCAACATAATGACTTTGCGCAAGTCGTGAACATATCAATAAAGCCTTCAATCAATTTACCTCGGACATCCTTTGTGAGAAGGCCGAACAATCTCTCAAACACCTTCATCCCACGCCCTTGACTCCAATCCCAGAACTCCACTAAAAAACCAATATTTCCCAACCTGATATCGTTTGTCAACAAGGCGATCCTTGGACGCTGCTTTGACAAGCCGCCAAGGTGCGATTCGCGGGGCCAACGCCTCCGAAAAGCTCCACCCGCGCGGCGCAGATGGCGGTGAGGGAGGCGGGATGGCCACAGCGGACGCGAAGGCACCGTGGCAAAACCAGAAGAAGACGAAGAAGAAAAAACGAACAAGATGAGGAAAAAACGAAGAAGATGAGGAAAAAACGAAGAAGAAGAAGAAGACGAAGATGAAGAAGACGAAGATGAAGAAGACGAAGATGAAGAAGAGGAATATGAAGATAAAGAAGAAGACGATGAAGAAGATGAAGAAGAAGCAGAGGAGAGCAACAGTAGGGTCAAGAGACGGTGGAAGGCTAATATTGCAAAGGGCAAAAGAGTTCAAGGCGACGGAATTGCGAGCGGGATAGGCGGCGTTACGGAGAGGCCGAGGGCCACGCGGCGGCGAAAGAAGAGGTTGTGGTCGTGACGGCGCTGGAGTTGGCATTGGCGGAGACGGCTGTTGGCGGCGCCTATATCTGGAGCCGGACGCGGCCGCATCCTCCGCCCGCTGCCTCTGTCACTGCCGCGTTTAAAAAGACCGTGGCCGAGGCGGGGGCGGGGCGGAGCGGGAGGCGCGGGTGGCCCTATATCGGGAGCGGCCGCGGGGGTGGATGACGCGCGAGCGCGCCTATCGCTGGCAAATCCGGCCCCGCAAGCGCCGGCCCCGCGGCACCGGTCGCTGACAGCTGTTGGCTGAGGAAGGCCCACGCTGTGCGTGCTCAAGAGAGGGAATGGACGGAGACGTGGAAGGAGTCGCCACGAGGCACTGGGAGACAACTGCGCCTTCGTCTAAACCTCACTTAACGTGGAATAAGACAATAGGATGGTCATTAGATAGTTGTTATACATGCAGCAAATCAACAAAAGAAATCGCATTTCTCTCAAAAAAGAAAAAGAATACCAGGAATTTCCATTGCTTCAAATATTCACCGTCCCGAGTATTCATTCAGCAGAGAAACAGACAGGTCCACCACAATGGTCTTAGTCGGAAAGAGGTTGACAACCATTTTGTTAGAAAGACGTTGTTATAAAGAGAGATCGCCTCGAGATGATGGAAGTCACTTCACAATTACTTGAGGCGAAGCAACGAAAGCGCTCTCAAAATGCAGAAAAGGCAAGAAGAGATGAATGAAGACAGAAATGGTGCGCATAAATCAAGTCGCATCACGTGTGGCGCACGTCATGAAAAACTTGAGTAATGGAAGGCGCCAGACATGAAAAGAAGGAAAAAGGCAGAACAAGACGTTAGGTCAAGGACATAGGCTGGAAAAATGTGGGAGGAACGGATGAACTGTTTGTGTGCGAAACAGACGTGGTCCACCGGGGAGCAAAAACCAAAAATAAACGGAACTGAAACGTCAACGAGAGGTGGCGAGAACGAGGGCAGAGATGGGCAAGCGGGGTGGGCGCCAAAACGGATGAACGCAAGAGGTTAAGAGCTCGGTCGTAAGCAGTTGATTTCGGCTGGGGGCTGTTTCAGGCGGCGCGCAGGACGACGCAAGGGCGGACGAGTTATGGGCGGGCGCCGGTAGGGCTCCGGCGAGATGTGGGAAGGTTGCCATCTGGATGCCAGCAGGACGAAGGGGTCCTCAGAGGGTGCGCTCGAACGCCCGCCCCGGTCTCCTAACGCGGTGCGGCCGTCACATCTTGAGATTGCTCCTGCCTGTCAGCGCGGCGCACGGCCGCGAAATATTAACGGAGCGCAGAGAGAAAGAAATCGCGTTTCTTCGGTACGAAATCCGTGGTACGTAACATGCATTTGAATCTGTTAGCAGTAGACTTAGGCGTAGTGGTCATTTATGCTAGCTTTCAAAACCAGCGTCATGGCACCAGAGGGTATCTTCATCATTCTATTTAGTTTTGTAGTATATTAACAGTACGTACTCAAGAACAACATAAGTACATTTTAATACATTGAACTTGAACAATCAAGTTGGGGATTATATTTTAACAAATATGAAATTGAGCTCATCACGTTACTTCCGCAATCTGGGCAGTCGGTTGGGTGGAAACCGGATTAGGCAAAATGAAAAAGTACCTTACAGAATCGAATTATTAACTGAATAAACACACTGGGCGATAGATTTTTTGGGAAAAAAAAAATTGAGATTATAAAAATAATATAATACGAGTTAAAAAATGACAATTTTCGACCGAGAGGATATTCCTAAGGTGGGTTAGCAGGCGATATCAGCGAATGTTGAACAATCGCTTACCGTTATAATGCTCGATATAAGTAATTGGGTAAAAAATTGTATTATTTTTCAAAATATTAATAATAGTATGCTAGAAGTTAAAATCACGATGAGCAAGGACGGTATAAAGCGTTCAGCTGTATGCAATTTGTAAATTGATTTTTTGTTAAAAGGGCCAAAAAAATAACGTATATTACTGAAACATTCTCTGTTACAATTTTTCGCTGGGAAAAATTAAAGCAGCGAAAGTTTCCAAGTGGGAAGAACATAAACATTGTTGATTCATAAGAACAAAAATAAATTCAAATAAAGGATACTAACAATGGGGTGTTCAATAGTAAGTTCTTTTGGGGGGGAAAATACTGCACTCCACAAACACCAGCGGTATCAGGTACTAAATGTGCAATGTATTTGTTTCTGGAAAATCAACGTTAACGAACGAAGGCGAAAGCAGATAGTCCACGGCGGGGGGAATTTTCTGCCCGTGCGAGGACGTGAGCACCGTTCGGCGCGCGGGGTGCGGGTGGAGAGAAAACGGGCAACGCCGGGGAGGCCATGCGCGGTCGGTCGGTCGGGGGCGGGCGGCGGGCGGCGGGCGGGCGGGCGGGCGGCGGAGCGGCAGGCGGGCGGGGGCGGGCGGGCGGGGGCGGCGAATCAAACCCCGATGCCGATTTTGAAACGCAAGCGACAGAACGCAACCAAGACCAGCACACTTGTCTACAAGAAATCATTCCTCCACAAGTAGACACGCACTTCAATTTCCTGTTAGTTTCTACTATATGTAATTTTTTTTTAGTGAACCATACTTCGAGGGGGCGAATTGATACAATTACATTTGAAAATGAGTTTCCACCCCAAGCCCTACAAGAATTATGAGAGATTTTATAGATGTGGGATATATAGGCATTGTTTTCTACTTAAGAACATAATATACATTACGTGCTTAAGTAACATTGATAATACTATTCTTTCCGGATTCCTTTCATGTTAACTTCGCATAATGCATTTTGTTAAGCATTTTTTTTGTTTTCCAAAGCAGAAATAAATCCAAAATCAGCTATAATTAGAATTTTTGCTTAAACCATTCGAAGAAAGGTAAAAAATATGCCAGTGTAAATCATCGACCAGTTTGGTGCATTGCCATGTGATTGTAAAGGAAACAAGAAACAGACACGAAAGACTAGGGAGATCAGGGCAACATAAATGAGATTTATAGTAATTAACTTTGTAGAATGGGGTACACTTATTCATAATTTGTTAATATTCCATGTCATTGAAATATGTGCAACGTTAGATTTACAAGTGCAGTACGTATACTTTATTTCATGGCGAATGGGTTAATCGGAAGCGTAAGCTATATAGACACACCATATAAGTCATTCATTAACACGAACAAGGTGAGTAAGATGGGATTATGTACGTTCATTTCACCCTTGTTAGCATGTTCAAAATTCACACGAAAAGAATGATGCATTGTAAATTGGAGTGACTCATTTTCTCATTCCGTTCTCGAAAACCAAACATAAATCCTAATAATAAACGGTTTTGGTGACCATGAAGCACAAGCAGACCAAATCGGGGTCACCGAGCAGAGGCTAGACAAACATCGCCATCTATACAATACAGACCTATAGAAATAGTGTCTCTAGAGACCGGATGCATTTACGGGGTCGGCTCAGCGAGGATGGGCGGACATAAGGACGGGAGGACCCCCACACAGGCCAAAACGCGGCAGAGACTAGGCAAAAATCGCCATCTGTAGAAATAGCCAGACCTATAGAAATAGTATAGCCAGAGGCCGGATGTATTTACGGCCGGCGTGAGGGCGAGCAGCTCTAGCGAGGACGGGCGGATGTGAGGACGCGAGGACGTGCGGGCGGGGACGGCGCCGCGCTGCGCCACTCCCGCCCCAAAGGCCGCGCGCCGTAGAGGCCGCCGCTGGTGCCGGCGCCGCGCCGCGCCACGCCGCGCCACGCCGCGCTCTTACTTAACCTTCGCCCAGAGGCGGCAGCGGCCGCGAGCCGCATGACGTCACGGCCAGAAGCAACAGCGGCAGCGATGGTCGCGAAAAATAAACGCCCCGCCAGGCGACCGCCGCCACCCGGATTTTTCCGCTCCATTCACCGCCTCTCCTGACCGTGCAATACTAATTACGATTTTTTGAATGAATTAAACAGATCCTACGTAATTTAATGCTCTTTCTGCCGTTGGATAATACCTTACGACAGATAGAGTGAATGAATGGCGCACTTGAATGTAATCCAGTATTCCATTGGTCAGATTATACCAAGTTATCTCTCATTAATACTTGGAATAAAATTGTTCTCTGGAGCCACTGAACAACAGATCACCAATTCATCAAATAATATACAATCTTAATACATTCTTAATACAATACACAAACGATTATTTGGAGATATTGTGTGTCTAAAATGTACAAATATAATCTAAGCGATCATGAATTAATCTGTGCGGTTCGATGTATGCCAGGAGGAGATAACAACGATTATGTAGAAAGTCTTCACTATTTTAGGAAGGTTTATAGGCAATAGGTCACATTTACTCAAAACCTGCCAGAGGTCTGTGTTTTCACTCGATTTAACCTACGACCTCCTCGAAGCATGCGAGAGATCCACATTTCACTTTTACAGACTCAAAATTTCGCCGCTCAATTTGAGAAAAGACATTCATCTTCTACAACGTCGGACAGAAAAGAATTAGAAAACTACTCGAGAACGACGTTCCTCACAGTTTCTAAGGGAAAAATCAGACTACGAATATTTCAAAAAGAGAAAGTTTCATAAGTGAAAAGGAGAAAGGAGGAATACTTCGAACGGATGCTACAGCTCAAGGTTAACTACAAATTGCACAATTTTAGTAATTATTTTAAGTAATTTTTCTCATAATAGGAAGAGAAATAGAAAGAGTTCATAATGGTAGTACAACTTACATTAAAACCCCTAATGGATTTGCGTTTAATAATAACATTAATAACTTCTTCACATGTAGATGAAATAATTGCTGGTCCAGAACGTTATGGGAAACACGCCCCGTTTTCTCAAACATATAAATATAGTATGACAAATAACGATTGCTGTCAAGAACAGATTTTCTGGATGTGTGTCGTTGTACACCTGCGGTTAAGGGAGTCAAGCATGAAAAATTCACATTAGTTTCAACTTTTTACAAGTACATTTTCCGCGACTCTGAATGAATGTCACGTCCGAACCAAGATTTCGCCTGCACGGACATTCTTATTCCATAGATAGATCTTATGAGCTGTTTTCTCCACAACGGTCCTAGACCAATAATACCCTACATAACACACTACCTACCTACTTTTCCTCGCATTCTTCCTATTACAAAGAGTGGGTGCATTCGTAATCGCGTGGGAGGGCGGGGCGGGGAAGTTGAGATAACTCTTCGCTTGAAAGAGTACTCCAACGATTCCCTAGAAGAGTGGAATGATTCAAGGCACAAACGAAATGCATTTAAACACAAATAATAATACCTTTAGAAACAATTTGAGAGCTTAATTATGTCTTCATTTACGAGGGAGTGTTGGACCAAAGTTACATCCAGACCTACATTATCAAGATAGAAATAAATTTATGTTTTCCTGGTATGAGCAAGGACGGAATTCAAGAAGTGACATGATTAATGAGGTAATCGTGAACATTTACGTTGGCAATGAATCACCTGTGACTTCGTAAAATAATATTAGGGAATGAATTAAACGTCTCAATGTTTATGAAATTTTACCAGCTGAATTTTACTTCCGTCATCTTCTCTATTGAACAATCGTGTAAGATGACATATTAATAACCATATATATATAGCAATATTTAAAAGTCATCAATATAAAAAAAATAAAACTTTCGCATGTCTAATATCATTCCATCAAAACTAGTTTACACAAATTTGTCTTCTGCATTTAACGGGATTGACGATAACTCAAAGAATTACTCACAATATAAAAAGAAGTCAAACGATCCGTAGATAAATTCACAAATGATAGCAACTATTACACTAATAGCAGCACACACAGCGATATTACACTAATAGTTATTTATGCACCAAAGGCGGCGGTATAAGAGTCCTGATGAGTGAGCTGCGATAAAAAGCCCGAGGGCTTTTTGCCGCTCCAGATCATTAGAACCAGTAAACGCCCGTGGAACTCACAATATTTTATTTTTTGTTTAATTTTAACTTTTTTTACCTAATTTACTTATATCATATTAAACTAGATGTTTGCTTCGGTTTGTTTTTCCAAATTTTCCTCCCATAATTTCCTCCATAAGAGAACATGTATCATCATTCATATTTTTAAATATTTCCCCTCTGAATCACGATATTGTCGATCCATATAAGTTATGCAAAGTACATCGAACTCTGTATCGAATGCAATAAGAATAAATAACGTTAAAGTAAAAAATAACCATTTTATTACTGCATCATATCTATTTCCAAGTGACAAAGTCCGTAAATGCCACGAACAAATCACGTACTTTGCGAGGTGCGGGAAGACACATATCGAATACTCAATCGCTTGCGAGCATCCGAGCCTCTTTACCACTGGCGCGTTCCACCCGGGCCGTGGGTGGACGTACCCGCGTGGCCGGGATGGGGGGTGCGGGGCGGAGCGGGAGCAGAGCGGGGTGGGGATAGTGTGGGGTCGGGGAGGGGCGCGGAAGCGTAGAAATGGGCAGAGGGCAGGAACAGGTGGTGAGGCGGCTGATAGGGCGGGCACGACGGGGCGGGCGCAGGGTGGGGCGGGTGGAGCGGGGCGGGCCGCGGGTGGGGGGCGGGGGCGGGCGGGTGGGGCGGTGCGGGGCGGCGGGCGGGGGCGGCGGCCGGCGCGGGTGGGGCGGGCAGGGGCGGGGCGGGCAGGGCGGGGCGGGGTGGGGTGGGGTGGTGTGTGGTAGGGGGGCGGCGGGGCGGGCGCGGGCCGCGGCGGGCGCGGGGAGGGAGGGAGGGGGCGGGGCCGACGCGGTGGGAGGGGCGCTGTCCGCGCGGACGCGCGGTGACCTCGCGGGGGCAGCGGCGTGAGTCGCGCGTACTCAACGCGCCTTCCATTCGCATCGGGAGGTGAGGCCAACGCCGCCGCCCGCCCCGCCAGTGCCCCTCGCGCCAGCAAGGCACAGCGCAACGAAGCGACGAATTGCAACGCCGCCCACGGCCACGCGCATGAAGTCACCGCACAAACACATCGTCCTCTTCGCTTTATGTACCACAATGTCTTTATTTAGAAACAATTTTAATGGTTTTTATTCTTAATTATCAACAGGCTGGACCTACATCTGAGGTGGTAATCCTGCCTTCACTTAGAATGTCATTTTCGACCTTCTAGATACGCAAAAAAATGGCTCTCGTGATTTCTCGTGTCTATAAAAGCGGTCAAATATTTTATCTAGCCCAAAGCAGAACTTCCCCATTAACTGCAAGCAAATAATATGCGCCCCTGCGCGTTGCGCACTGCAACCCACCGCACGTCAAATGATGTCATACCACTGGAAAGTAGTGGGTCCTCTTAAGGTTATCAAATCTTCATGCAATGCCTGACTCTCCGTTAGAGAGTTATCTGTCCTTGATCTATCAGTTAAGGTATCTTCAAAATGACTTCGCTTTTTATACTTTATAAACTTGTATCACAGAATGTATTCAATAATCTCATTTAGCTACCAAAATATCTCTAAATTCGTTCAGTTGCATATATATATATATATATATATATATATATATATATATATATATATATATATATATATATATAACAACCGTTCATATCCGACACCCTTTCCTCCACGAATTCTCGTCTCCTACTCGATGAAGACCCTTGCACATTATTTTAGCACTTCAATAAAATAGAGTATAGTATGTATTGTACGTATTATTGTACATATGTATATCAATCCATAAATATTTGATTTTGTATTTAAATCCCAAATACGGACAAAGACCTTTCAAACGCATAGATTATCACACATTATATACTTATTCTCAATTATCATCAAATAGCTTTAAGAAGAGTATGCGCTAGACCAGCCCTTTCGAAGCTAACAATTCTCTCACGAAATCAAATCATCTTTCTTAAGAAACAGTCTTTTGGAATTCAGCAGGTGACGGCAGTTATGCACTTACTGACAAATATTTCAACATGGAATTCGCTTACATTAAAATATAGAGATTAATAGGGACACCCGAAATCAATTGTGTCGATGACACGATATCCGAAAATTCTTTCAATTCGTTGAGATTGAAACCGTAACTTTCCTTTTACGTACTACCAGCAGAAATATACAGTATTCAATTCGGTTTATGGGCAAACTCGCGTCCAGGAAGAAAATTTGAAATTGTAATAATGGGCTTAAATCTCCTCCGACGGACATTCGCTTAGCTTCCCCACCCACCAGCGTCCTTTAGCCCTGGCGGGTGTCGAGGTGACGCGAGCTTGCGGCTGGGAACAAGTGCGAAACGAGCCCAATTGCGAAGCGCCACTGCGTTTGACCTTTCGGGCGAAGTTCAGGCGGGCAAAACACCATTGTCTTCTCCACGAGATCTGGGGCTGGGAGCGGGGAGTGGGGTATTCCCACGTCGCTCGGTGCCGCTTAGCGCGACCACCGCTCCCAATGCGCCTTTGATAAGGCCTCGCCCGCCGACCGCGCAAAGAAATCCCAGCAAAGGAACGCGTGGCGACGCAAGCAGCATGTGTCGGATGGAATTTCTTACTAAACGTCTAGCGTTGCGGCTGCAAAGTACGCAATAATATGAAATATCACGTGAATCATATTGCGACGTGTGTAGTTTAGGGTATCAGAAGCTATCTTTCCTACCGTCATTGCCTACCGTAGCATCAAGGACAAACGCCATGAAAGGTAGATTTCTTTGCCACACAAAATTTACCAGACTTTCTATCGCACAATTTCGATGTACTCATAACGAGCTTCATGAGTAAACATACATCACGCGGCTACAAGAAAAATGACGCACAGGCTCCCTAAAACGTATTTCGAGGAACGTGTAGGTAATGTTCACAGCATTGCTCAACGTTGCCAGGAGACTGTGACCAAAGTTTCTTGGACCCTATCGAACTAGACCAGAAGATGGTACCCAAGAGGGAAGGCTTTCAAACAACGCCAGCCTTCAGTGACTGAGGAATATTAAGAATTTAAACAATCGTAAGACACCTCTCCCAGGATGAATCAGCAAAGTGTGTGTCAGATAAGGCGCAAAATCTCCATTCGGAATCCAAATTTAAAACCACGGTTATATTTGTACACACAAAAAATTAAAGTGGAGGAGGCGATAACTCAGGATTTCTCAAATACCACCGTTTCCTAAGCCAAAAGGAAGTTCAATTTGCATCCTTCAAATCTTCCATCAAAACGGAGACGACGATGTAGGTTCAATTGAGAGAACGGGAAAAGCCATACGACCTTTGAAGCGTTAAGTCAAGCCTTAAATACGATCTAATTCACCGAACACGTCCGCATGTCCGTTTAACTCGATACTCCTCCCCCCTGCCGGACAGCACCGCTTTCCCTTTCACTCAATCGCCCCAACGGGTAACAACCACAAAAATTCCACGCTGGACGCTGGAGCATCATTACCTCACCATAAACAATCCCAGGAACTCGGCTCAGCTCGTCGGCGGCTTTCCTCTCGCGGTCGACGGACCCAATAAAAGCTGCGCTTCCGGGTCTCGCCCAATTAGCGGCGCATCGCCCCGCGCGGAGGACAAGGACACGAGGGCGCGCATTGGAGGAACGGGAGAGACGGGGGGTCGGAGAGGGCGTGGATGAGGCCGAGTGTTGGGGGCGGGGACGAAGACGGGGTCGGAGACGCTGACGAGGTGCATGGCAGGGACGACGAAGGCGAAGACCTGGGTGGTGCGGGGGCAGGCATTGCGGTTATGGGTGAGGGCGAAAACAAGACGAAGGCGAGAGCGAGGGCAAGCAGGAGGCGAGGGACGAGGGGGGCGACGAAGTTGATGGCGACGGTGAGGTATGGGCAAAGGTGAGAGGTGGGGGCGGCGACAATGACGAGGGCGAGGGCAGCGACGAAGGCGAGAGCGAGGGAGAGGGTTGAGTGCGAGGATGGTGACGAAGGCGACGGGGAGGTGGGACGACTGGGGCGGAGCGATGACGAAGGGCAAGGCGTTGAACGACCAGGTGCGGGGGCGAGAGTGAGGGAAAGTCGAGGGGATAGAGCGGCGCCAAATGGCGAGGCGCGAGAAGGCCGACGGGGGGAGGGTGGCGACGGAGCGGGGTGAGGGCTGGTCAAGGACGGCGACAAGGAGATGGAAGTGTCGGTGAGAAGCGAGGCGACGGGGCGGCGGCAAAGATGGGCAGCGCGGGCGGGGCGGAGCGCAGCTGGGCGGGCAGGGGGGCGAGGGAGAGGGTCGTGGCGTGGCGGGGCGCTGGGCGTTCGGCCCGAGGGCGCCTCGGGTGCGCCGCGGGACAGCGGCTCGGCGCGCGGTGGCGGCGCCGCGTGATAGCGCGGGCGCGCGGCCGCCGCGGGTCGCCGCGCCCGCGCCGCTTCAAAGGCGGCCGCGCGGCGTCTCAATCGCGCCCAGGCGCTCGCCGCGCCGCCCGGGTGGACGAGCGGCCTGTTGCCCGGGCGACTGGCGCGGCGCGCGGCGGACCTCGTTAGAGCGGAATTGCCGATCGATCACGGAAGTGGCTCACTGCCCGCGACGAGCGGAGAAAGCAAATTGAACCAAACAAATCGAAAATTTATGGTCCATTAGAAGGGAAAGAAAGTAATTACAGTTTTTTTTCATTAACTCGGCATAAGCTGGTTTCCAAAACTAGTGTCGTTTCTTACACAAGGCACACTCATTACTACCTCATTACATTAGCTACAAACTCCAATAAATATTCGAGAACACGAGATTTTAGTACACGTACGGGCACATGGAACAGCTTGGAATCTCTTATCAATTGGTAGTCCTCTCAAAAGAAATAGTGACCATACTCAAAAAATAAGAATATGATGAATAGTCAAATACTAATTGTATGAATCGATTAATGGCGGAAAGTATTCGAATTTTTAAAAAAATAAGATTATTACAGTATTGGGATGTAAGAAATAGTTCTTTCTTTTTGCACGCTCCAACCAGGAAGACTGACACCGGTACGTCAATAAGTATCTGCACTAAATGTTTATAATTGATTATAACATCAGTACAAAACTTTACAATGGGACCATTTTTTAACTCAGTCACCATGCGTTTCGATGTGCTTGGTTCATCATAGCTCCAGCTTTTCGGTACCCCTAAAAACGTGCTTTCAAGGCGCAGCAAGGCAAATCTTTGGCCACCTAATGTACTTTATAAGTAGGTCAACCACATGGTAATAAGGCTTCGCACAGAGCGGAATATTCAAACTCTCTGATAATTGAAATACATAAATCTGAAAGAGCTTTGAGCGAAAGAATGTGGAAGAGCATTGTCTTGCAGCAAAAGAATGTCTTTCGACAATCATCTCCGGTATTTTATCGGCAAAACCTGTCTAATGGTTCATATGGTTTGCCACATCATCAATAGTCGTCATCAGTTATTCAGAAACAGGAGGTATTGAATATGAGAGCTGCAGTGAATGCGGCCGTCAGCGCAGTAGTGAATGCGACATCATGTTTTTTTTTCTCATCCTGCATTATGTTTCACTGCTTTTGATAGTTCAAGTCTAATGGTAAACTCTTCACCTCATTACATCTTGTGCTCGAAGTGGTTCTGAAGATTTCAGAATTGCTACAACATTCAGATTGTAAGAAACGAATTACGATCGCGTAATCTTTTTGTTCAAACGGGCAGTGGTGCAGCGACGTATACTCGTCGCACAAAACCTAAACGGCGTTGGTCTAATAAACTACGCACAACAAGTGAACGCAGTCGCGCTGTCATCTTACTGCTCAGGAACGCACACAATAGTTATACAGTCAGCCTTACCACTGATTACAACGAAACACGATCATACTTATTGATTAACCGTTCGTACTTAGACTGCCGAGCACCGAATTTCATTAATCCATTCCTTTATATGCAGTTAGGAGTGACGCCGTAAGTAAACATTGACGGTGTCGTACGTGTGATGCTAACTTTCACTACAAACCTCGTCAGAGAAACGAATTGCAGCAAGAGAATCGCAGCCTCGGAGGCCAAAAGCTTATTTAGTGTATGTTAGGCTGTTACTGAAGAAAATATGCCAACTTGTAAGAACACAAGAGGAGAAATGAAAGAGGAACGGAGAGGAGATGGGGAGGAGAGGAGGAGAGGCAGTGGGAGAGATGAGGGAGAAGGCGGAGAGGAGATGGAGAGGGAGGCAAGAGGGAGGGGAGGAGAGAGGCCAGTGGGGGGATGGGAGGGGGAGGAGGGAGAGGAGGTGAAGGGAGGAGAGGGAGGGGGGACAGGAGGGAGGGAGTGGGGGGGAGGGGAGGGGAGGGAGGGGAGAGGGGAGAACGAGCGAGAGTGGGGGGGAGGGGAGGAGGAAGAGGGAGGGGAAGGAGAAGAAGGGGGGGGAGAAGAGGAGAATGGGAGGAAGAAGGGAGGAGAGGAAAGGGAGAGAGGGCGAGGAGGAGGAGAGGGAAGGTGGAGGAGGGAGAAAGTGAGGGGCAGAGAAGAGAGGGCGCTGGTCCGAGCGAGGGGAGGGGGGAGGAATGGAGGACAGAGAAAATAAGGAAGGGAATTGAAGAAAAAAGAAGAACAACCAAGAAGAAGATGGTACCTGAAGACGGAACAGGACAAGGCGAAGATTGAAAAGAAAATCAGTAGACAGCGTGATGGCTTTCTTAATTTGCGAATATCCGATGTGATTTGCGCTGATCAGTTGGAGACCAGCTACTTATCCGCCTTTTGTGATTTTCTCCCCCTTGCGCGCCGCAGCCACCGCCACAGCGAGCGAGGGCCGTGGGGCGCGTGATTGCTTGTCGGTCGGGGCGGCCGCGCGCTGGCTGCGGGGGCGCGATAAGCGGTCGGGAGAGGACTGCTTGGAATGTGCCGTGCGACGCCCGCCCCAGCCTCCCTTTTCTGGAGGAGGCAGCCCCTCTGCGACCGCACGACAAGGCGTTGCATCAACCAAAGTAATGTTTCACTCTTATAAACAGTGGAAAATATAAAATAGTATGATTGTAACATAATATTAAAAAGTTTACACTCGGCTATCCTTTTTATCTTTTTGGGGAATCAAAGTACATTTTTTCAAAAATATATTTTATTTGTCAGGTATTTTGAACCATACGTTTTGCATAATAGTTTTACCCATCATCCCACCCATTCATTGAAAATGACAACTTGACAATTCTCATAAGCATTCTTTGCTCTATTGCACAAAAAAGCCGCTTTTCACAAATATTTTTTTTAAAAAAGTGTCTTTGCTTCAATGTGCTTATTTAAAGATTTATTTTTTACAATTGCTGAATTCAAGAAAAAAAATCTCTCGTTAAAACTAGTTTTGCAATTATCATACTTTGCACTTTTCGAAAATACAGAAAATTTACCGAAAATGTGATGAGCGTCATTTTTTAAAGCTTACTTTACTTTATTAAAAGAAATAGAAAAATAATTGAAACTATCTGAACTTCCCGAAAAAAAATACACTACTCGTATTTTTGAAAAATTGTTCATGATTCTATACTGTTTTAAAGGCTTAGGGCGCTCTGTAGTCAAGTTATCCCCTTGTGTTGTGGTTTGTATGTGGCCCCTATCGTTTTATAATCTATAAAATTTTAAAACTTAATAGTCTAATTTAGTATAAAATCTGTTTGATGTACCCTTGAGGACTAATTACCCATCCCGGATGGATCGAGGTGACGGGGGCGTGGGTGAGAGTGAGGCAAAAGGCGAGGGGACCGGGCGGCGACACCGGCGAGGGCGAGGATGTCGACGGAGATGGGAGCGAGGGCGAAGCCGAAGGAAGGGGGCGAGGGCGGCGACGAAGGCGAGGGCGAGGGCGGCGACGAAGGCGAGGGCGAGGGCGGCGACGGAGCGGTGGCGAGGGCGGTTGGTAGTGCGCAGTTGGCGGGGCGTTGCGGGGAGCTGGGATTAGTGCTGATGAATCCTTCGTGCAAATAAATCTAATTCTGAAGGTCTCATTCTTAGACGGCGAGTTACTGTCTAGTGCAATGTTCAGAAATAATGAAAGTGACGCGCGATGTGACACAGCCTCACTTGAAGCGAGAATATTTAGAATTTATTTCGCATCAAAGAGATACGAATGTCAACATTGCTTGACTATTTTTAACGAGCTTTGATCTTTTTCAGTACCGCGAGGCAGTCACAGAGTTTTGCTTATTTCATATCCAATTCTCTTTGAAGTACTAAGAATGGGCTAGGTGACACATTCAAATACTACACCGAGACATCTCTCGCTCATCACTTCTTCTCCAATTTGTTTGCCTTTAATAAATCACATCAAATTGCAAGATGCACGAAATAAAACTACTTCTGTCATCTGGTACTATTAAAACGTATGCCAATTTTTAAAAGACTATATTTCACACGCAGAACTCTATTCGTTTATAAGGCACGATAAATTCACTATTTAGTCTACAATGTCTAATAGTTAATAACTTTATTAGTTAAAGTGAATAACTTCATCGAAAGCACATTGTTGATGATAACATAAACGCTTCTTTTTGTGAAAGCATTAATATATTTCGTTGTATTTTTATACTTTTTCATGTTATCAGCGAATATTCTAATCTCCGAAGTTGCGTTTCTCAGTCATTTGCAATGTAAACTATATTCACAATATCCTGATATTGCATGTAAACTAATAATTACACCGCTTGACATTACTGCTCTCCGAACATAAAGGCTTGAATCCCACATCATTCAAAGGTGTAGAATCGCCTGCCCAGAAGCAGCATTACAGCAGGAAAACAAAAAACATTGACTTCTAGTCTATCCTCACGCGCAGATAAAGCAAAGTGGAACAGGCACGTCGGCACGCCGAGGCCCACGCTTCCAAGAGAAATGTCCCAAGCGCCGTTTCAGCGGAAAACGCGCTTGGAATCCCTTCGGCGTGAGAGGTCTCGAGGGCGACATCGCTGCAATTCATGCGGAGGAGGAGGAGGGAGGGGTGAGGGAACTCGCGACGACTGCCAACCCATAAGGCCTCGCGGATGCTGTACACACCTGAACGCTGCATTGAGCAGACAATCCTTTACGAGCTGTATCGAATCGGGGACGAGATTTCTCCTTCCATGGTATCTGGCTGTTTAAGCCTTATAATGCAGATTTTTAAATGACATCACGAACATTTAAACATGTTTATTTTTTCTTGAATAAAATGTTAAGGAAGATATTCTTACGTAGCGCCTGCAAAGCCGCTCGCAGATTACACATCTTCCACAAAAATCGATTATAATTTTCAGAAGAAGAAGAAGCCTAAGAGTACGAGAAATGTCCACAATTTTAAATCTTATTTTTACCACAGTGCTCCGTTTCGTTTTTTTGTATGAGATATATTAACAATGAAATACATTATTTCTAACAATTGGGTGCCGGCATGTGTGGTATTTATGACATTTATTCAGAAACAAGTTCATAATATAATATGTATATACTGTTAATGATTCAACGAGTTACTAAAATTTCTCACGAGATAAAAACAATATATATATACTTTTTTCACCTTTGGATGTTTTGGTAAACTCGTACTTCCCAGGATGTTACATAACGCAATACACCTGACGCTACATATCAACAAACAGAAAGAAAACATATTTACACACGTTTCCCACTTATCACACACACGCAACGCCTATCACGAACACATACTTACGCGAGAAAAATCAAACAAGCACATGAACGTCACCATGCCACGCTCCGACGTACCGTTGACCCGAACGAAGCGCCGATCAAGTCTCCACACTCATATCCGCCGGTCCGTGGCGTCTTGCAGCGGCAGCACTACGACGCCGCGGCTGCCGCACCTGAGCTGCGTTGCGACGGCCGGCGGCGCACCCCCTCGGAGGCCACGCGCGTCACGGCACGGCCGTGCATTATGCGCGCTTAATTGCCTCCGTGGCCGGCCCCGCGCGCCTCCATCTGCAGGCTACTGTTTTACGACGCATTCCGCCCGCGGAGGTCGCGCGGCGCGGCGTATGGCGGGCTCGGCGTTCAATGTCGGAGCGCCCGGCGCCAATGAGCTGCTCAGAGGTAGAGCGATGCAAGTCACTAAAATCCCCAGTTTGACCGATTCCGTATTCAGGTAGTACTAGGTGACTTACTGTAGTGTTAAAAAAAACAGCATCACCTTCCTCACAGTTCTAATCTGTAATATAATCCTGAAAATACACCACTTGATTTGCAAATATCGAGCGAGTGATGGAGGTAATGGAATCAGAAACATAATAAAATCCACATAAAACATATGATTACCAATTTATACTAATATTTGTTTTAAATTATTCAGAGCAAATTAATTAGAAATACACAGAATGTCCATTTTTTTCAGGTGATGCGTTTTTTAGCACTACTGTACATCGTCTGTCATAGTGGCATACGTCTTTCATAGTATCCCCTTAGCAGAGGTATTACGCGAAGAGCCGAAACAGAACCAAACGACGCAACAGCGGGAAAAATGATGTCCTGTAAAATAACGAGGAAATGACTTATATCATTCTACCTCTCACCAGCTCACATAATGAGGCGATCCGTCTGCGGGGAAATGAACTGGATCGGGGCATCGGGTCACTCCATGCAGATTACGAAAGAAGAGAATTAATGCAGACAAGAGAATCGGGTAATTAGTTCGTGAATAGCTCGGAGGGCTTTAGAGATTACGCTTGCTGTTATTTCTGCCTCGGAAGATTTATAGCTCCTCTCATCTTAGAGGATCTTCATAAAGGGTAGGTTGTATGTGGTGCTCTGTATTATTTTTTAAACTTTGTAATACATAACACTTTCCACAGATTTTTATACAAATGAGAAATCAACATCGTTGTATTCAAATCGGTGCGTAGTCGCAGTCATTTTGGATGGACCGACGCCACACTGAGTAGCAAACGCTCCTTTTCCAGAAAAACGAAATAATTTTGTATCAAGAAGTTGCAATTCGACGAGGAAAATCGTTCTTGTTTTAAAATAATTTTCTAGTCTTCTTCTCTTTTTCTCGCTGACCGGAATCTTCAAAATGCATAATTCAACGGAACCTTCAAATGTTTCTTGTATCATCGAAATTAATATTGAAATATAACTTTGAAATTACTTTTTGAATGTTTGGTAGATCTTTCATTACTTTCTATTTTATTGTGTATTTAAATATAATAAATGGGAACACAAAACCTCACACAAAAATCATATTTTTTCTTTAGGCATGTACGCAAACAATAATGAAGAAAAACACAGAAATATCAAATCAATTCTAGAATTATATTGTACATGCAACTTAAATGTACATGGTACATCAAAAATATTAATATATTTGTACATTAAATTTAATGTTTAAATTAAAATCAGTGTAGATTATTATTGAGGTTCTCCGTATTCCCTGCCTCTCATAATTCATACCGTCCATTCATAATTATCACTCCATCAAGATCATTCAATCATTCATTCAATTCTGCTAGATATGCTTTGACTATTGCATCCTACTGTACATGGGTACATTAATTTTAATGTGTGTTTATGACAATTACTGTAACGTATATTTCATTAAAGTAATGCAGACATTTCTGGCAGTGCACCTGTTACTTCCATGAAGCGAAAGTCATTGACCAGTTTCGCTTGAAAGAGAGCCAGCGGGAGGACGGGGTTGAAACCGGCGGAGGCAGCGCCTGCGGCGGAGAGGGCTCACGGCACGGCGTGTGTGCGGGGGGGGGTCTCCTCCGCGGCGGGCGCTGTGCGCGGGAGCGAGCAGCTGTGTGGGAAACTGCGGGTGAAGGTTACACGGCGCGTAATTGGGGCGTCTTCGCCGATGTGGAACAGCCGCCGCGCCGCGTAGAGCTGTTCCGGCGCCGCCCCGCTCCGAGAGGAAAGCGGCCGACACTCCGCGCCCACACGTGCGGCGCGGCGCATGGGGGTCCTTCCAGGAACCACGCACACTCTCTTCAGAGAAGGGGTGCAATGTTTACATATCACATCTTGGAATGTACGCTCTTTATTTGAAATGTTTACAACTTTTGTATTCTTAATTTACTTAGCATAAAATATAAATTGTAAGTAATGTGATTGAAACAAAGTGTGAAAAATTAAATGAAAACGTTGCATAAATTAAACAGGTTTGCAAAAAGTCTTCTCAATTGGAGATGAGATACTTTAATGTTTATTATCACTCGCCGAGTATCACAGTGGATAAAACAATGCTACATACTACCACTTCGAACACTGCTCCGCTTCAGGCTAATACTGTTAGACCTTCCTATTCCGGAAAAGTTCAGAGCGGACTGCAGGACATTAGGAATGTCATTACTCAAGTATTTTCAATAATTTGACTACGGCGTTCGCGGCGACAGGTCTTATATCAACTAATCACAGACATTCAATATGTCCGATTCAATATGTTCATTTCAAAAACGTCGTCACTTCAATTCGGAAAATTGATCCGCACGCTTCAATAATGAGCTGCATGATTGAATGAGTTTCACAGTTCTTACACTTTGATTGGTAAAGTCCGATAACACACTATCGTGTAATATCCCCCCCTTCATTCACTATTAGATAAAAAAAGACAATTGCAGATTTTTTTTCACAAATAACGTTTGAAATACTTTTTTGCTCCTAGAACCAACGAGGAAACGCACCCAAAACCCTTTTTTCCTACAACTGGGTCGACATTCAAGCGTACAGATTTGAGCTTACCGCCGCAACCTGGCAGACTATTTCGCGGGGAGGCGGCAAAAGGTCATCCGTCGCGCCATTTTTATTTCGGGCGAGAGGGCGTCGGCCCCGGCGCGGCGGCCGGTAGCCGCCGTCGGGCGTCGGGTTTCGGGCCGCGGGCGCGAGAACACTCGCCGCACTGTGCCCCACGCGGCGGAGCGTTGTCCCGCGCCCAGGGCGACTGCCGTGCGCGCGGCGAGCGACGCACCAGGTCCCGCTACTGTCATTCGCAGTCCCCTGCCGGTATACAGTCTTTCCCCGACACTAACATGCACAATAAATAACAATGTATAAGTTTAGATTAGTGTGTGTTTTTTAATGTATGCGTATTTTTTAGGGTATGCCATAAAATTTAAAAGACGTATTTTTAAGTCACTGTAATGTTATTGAAACTGAACAGCTGAGATGAGGAACATCGGACGTCTTTAACAAACTTGCTAATTTTTTTATGAAAAATATTCGACCCCCTTAATTTATATCGTTCCTAATTGGACTCTGGCATAATAATACCGAGAATCTACTTCCTCGTATGACATACTGTTACAACACAAAACAAAAATAATCGTTTTCCTAGCCCATAAAGAAATCTCTACATTTTTAAAGAGCATCACATAAAAAAATACATTTTTTCGTATGGAAAGTTAATTCCCCCCCCCTTCGGAATTCAAAGGAAATAAGTACTAAACAACACAATTAAATGTTTTCAACAGTTAAGAATTTTAGAGTAGAAATTATCAATCTGAAAAACATTCAGTTATCCACGATTTCTTATACCGAAGGCGACAAATAAATATTCGTCTTTTATGTCGCTTATGCTCGTATTCCAACAGAACACTACAAAGATTTAATTTTCATTCCCCATGTTTTATGACTAATTTATAATATACAAAGCCCCAATTTGTCTTTTAAAACACAGAAACACATATGAATGCAAAGAATTCGAGTATCATTCGTCTTTATTAAATTTTATCAACCACTTTTCAGCGTTCCACGGCACGGTAGGCAATCCCACAATTAACGCCACAAATTGTTCATCACGAAGCACAAGCGATGTAACAAAGCGGAGAGAAACGAAAACGAGCGACATCTCTCTAGGAGGACGAAGCGATTCCAAACAGCTGCTCGAAGCTCTTTTTAACGCTGTTTTTACTGGCGATGAAATGTGTAATGTTTCACGCCTCCAATGAAAACCGCACCCCGCAGCTGCTCGCGGTGGGGGTCTGCTGCAATAAGCAGCGTACGCTTACTGCACCGACGCACTGCGAAGTTTCGCTACGCTACAAGCGAGAAACCGCCACGCAGAGGAGGGGACAGTCTTTGACAAGGATAGTCCGAATTCGTCCGGGGGACACAACGTGTATGTAAGATATCATCGTGATGCATTTTGTATCTCAACGCTTTTTGGGGTGTATATGTGTGTGTGCTACTACTATGACGAAGACAAAACATAGGGTAAGATTAAACACGCAGTCCCAAACAATGGTCGCATTTCAAAAAGTACACAGTCAGAAAGCGTTTTTTATTATTATCGTGAGGATCACGTGCGATTTGGATGATATTAGTACCAATATTCTAGTTGAAAGTCCTAATATGTACAGTAAATCTATAACAGTTAATATGTACTATAAATATTATGAAAAATACAGTACGACCATTAATGTATACAACTGGATAAGAAATGCCAGCAGACCAATGTGCCCAGATACTAGCGAGCTCTTCTCTGTACATTTCAGTGGCATGACCACGGTTCATCAGTGAAGTAACAATTGCATTCCAATGAGGTGGGTGTCGACCATGGATCCCAGGGTCGTGTTTTCTCTATCTGAATTCAGGTGAGGAGTTAGTTTTATACTTTAGGGCTTTTATTATTAGACTCTTTCTTAACCCTTAGTAATAATTTCGTCTTTCAATGCTTATCGGACATTAATCATAATAATAATAATAATAATAATAATAACAACAACAACAAACTTACAAAAGAAAGAAATCCGAAATCTTCGCCATGGGTAGTCGCTTCGTGATAACATCAGCAATTTTATTGCAGCCAGCCCTGCGCACAATCTCCGAAATCTTATTTTGGTATCTGTCAATCTGGATAACAATTGTGCAATTGGAACAGTACAGTTACGGAACTTGTTATTAAAAAAAGAGCAACAGCATTTCTTCGGACCGCAAGTACAGAAACGACCCTTCCCCCTAGAATTGATGTTCTCTGGGTATCTTCAAGGCATTGGTGAGCTTCTATTAATGGTGATAACTGTTGAATAAATATTGAAACATTGTCACCATTAGAAATCCGCAGGGCAACCGCAATCGATTGGTGGAGCAGAACTTGCTTCTAAAACAGTTGCACCGGTAAAATAACACGACTATCCCTAATTCCAGGCGCTAATGTGGTAAAGGTCTCCATTAAAATCCCACTTAACACAAATGTACCATAAAATGAAACAAACTGTACTTCCAACTTCTTTATGGGTCTCATGATAACTACGTAATGAATGCACTAATGAATCCCAAGTGACGATGATGGCCTCGCAAGGTGGAATTAATCCCCGTATAACGAAAGGTGTGAGAGCGCACGGAAGTTGTAAGGACAATCAAGAGGCCCATTAGAGACAATGAGTGGCACAAAAGCGAAGGGCACGCCAGGGTCTGCAAAACGGAGCTTCATCTGGAGGCGGCAAATAAAGCTTCATCGTAGCTTCAAACGTGTTGACGATCTTAGATATAGAGATTCAATAGCTTAGTATGAACAAATATTACAACGCAACAGGGCACTTTTCATTTTAACTTTTCCATTCGATGTCACACCAAGGGCGGATCCAGGACCGCTGTTAACAATTAAAACAAATTAAAGTTACATTTTTTGTTTAATATTAACAATCCTTAATAAGTTGTTTTTAGAAATGTATATCAATAATTTAACAAATAATTTTAAAAAATCTTTCAACAAATATCATACTTTAATTTTTGAAGAAAATAATTTAGCAAATCTGATGATTACGAATGTTATCCGGACGGTAACCGGGTTGAATAATTTAAGTAAAATTACAAGAAAAAAGTTTGCTTTGAGAGAGGACAAGTTCTCCATCCCCCAAAACCCCAAACCCTACACTGGGCCATACTCATCACGAATTTCTAAAAAGCAGCCTACTTGCATGATCAAAACATAACACTTATGGAATTGCAGTATAGGATTGCCGTTTAATAAAAGTTAAACGATTTAATACTTGTACGATTCATTCTTTCCGTCAGTAGTTAAAACAAATGTAATAATAATTGAGTCGCAGAAAATGTCTGCGACATCGAACTATATTTAATTACATATCAAATTTTCCTCGGAGTACCTACGCTACAAAATGGGCTTTTAGACAATGGATTGTCAGTTTAATTATGTCACGGAACAATATTGAATTTATCATAGTTAGGTTCGCTTGGCTACAACCACATGTTATGAAACAGAAGCAGTAAAATACAGTGTTTTTGTTCTGAGTTAACTAAACGTTGTTGTACGTTATAAGTATTTATGGGGAAAAATGAAACAAAATACACCAATTTTCAAAGAGAGCCATTAATGAAGTGCGAAGGAATCAAGCGGTCAATTTTCTTTCCAGTAATTCTCTGAATTACATTGTGCATTTAAATTAGAACACTGAGATCATGACAACTATAATGACTCACAAACTTTTTCAGAAAATTTACATTCATAATAATGAATGAAGGGTGGGAAATATAATGAAATGCGTAACGTTCAAATCTCAGGTATGTGATATTTCGAAGTAAATACTCAGATACGTA
Organism: Gryllus bimaculatus; assembly: GCA_017312745.1. Taxonomy (NCBI): domain Eukaryota; kingdom Metazoa; phylum Arthropoda; class Insecta; order Orthoptera; family Gryllidae; genus Gryllus; species Gryllus bimaculatus. The sequence goes on from BOPP01000002.1 coordinate 20,307,558, forward strand.
TTATGTAAATCTAAAGTATATAAAAAGTAAGGTATGTAATGCTAAAGTAATGACATTCGATACATGACATTAGCTTTCGGAATTGGAGACATCTAGAACACGAATAAGCCATCAAAAGTATAATCCGATGTTTAACTCTCCGGAACCGCACGCATCTTACCAACAGGGAAAGCAGCTTTACCAGCAAAGCCAAGAAATTTGCGTTTCCTAATGCCTTCCCGCTTGGCGCACACCACACGTACGAAAGTAATAAAAGAACTGCACGATTCCGAAACGCGTATCGCTGAAGCGCAAGAACCAAGTCCTGCCAGATCACGAGCCACGCACGGTGGCGGCGGTAGCGCCTCCGACAATAAACGGGAAATGGCCGCATAAAGCTCCGCCTCTGAGCGTTACGGAAGAGGTAGTGACGTAGCTAGAGCGTCTGCCATCCGGGACGGTCTTGAAGTCCACAGCACTTTTCTATAAAAAAGGAAAGCGGCAGGTTGTTAACGGAACAAAAGCCGCAGGAGACATGGGTTTTAGTCGTGAAAAACCGATTCTGGTGTTGAATTCTGAAGTGAATGAAAGAATGACGAATAGACAGATGACGTTTCAACAACTGTTCATGTTTCGATGGTAATTTTTAATGAATTTATTTATACGGACTGTATCAATACAATTATAAAATATACGTCGCTTTTCATCAACATGAACTCATTTATAAAAAGGTCAGCGAAGTTCATAAGCTGATGCGGGATGTAAATGCATATACAATGCAAATCATTTAAACCAATCAAAAATTTCATATGCTGAAAACGAGCCGGGAAGTAGAATTCAGTCATTGTGCATAGCCTCTTTCTGCAACCGCATTCCCCACAGTTGCGTTGCAGGGCGGAAGATCAATTCCGACATGGATATCCCTCTTTCCTCGGCGTTATATTTGTCGTTAGGATATTTGTTTTGAAATTACCAGACGAAACATTATCACCAATTTTCGTCACAATTTTCCTAATGCTATTCCCCGGAACTGTTCCCGCTTTAAGAACATATCCGCTTGCAAACCTCTACAAAACAAAGACTTTAGGGTCAGCAGTGCGAGGCTAGTGGCAACCCCATCACCACAAATGTGTTATATAGAGACGGTGTCGTAAATACGTCGGCAGAGCCGCGGCGACACCCACAGCTAGGGAGTTTCCTCCCTGCGGCCTTTGACGATTTCCATGCTACGGAGAGGCCCGCATTGCGAAACACCACACTGGACTTATCTTCTTGTTTTATGGCTTCGTTGTGATCTTAGGTTCAAGCTCATAAAACGAGATGTTGAAAATGGTGGTTTGGACTACGGTGTTCTTTCCTACCTCTTACATTTCTCAAGTATTATAATATTAACACAATGTTTACTTTTTGTCCGGCAAACAAAACGCACACAATTTTAACTCGTTGTGGGAACTGCAATGATTGAAAGAAACACGTTAATATAAATTAAATGTAACTTAAGTAAATGAACACAGTTGATCTCAAAAAGGATGTTTGCGCAACGTTTGAGTTCCCGTCAGAGAGGTTGGGAGTAGAGACGCCTACACGAACTTAATATGTGCCGGTACTGTTGCCACATTATAAAGCATCAAAACGGTACCCGGAATGTGGCTATTCCAACGGTTAATAGCGCTGCTGAGCGGGGTCGCCCGATAGCCTCGACGTGACTACGCTATTCAAAACACGAAGTTCGTCTTCCGAGGTATCCAAACGCATTCTCTTATCTTCCGAAAAGAATAGATCCTTACACTGACGGTCGGGCAGGTCGCTGAACTTGTGTGGCCATCACAAGTTAACTCCTCGAACCTGCTAAGCGTTGGCCACTTCCCCAACAAGAGTTTATAGGGTGCAGTGTATGAGCACAGCAATTACATGATGCATAATTATAAAATGAAATGTTTCAACTACAGTTGGGAATCAGGAAAGGTCACAGTAATTTGGATGGTGAATTTTCTTCCATAAATGTTTAGAGTAAATTACATTGTTTATTGTATGGACCATCTATTACTTTTACTCACTCAGTACTTAGTTTCTTACTCAAACTCCATTTAATCTCTTACCCAACCCCCACCCCACTTTTGTTTCTCAATAAAAAGGAAGAAGCTATTTTTTTTAAATTAGCCTGACTTGTTTACAGGAGGGAGAAATTTAAAAAAAAGTATTGTACTGGAATAGTGGATTAACCAATAACCAATTAACAGGTTTTAAATGGAAAGGATTCAAAACAATACGACAAAATACCAGCTAGAAAACTATTTTTAAACCACATACAGCTCACGGAGGAACTAAAAACTAAACGAACTCATTTTATACGTGAGAGGGTATCCCCACTGGAATCTTCACTTATATGAATTTTAGGCTCAGCTTAATTGTGTGAGGGGGGAGTAAATTTTAGGATTAAATATTTATGATACGTATGGTGGTGTCAATTTATTGTAGGGAGGTTTGATTTGATTCTAGTGGGACCACTACTGGATTGTCTAAGTCGGAGAGTCTAGCAACGGGAATAGAGTATGCTAGTGTTAAAATATGCTGAGTGATAGTATATCTGTGGAGGTGTTTATTGGAGCTATGATGTTAACAACAGAGACAATGATTTCAGGAGAATCCTTCGGAGGAGGTTCGTTCCGAAAGCCCCGCTCAAACGCCTGCGCCGGAAATCAAGCCTCCTGGCGACCTGGCCGTTGCAACGGTCGCGCCGGCGCTCAGCGGGTTCGCCGGTCGAGCCCCGGCCGCGCGACCGACTCCGGGCCAGGCGCCGGCCATCCGACCACGGCGGCGCGGTCGCTCGGGCTAACTGGACTGGGTGCACGGGCGCGGGCGAGCGGAGTCAACGAACTGGGGCACGCGGTGGCGAGGGCGAGGGCGGAGGCGGCGGCGGCGCGGGCGATACCGATCGTTGCCCAACGAGGGCGGCGGGCGCGGCGGGCGAGCGAAGGCCGGGCGGGCCGGAGCGGCGCGGAGCGGCGCGCGGCGGCGCGGGAATCTGGAAGCGGAGGGCGCCTTCCGAGAAGTGTTTGCGCAGACTCCGGGCCGCGCCGGCGGCAGCGGCGGCCGCTTTGAGGATAACCCCGCGACCCGCCCCCGACGCGCTCCGACGCCGCGCCGCGCAACCCACGCCCAGCGCACGCCCCCCTCTCAAATCACACCCGAGCAACGCGAGAACTTCGGCCAGGAAAAATTAAAACATGATTCACATACGTAAACGTGGCAGTCTTCGAAAAGGGTTTCAATTTTTCTCGATAATATTTGCGCGGTTTCTATGAAGTTTCAAATTTGTGTTCGAGGGATGAGGTGTACGAATTTCAATAAACAGTCCGAGTTGCCCCACAGAAGATAAAACTAACAGCAGACCAAAACGTAGTATCTCTCTGTACAGTGTCTTCTCCGAAGATTCTTCATTTACATATTTTGCTTTTATGCCGTTATCAGACTTCATTACATCCTTTCTGTTATCTACAAATGAGTAGCTTTGGAAATCAAAGTATTGAAAATTAATAGGTTCAAAGCGATAATTACCTCACATTTTATCTTTATGAAACAAATGCAATTAAGACAACAGTTTTTACGTAATGAACTACAGGTTACGTTATTGATACCATAATAATTCAACAAACAACACTTGGTACAGTACCTATACTAGGATTTATTTCACCGTGCGTTTGAAGTAAATCACCTGTTCACAGTTTCATCCAATCGGGAGCTTGAACATCCCCATAGTGACGTCACTCTAGCGACATGTTAGTTCCCGATTGGATGAAACCGCAACAGCTGATTTACGTCAAGTGCTCGACCAAATAAATTTTACTACAGTAGTTAGTATTTAGTGCAAATAAACACGTCGAAACCGTGACATGTGACTCTTTCATTGCAGGTTCCCAGTCTGCTGGCTGAGCGCGCCAAGAGGCCCATTCGGCCAGAGAGCGACGCGGTCCACGCCCGCGCGGCGAAGGCTGTGGGCGGCGAACCGAGTTGGTTCGGCCGGGCCCGGCGAGGTGCGGCGCCGCGGCCCCAAGAGGAACAGGGCTGTTGGGGTTGGGCTCCAGCCAACGAAACACCCTGGCGGATGACGGACGCTGACAGAACACAACACAACACACGGCGAAATGTCGTACAAGGTGCAGCCTTTAAGATACGTTATTTTAGAATTTAATGATGATGATTTCTGTAATAGTGGAGATAATGATTACGATCATGGAAGACGAGATGTTACGAAGAGTTACGCTCAGTGAGTGACACACATCCACTTTCAATGAATTATGTATCAGGAAATAAACACAAAAAATGAATAAGACAACCGAATAAGAAAGCATTCTTGGGATTCTTAAACGATTGCTAAAAATTCGAACGAGGCTTATTGATGAGAACGATTGTTATTTTAGTGGTATCTGGATTTATTGTTCTAAGCGAAAGCACAAGTTAATTATTTTGTTAAGTTTAGAGTATATAGTATTATTTACTTTTTTTTATTGATGTTTTGATTGGGAGAATTTCAAAATGAATTGTATTTTTCAACGATTTATTTGGTATTTGCGGTTTGCGAAGGCTCTTTAGGGCTTGGTATTTTAATTTCTATAGTTCGTTCTCATGGAAATGATTTTTTCCAGTCTTTTATAGTATTACGATGTTCATCACACACGCTTATATTCCCGAAAAGCAGATTATTCATATTTAAATACGTTTTGAGTTAAAAGTCAACGTTGAAATCAACATCAAATCTTTCAGAACAGTCCAAGTGGTGAAAAGTACATCAATAAGAGAGGGCAGATGATATCTTGATACGACCGTATTCTTCAATTCGATGCAGAAAATTAGGCTCTAACAAAAGTCTCACGTGTCACTTTTACTGGGACAGCAGCTTCATTAGGGATATACGCTCGGCTTCATTACGAACACAAAAGATAAGAGCGCTGCCACATGCGACAACACATACCTCATCTCAAAGCAAACGTTTGCTTAGCAGGGTACACACAACTAAGGCACTCGTCAGTCTGCATCAGCTCATATGGCGAAGAAACTATATGGTCATTTATGACTGACTTGGTAAATCTTGATACATTTAATAATCAATAATTCATCCACTTATTGACAAAGTTTTAGTACAAATAGATTCTCAGCTCTCTTCTCATAATTTAAAAAGTCATCCAAAAAGTTACGAACAATTGTAATTTATATACGCCATTCAAAAAAGTAATATACAATGAAATGTGACATTAAACCAACATTTCTTTCAATATTGAAGGGAATGTAAATAAACCACAGCCTTACTGCCAAGCACGGGCAGTTTATACATCCGTGAGGAAAATACTTGCACTTACGTGCCAGCGTAATGTTCAGCACTCTAGCAATGCTTAAAGAATCATTCCATTCGTCACAGCATTTTTTCCCCCTCTTTACAATTTCAATCCTCCGCACTCCACGCAACCACAGAAATGCCCAGTGCTCGCACCACTCTATCTACCGGGAAGAGAGCAAACATTCTTCCTTTCACTTCGAAAGGTAAACATTCCAAGAATTTCGCCGTATGCGGCAAACGGACAGCACGCCGGCATAACTCACTTCCAAGTGGGCATGCGATCTACAACAGCTTTCATCACGAGCGCCTCGCATTCCCGAACCACTGTCCCTATGCCCTTCGAGCACCCTTCGGCGGCGCTTAGGGCGTCTTTATTCCGCCGATTTCGTGTGTTTCCTGCACGCGGTGGCCTGCGGCCTAAGCGGCGTTCTGTAACACAAGCGGCGACCACCTGAGTACACAGGCGTCAGAGCGTTGCGAACACGCCACACAACACGAAGCGACATCCGAAGGCCCTTCTTGCGTGTTGTACGAGCGTGCACAAAAAGGATGTGCATGTATTACCATTCAGCACGGGCTGCAATGCTTTAAGCTGCAGGCAGAAAACAACCTGAGGTTAAGGTGGTTGACTACAGCTTTGGAATATACTTTTCATTATGTTCTGCCATTCCGCCAGCAATTATCTTGTATAATGGCTGTACAATTGAATAGTGTTACGAGCGGGACAAGTATGATAGATTATGTAGGTGAAGTTTTATATTTTAATTACATTCTCAGCTGACTTGGCGGGACAATTAAAATATCCCGGCGGATATTTAGAGAATTATAGATAAAATAAATAATTTGGAATTGTACTAAAAAAGTCAAACTAGCTCCAGAACTATACGACACGATATTTTGATCAGGTAGTCCACCTCAGTAATATTTAGAGTATACACAATTCTATTTCATACTCTTGTACAACTTCAATTCCACTCTTTATTTTTTTAGTCGTTGATAATCGCGGAATACAACTTCAAAAATCGAACTATCACTTTCGCGTAATGCTCATTAACCCATTTTCACAACTCTTGAAACAGCGTTCGTGGTAATCAACTTTAGAATCAGACTCAATCCATCCACATTGGTTTATTTCAAGTTCATAATTTGCAATCATCCAATATTAATCCTTCGACTTTCCGCGCCGGGTACCCACCATCTGTCCTCAATGGGGACACATATTAACGTTTACACAAGACACATTTGTCTTGCTTCTCGGTCTTTGGCCAGCAGACTCACAAGGCCTTCCGCGACAGTACACGTTGATGAGAGACAAGGGAGAAACAACATGGATCACGGCGAGACTCGCACCCGCGATCGAACTTCACATCGAGGAGCTGAGTTGGCACACGCTCTAGCCACATCGGCTACCCAGGTCGGCACCCAATATATATATATATATATATATATATATATATATATATATATATATATATATATATATCGATTATTACTAAATGAAAACATTTCCGATCAGATAAACTGCTAATTCACCACATCCTGCTTAAGAGACCCGCTGGTATGCTAGGAAATGACAGGACGTCTTCTAGCGACGGAGAGAGAATAAAAACGCCGCAATTACGCCAAACGCAACGAGCACCTGCGAGCGCGGCCGGAAGCTTTTGCGGATGCGCGGCGCGGCGCAGCGCATGCGCTGCCCTTTTCGCGCCCGGCGCGCCCCCCGCCCACCGCGAACAATGCCAAGGCACGCCCGCGCGTAACGGGACCGGGCGCGCAGGCGCGACCCGCCCCGCGCGAGCCACGAACACGAGACTCTGGCCTCCGCGCCCGAGCCGCCGCCACCTACCCGCGACGCGGCGCGGCGCGCGGCGTACTGGGCCGGCCGTGTACAGTTGCCGAGGGTCCGGCGGCACTCACGTCGATAGCGTACACGTGGTTGCAGAGAGGTGACGGGAAGGGAGGGCGCAATACACCGGGGCTTTAGTTTGGTGGCCGCCTGTTGGGTTCTTTGCTTCTTCGTGGCAGTGGTCGGGTACTCTGGGCATTGAGGAGGGACTTGTCCCGGCGCATTGATTCGACTCCGGCTCTGGCCTGGAAAGTCGGTAGCTCTGAGTTGGCAGGGCGGCCCGAGCTTGGCGTTGGATGGGAAGTTTACCGAGAGGGGCAACTGCGTTCTGGCAGGATCCAGACATCACTTGTGCGTCGGCGGGGGGTGCTGATAGGGGCTAATGCCTAGGAACCCACCCCGGGGAAATACCCCCCTGATAGAACATAAGATGAGGGGAAATACAATTTGACAATCTACAGTGCCGACCGGGAGGGGCCTGGGGCGTCCAAATGGAAAAAGTATACCCGGCCAATGAAATTGCCAATATTTAAGGAAAAAAATGAAATGAGAAATATATGCTTGAAGAGGTACATTACTAGAATACGTACGAGTATTTACACGATATTACATATATTTAGAAAATTGTGATTAAACCCTCCAGAATATTCCATATTTCTACCAATGACGATCGGGCATTTCAACGTTAGAATTCAACAAACTCTACATGGAAAGTTGAAAGAAAGCGGGTGATGAGTATTAATTTCACAGTACATTATTTTTATGTGTGATCCAGGTTCTTTTTCTCATTTTCGTCGATTCAAATACTAGAAAATACGTTAATTATTTATTTTAATTTAAGCCTAAGCGGTTCTTGTACGGTCGATTGACGTCTCGCGTAGAACGGGGAGGTGGGAATGCTAAACCATTGCCAACCTCGAGGAAACTTTATCAGCGCTCCTGAGATATCAGAAATCCTCTGCACATGTGCGACGGGGGCGGCCCTGCGCGCGGCCGTCACGGCCAGCGGCGCGCGCCTCTCTCAGTTCGTGGGAAGAAGGAACGCTCAGGATATCGGACACCTTCACCAAGGATCTTCCTCATTTTAATATCTCAAATCGCGCGAAAGGTTCAGAGGCTATAGTAGTCATCTCTCCGTCCTCGACTAATCGATCCTAATCGCAACACTAACACGTAACGATTACCGAGCTTTTTTGCTCAATGAAAGAAGCTGTAGAAAATACTACTTATTTCCAGGGATACCTTTCACTCGCTGTAACCTCAACTCCGTGCCAACGACCGTTAATTCTCCGCCCGCCAGCGCGAAAGTTACTCGCTTCTATGTGCAGAAAGGCAAGAGGAAGGACGGCCGAGAGCGAGAAGTGAGAAAGTCATCGAAAATGACCTTCAGCCGCCTAAGCTTATTGCCCCGAGTAACTCTGCATAAATTCCATTATATTAATACGGACGTTCTTGAAAATAAGTCGCCTGGGCTGTATATTAACCTCGAAATTCACACGTAATCATGAACGACGGAATTTTTATTTTACGAAATACAAGGATGTCTAGGGGGAAAGGGTGCTAGCGCGTAGCGAGGTTCTACATCACGTTAAAAAAATGGAGATTTATAGACACGACAAAATTGTTCTTAGAAGACAATCTGATAAGAATAAATGTCAAGTGACATCGATTCCTCAGTGCATTGTATAACAAACCAGTTCAGCAAAGTTTTCTCCAAAACATTTACAATTTTCTCAGAACTGTTCAAAGTAAGAAGAAGTAGAGGCATGTAACGCGGGACAGAACCATTTCTTCGGAGCGCAGGTCGCCGCTTCCAGGACCAGGCTTCCCAGAGGCAGGGAGTGGGCGGCCCTGAGCCGCGGCGGCGCGCCCGCCCGCCTGCCTGCCTGTCCGTTGAGTCAAACGCGGCGTTTCGCGCTGCGCTGCGCCGGGCCGGGCCGCGTGCGACAGGAAGCCGCAGCAGCCCGCAACTTCCGGGTAGCGAGTCGCATGCGCGAAGGCGTCGCGCGCGTGACATTGGAGGCGCAAATCCCAGCGCGGAAAGGCATCGCATTCCGCGCTAAAAATACGCCCCCCCCCGTTCCAGTCATATGTGCGGTCGTATCTCGCACTTACGCCCACCAAGTGGCATGCAGATTTTTTACTTTAGTTAGCACTTTACTTAGAGATTAAAATTTGAGGGCGCAGTGTTGACTTCCAGTGTTGACATTACTTCTTTATTTTTGGGTATTCGTAATTTTCAATGCAATTTGCAGCTGTATTTTATGTTTTAGGCTGTACGTTCACGGGTGTAAACATGTAAAATCAATTTAAGTCCAAATATAATCAACAATAATTAGGTAGCATTTTACGTGCTGGACTTCACACATTAACCTTCTTCACATGTTTGATAACTCTTTTAATCTTCATAGGCCTGATATTATGTTAATTTCCATTGATGGGTGTGAATTAAAAGATTTGAGTTACCTCAGTACCAATGCTTTCATCCAGTGCCACCGACAAAAACAACTCTCTCCATTCCGACTTCAATATTATCTCCATCCAAAACTGTGTAGACAACATCTCACGAGTTCTTTTTTAAAATGCGAAAGCTACCCGGCATACTATATTGTCAAGTAGATCTCACAGACCCCCAACCCCGGCTTTGAAACCTCTCTCTACTCCTTTCTCACACATCACGTTGAAGTGTTCTAAGTCACTAAACCAATTGGTGGTGCTCGATTGATAAACCGTGCTATTTTCCTTTTCTGTCTGTCAGTTTTGTGTTCTGTATGCTCTGTTCTGCCACTAACATCTAAAAGAGCCAAACAGCTGAACGATGAAAATCAAGTTCTCAATAAATTTGTTGGTTTGTTCTAATAAAAAAAAAATGTCACCGTCCACTTGCGACAATCTTTGACAGTCTTTCCAAGCCCCTTTTCAAAGTCAGCGGCCCTCGTTAGGATACACAATTCAATTCCAAACACCTCATTTCTCTTTGCCCGCCTCTCCGTCGGACCCTTATTTTCATTCTCGTTTCAGAATTGCGATTTGTATTAAAAAAAACATTTTCTTTTAAGAAACATTATAATTAGTTAATTTTAATGTATCAAATTATCCTCGAAGTAAGGTATTCACAAATTCATTTTTCATTCCCATCAGAAAGGTGCTCGATATCTGCAATCCCTAAACATTAAAGATTATCGAAATATTTGCTTAGTTCTCTTCACAGAAATATGTGAATACGTGAATATGTAAATTCAGGTACCCTCAAATGTTTATAAATGTGTGGGAGAGTTGCAGTTTGGTCAACGTATGTATACCTCCCTCGCAAATACGTCTCGAACGCGGCAGTCAACTAATAATGCACACGCACGGACACATGCATGGGGATACAAATATATTGACGACATTTCTAAATGAGTAAAAGAACACTTGTGGCACTTACGACATCTACTTGTAAACCAAGTCTTCCAAGAATGAGTCAAAACTGCTGATGGACCGTGGTTAGGCCAGGAAACCACAATAGAATGAGAGCAGCATAGCATTGACATACATAACTACGCGTTCGCAATATACGAGTATACTTCGTTGTATACGTAATTTATAAACTTCTGTGCCTAAAGCATCCCGTGTATTACATGAAATTATTCCAAAAATAGTTTTCGAAATATATTACAAAATAATAAATAACTAAACAACAAAATGACTTCATAATTTTCTCGTAACTACATGAAGTAATGAATAGCTTTCAGACAACGTCTAAGAATTTTCCTCGATCAATGATACAATCAATATCCCTTCACATATTCCAAATGAAAGTAGGAGCTCCTAAAAGCCCAGTGATCACGAAACAATATACTATAATAAAACAATCAGTTCTACGTGCGCAACTCTAAGAACTTGTACAATAGGTCTCTTGTGAACCAGTCACTGTGTTTGACATTCGCAGTGAGTAGCTTTCTAACGCTCCACCGCACTCATGTCTTTTCTGCGACGGAGTATTTTTATCGTCTGCCCTTTACACGCTTCGAGTACAACCGTTTCGAGCTGGACCTCGGCGCAACCCGAGAGAAGACAAGGCGCGGACGCCTCATGTCGGTTTATAAAAGGTGCAACCCTGTGCTGACACGAGGACACTTTTATGCAACTGCTTACAAGAATTGAAGCAAGAGACGGTGCAATTAGGAACGAAAACTTTGTGTCTACTCACTGCGGATAACGAAATGTGTCGACTGAATGGCATGCACCTTCGTTAGGCAAAACTCTAGACACACATACAAGCTGCAAAGCTTGCTCCCGTCTACGTGGTAAGAAAAACTAGATTTATCCACTTTTGCAAAAGTCAGATCTCACAAACTGCTTATTTCTGTGAAAATTTAGTTTTTTTGTCGCGAAGTATTACAATAATAATTTCTCTAAAAAGTAATACGCGAGAAAAAGACTACACCTCTCAGCAATCTTTAAACATCACAATTAAGTTTTTCCATTTAAAAAGTATCCACCCCCTAATGTTGATGTTTACAGCTAGAACTTCAATTTCTACCATCTCTCCAGCAATTCTTTTAAACATCACAATTAAGTTTTTTCCATTTAAAAATATCCACCCCCTAATGTTTGATGTTTACAGCTAGAACTTCAATATTCTACCATCTCTTCACAATTCTTTAAACATCACAATTAAGTTTTTCCATTTAAAAATATCCACCCCATGCAGTTGCTTGTTCACGTACGACTGACGGAGAACATAAACTGAAGTTATTAATAAAGATGTTATAGCAGAATATGTAATTCCTTGCACAGATGTACAAACTAAAACTCACTTTTTATTTGCACTCCAGGACGAACTAAAAAGATGAGAAGAGTGTGTGCGTGTGTGTGGGGGCTACTATCATTTCTATATAAGCGATCAATGTATGATTACGTTAATGTTAAAAAATCGCATCAAACACCTACATACAACCAATTACATTTATGATAAATAATAAAATGTGTACAGGAGTATACATTTCGGTGCCCCTTAGATCCTGGAACGTGATACACTCACCGTATAGTGTTTCAAAACCCTACTCTCTGAGGGGGAAAAGCGCGCCGAACGGCTATTGTCTTTCCTGACCATGTTCTTTTCTCTATTTTCAGATCAGCCATAGATGCCCGAAAGGATAGGGATGGCTACAAAGCAGGGAAGTGTGGCAGCATTGCACTACTGCGGCCACACGGAACTGCGCTGCAAAGCACTGCTCTGAGGGGTCCGAAGTCTTGGGCGCAGATAGTTTGAACGTAGAAACGGCCCGAATGCGGGAAAGACCAGAAGGCATCCTAGAGGCGGACGAAGGACCTCGCGTCCTCGTTCCTGGGGCTGGCAGCACTGCCCTGACGGCGGGCGGGCGTAACGGCGGCGCTCAAAAGTCCGCGGGCGAGGTCCGTGGCACGCGACGAAGCGCGCCGGCTCAGGGCAGCGGCGCGCGCAGTCGCACCCGCGCCACAAGGCGACCACGACCCCAAATTTTGCAGCAACACGGTCGACAATTTTGCGCACGTTTTCTTTAGTTCTCGTTTCGCTCCTGGAGTAGCTACCTCCGAACTTCCGATCTGAGCAAAGTGGACTCGCGGGATCTCTCAGGTTTCCCCTGCCTCTCATTCCACTATTGCTCCGTTGTCGTTTACAGGAGCAAAATTGGATAACCAGATATTTTTTGCGATATCGCATTTATACTGCGATTTATGCAGGATTGAAAAGCTTTTTTCCCCAGAGCATATAATAGAAATTAACAGTCAGACCTCTTTGTTTGATAATATTCGTCGATTTTTCTCTCCCTCTCGAAATTTCTATTTAAAACAGGTGTTTCCTTATTTCGAAAATTGTTTCTGTACATCGAATTCGCATGGAAATTGGAAGCATTTAATGCTGCTAATCACTCTTCATACTATCTTTTATTCATATTTCAACTGGGTATCGTAAAAACAAGGAGGGCAGCCTGGAGCGTGAGTTATAAGGGAGCACACGTCATAACATCAGATTTATCAATATACGCCTTGTTCATTCGCATAAAATACAAACGTAAATTTGAGTAGAGCTAACAGTATTGCCATAGCGCCTTTTGAATAAGTTGCTTGTTTGCTAGCTTTTGCAGCAGCCGATGTGGAAAGCACCATCATCTCCATGAGAAAAAATGTATTTTCACTTCACGCAACAGTTTAAAATAGTTTTCTTCAAAGCAAAGTTGATCAGGATTCGTCAATGAGTGAGCGAATTTTTCTTTTAAAAAAATGAGGAAGGGGCTTTCTTCTTGTTTACTGCGGCAGTAGCCAGTCGGTCAGTAGTACATGTATTCGCAAGTGATTTCGAAACCCTTAATCAGTGTAAATCATATTGAAATCTGCAAACATTGCTTACCAGTTGTCTGAAGATATACGTCCACAATGACAAATATGCAATTTATTTCATGGAACTGTTCATGCATAAGACTTGCGTAAAGAGGTTTGTCTAAAAGAATCGAAACATGCATTTTCGCCTAGGTTTATTTTGCACCACGAGCGAAAAGTGGTAAAGCGTGAAATTCTGTACAGAGAATAATCGAATAAGAAATACAGTGACGAACGTGAAATTCGTTATTCAGGACACAAGTCTCGAGGGAATACCGCTTTAGATCTTCCCACAGTACTAGTATATCGTCTGGGTTTCGGGGAATTCCGAGCTAATTGTATGTTAAGGAGGAGCAGCGCTGACCTGCGACGGTGTCGGCGGTGGTCACTGTGGCTGGAGCGGGCGATGGCGGTGGCAGATGGTTGTGGCAAAAGCGGGGCGGGTGCGGGGCGGGTGCGGGCGGGTGCGGGCGGTTGCGGCGGGTGCGCGGGTTCGGGCGGCGGGGTGTCGGCGGGTTCGGGGGGGTTCGGAGGTTGGGGGCAGTGGCGCGGGTTCGGCGGGGCGGCGGCGGTGGTGCGGCGGCTGGGCGGGGCTGGCGGGGCTGGGCGGGGGCTGGGCGGGGCTGGGCGGGGCTGGCGGGGCTAGGCGGGGCTGGGCGGGCGGCTGGAGGCGGAGCTAGGCGGGGTCGGCGAGCAGCTGCGGGGTGGGGGGGCTGGGCGGGGGCGGGCGGAGCAGGCGTGGCGGGGAGGCGGGCGCATGCGCCTCCCAGAAGAGGCGGAAGCGCGTGTGGCGCGTTGCGGTCCGCGGGCGACGTGCCGCTGCCCGCTGTGGTCGTCGTGGCGCCGTCGCTACCGCCGCGCCCACAGCCGTTCTCGGTAGCTGGCCTGCCGTGGCGCGCTTGCGGAACCCACAAACACGACGCCTCGCTGGATCCCCATTGCTACCGCTAACCTATCCTATCTTGAGGTATTCAAGTGGCTTTTAAATGAGTAGCACAATCTAGTAAACACTGTTCATGCAACAGATAATAGGTTTAGTGACATCAATTTTCGACACACAATGCATTACATACGAAATGAGAAGCAGGAATGGTTCAGATTCTCACGCTTATACATAAAATGAACATAATATCAATGTTATGAAAAAATGTAATACATTCTTATGGTTTAAAATCTGAAACGTTTGACATATTCTAAAGAATAAGAATTACACACTTTTACGGACTGCTTTTCCAATGTTAAATATTTAATTCAATATCAATGCATCAGTCGATATCATCATACCCTCAACTAACAGCACAGGTGATCAGATCTCCTAATAAAATCCTGGAAATTGGCGGAGAAGTTTGAATTAATGAAAATTGTCTCCAGTTAACAAGTCTATCTTAAATCGTTAATCGTTAAAAAATATACCAATATGCTATATTTAAGACATGCACACTTTTTTTTTGCATTAGAGGCGAAGGTTGCAGAGAAGCATGGTGCTTTTTTAGTGACTAACGGTTAGTCCTCTGCACATCTGGCAGCAATGCAGCAGCATTGCAGGATTATGGCGATGAATCACAGCGGAGTTAGTGAGACGATGTAAATACAGGAGATGTGCCAACATTTAACACCGGAGAATATATCTTCACCCTATTTCATCTTTCACCGATTCCACACTGAATGCCCAGAATTTAATCTCGAGCAGATTAAAAGGGAAGCTCGCCGCTCTAACAGCTGACACCCAAGACAGAGATGTATCTGGAGAAAAAACAACAACAACAAAATATTGCGCACGGTGCTTTCACAGAATACACGCAGAGGTGCGCCGCTTATAGCGGACACATAATGGGAAGAGTGTACTTCATGCCCATCCCAATTGACGGATTATTGTATTTGCTTTCATGGTGAGATGCAATGCGAAGCATACAGCTGCTTAGGAAACAAAAAAGGTTTTTGGATATTTGTTACATAGATAAGTTTCAGATATTTATGAAGAAGTCAAGTGGTAACCTAAACCTACGATTCACGCTCCACGACTCTCTCAATACGTGCGTACCTAGTATTATTTTCTCTTCCTCTAGGTGTGAACAACATATTCAATTACTTTCCCTCTCTAAATCCTTGGGATTCTGAGAACTGATTGACATTGCATCCCCCTAACCCTCTGCTCAATTAATTGAGTGAAAACTCCCGAAATTCCTCAATAATAATGGAAAAAGTAAAACGTACTTCAATGGAAAGCATATTGGCATATCCTTGAATGGCTAGGAACAAGAGGTTCGCAACGGTTAGTTCGCGAACTACAAGAAGGCGATTCGACAAAACAATATTTTAATGACGAAAGAAACGTAATGAATATACAGAAATGTTAAATATTTAATTTAAAACTTAAAAGCTAAGCTAGAATCCAAATTTTATACATCGGCATTAATGACGATTTTGTTTGGTTTCAGCTTACTGCAGTGAATCTTCTACTTCGTTGTATTAATTTTGTATTTATATGTATGAACATTAAGGTTTCACTTCCATGCTTGTTGGTCTGAAAATGTTTTACGGTTGTTTGAGATTTTTGTTCGTGAATTATTAAGCAATTTGAAAAATAAAAAAAACACCTTATTTTGTTGTCACTGATATTAACGAACCCATATGGGGCTCGTCAATTAACGTCGATTTTTAATGGGAGTTCACAAGAAAGGAAAAGTTGGAACAAGGAATCGCTGATCTAAAGCAATAGAAACGAGTCGATGCTCATCTGAGCAATTAGAATAGGATTGAAGTATTTTTTATGTCATAACTATGAACTCAAAATAGTACTCACTGAATGTCTCTATTGAACACAACAATTGTATGAGAATCAACTGCAACGTTGAAGAATCAACTGCATGACTTGGTGTCCAATCACACAATTCTGACCTAATCAGATTCCTGCCGTTCCCCTGTCATTTGTTCTATTGTTTAGTACGTCGCTAAAGTCGTTCACAGCCATCACGTTAGGGAGTTACATTTCACTTCATGAATAGAAACGTTGATTTCATTACGGGAGAGCTTGGATTACGTCACACTCATGTGTCATTTTTTGCGGCACTGACATGCACTTTTCACAATCAAGATGCAGAAGTAATTCATGAAACGGAGAGACTCCACCCATTAATGTCTTAACATGTCAGATCCATTTCACAAGTTTCTGACTGGAAATCAAAAATCGACACTTCTTCGTGGACACAGTTCAAACTTCAATGACAAGTTTAGAGTCCTATAGCAGTAGTAGCTACTGAAGCTGTATTTATTGTGCTTTCGTCCTGTCTATTTTCAACTAGTGCATAATAAATAGAACTCAAAGATGTACTAGAGTATGTATTAGACGAAAAAGTCAGAAAATATTCACAATCGGTCAAACATTCCAAAGTTAGTATACATGTTATTCTATTGATTTCATAAATATCAGCTTATCAAATACAATTCTTCCCAAAGACGCTCAAATATCCGTCGCGTATTTACACAGACCTCGTTTGTTATAGTACCAGATTTTCGTAGACTTTATGAAAAAAACAAATACCCTTGTGTTCACGAGCAACCAACCTCAGATAAAGTGTAGGTGGGGCTGACCGGATTGCGACACATAATGCGAAATCATTTGGCATTATTTTTCACGTTTCACAAACCTATCACATTCGTGAAACTCAACTTCAGAATTTATTTTGATTCTTCAAAATATTCCATCTCTTCCCTCCCACACAAAAAAATTGTACAGAATTTGAAAATTCGCAAACGCCTAAACAAACAAAAACAAATGAAGTAATAGGCTTCCGCGGCCAGAGTCATGTGGGTGATCTGGATTGTCCGGGTGACGCCGCGTCGAAGGCTGTGCAACACAGCCTTCGACGCGTCGTCACCCGGTCAGCCCAGATCTCCCAAACAACAACAACAAACAAAACAAAACAAAAAAAGCTTTTGCGGTGTGCAAGCAAATACATGGATTTCTTCTCTTTCTCAGCATTTCCCTCTCCTCACACCCAACGCGGGTCCGACCTCAACGCCGTGATCTCACTTGACCCGGCCCATTAGCGCGAGGCGGGCGGGCGCAAGAAAATCGTTGTAACGCGCCGTAGGGCCTGCGGAGCCGCATACGATAAAAAGGCTTGATCGATATTTCGGTCACGCACCGCAGCAGTCACGCGGCACCTCGCTTTCAGGACAGGGCGCGGAACCCACTCGGGCGGCACACACATCGCACAATGCCGTTTCCATCACGTGACACGCGTGAACACGATCCTTCGAATAATGAGGTGGGATTGAAGTCGCGGTTCGCAACGAGCCCATTGCGTGTTTTATTATGTCGTAATTAGTACTGCTTTTGACTGATGCATGCACGACTCAATTTGTCATGAAAAGGAGGCTCATTTTGCTATTGTGACATAATAACATCTTATAATATTTTTGTGAATGAAATTTCTGTCCAAAATATTTACTTTTTGGGGCCACTGTAATACTGAGAAGGCAGAATATTCACCAACACAAAAATTGTTTTATTATCATTACTAACACATAGCTTATTAATATTATACTATTTTATTTAAAAAATCTACTTTCTGGTAAAGGGTGTACATGAATCGATTAATTAGATGTTATCTTAAATTGTACACCGAATATTCTCCAATTTAATTAGTGACTCCTGATTTTCGGCGTGGTGGAACGCTCCAATCGGAAGCTTCAATACCAAAATCAAAGTCGTAACCAAGTACCCCATTGGAAAACAGCGACTAGCTGAAAACATCAGAAGTCACTATATTTAAACCAGAGTATAAAAATATGTTTGTGTTTCGAAATTACGTACAATGGTGAAAACGTAATAATGTGCAAAACATGAGAAGTAATTGTAATCCTTCTCAATTTATATTTGTTATATATTAGTGAGGATATAATCATTTAGAAATGTATCAATTAAAAAGATGAATGGGCAATGGGCAATTGAAGAACGTGCTACCCACATAGCTTGTGGGAAGGTGAATTAGAATTACCGCGACGAAAACGTTCCGTATTTCGACTACTCCAGTCGCGATCAGAGCAAGCGCGAAAATATTTCAAGGAAGCGGAAGTGCCAGAATTGAAGAAGGAAATCTGCTGCTACTTCTTAATCGTGCAGGAATGAAACGGTGATTTATAGATCTTCATCTACCTTTTACGATTTCTTTAGGATAAGATAATCAGGCTACTTTCAACTCTCATTCTCTTCAATTTTCTAGTAAAATATGTAAAACTTAGAAACGCTTCTTTTCTGTAGTGTAGTTCATGTGAAAACCAGACAATCCATATATGCTTTTGTACAGATACATATAACAATTAAGAAATAAAGCGTCACTAGGTATTCGGAATGGCGAACATATACCATGAGGAAATGGAAAAAAACCTAAAAGATACGGCTATGTTGTTTTTTTTTTGCATCAAGGAGCAACATTATGTCGAAAAAAGCAAATAAATTATGTGAATAAAGTTGTCGGGTTTCCTAAAACATTTTTCTCTTGGTAAAATTAAGATTGACATATTTCAAAGGCCCTAACTTTCTATGAAAAAGTGATAGCTACAAAACCTGTAAAAAACTGAATTATTCACGACTGCGATTGATCCAGAGTTCACAGAAAGTGTTAGAAGACCTAATCTTCGAAACTTGCTGAATAAGAAAACGCCATAATTGGTCACTCTATAATCACAATTAAACGTTTTAGAATTTATAAAACAGATATCAACAACCGGTTCTCAAATGAGGTATAATTAACGAGCACATAATGCTGCACTCAACTCACGCTTAACATTACGACATTGAAGTCTAATACAGGCAGTATAATCCTCAATTTTTCCTATTTACCTTATAACGCTTATTAAGAAAAAAATAAAAGCAATAGAATAAAAACAGTCTACAGTTGGCGGCGCCTCGTTTCACACAAGCGTATACTCGTCGCAGCATCGGCCGAGCAGGAAACGGAAGGCCGGAAGGTCGGCGGCCGAGGGCGGGGGCCGCGGTTCGAGGCGCGCGCGAGGTGCTTCCGGGCGCACAGGGGGCCATGGCCGCCGGGCCACGGCCTCCTGCTCCGCCGCCGCCATCGCCGCCACGTGCGCGCACGGAGGCGGGTCCCTGGCCCCGCGTCGAGCCGCGCCGCCGCCGCCGCCGCCGCCGCCACGCTCCAGTTTGCCAAGCCCCAGGGCCTTTCGAGTCCCGCATAGACCGGTGGCGCTACACTCTTGCGCTTTCTTGCAACAAGTGACAGACGAACTGCTGGCAACGATATTGAAAATGTACGGAGACGAGGCGTGGGCTCGCGGGATACAAATAGGTGCGCCCGGTAGACAACACTTCGCTGACTTCGCGCATTTTATACTGTTCTCTCGTACAACCATTATAGATACTCGATTCTAGCGTATTTTATATTTACCTCAAAAGCGGCCAATATTTGTAGTTTTACAAAAGAGGCATAATGCACCGCTATTCTTACACGCCGAAGTTTTGTCCACAACTCCAACGAAGGTTTGGCAGGCCTTCCGTGTCTGTCTCGCCGCGCTGCGCCTGATCCCGGGCCACGCCCCCCCCCACACACACACACGCAGCGCGCCTTCTTCCCTGCGTTCCGTCCTGCGTCACGGCCACATTCATTCTTCTCGCTTCGCCTCGACGACCCTGCTCGGCCCGGGCCTTGACCTATGCTCACAGCCCAGATCGCGATAGGCCCACGGAGGGAATGTGTGCGCACCTACGCATGTTCCGCAACGTGGAATGTCAGGCTCTTACGCAGTTTCAATCGTCACGGTCAGACTCGATCACCTTTGACGCTGGAAAGTCGGCAATGGCTTAGGTCTTATCTTACCTGCCGGCTGCTCCGGAAACGAGCGTGGACCTGTTCGCCAGAATGGCTCTCGGTTCTCGTATTTCACCCCGCGCGTTATTCTCAGAAGTATTTATTCGAGTGTCAACAAAGAAAACCTTGGGTTCTCCACACATGAGTTGGCTCTCCTCTGTACAAGGTCGTTCGAAGCGCGATCACATTTAGTGCACCACATGTCGCGAGGCTCGCGTTAAAAGCATTTCACATTAAAAAAAACAACAAAAAACACACCTTACCCGAATATTGCAATACAACATTCCTTTCTCATTAGCAGAAAATTGTCTTCTAGAGAAAGTTGAAAGAGAAGCCTCACTCAGACTCAAATCCGGAATATACTACGTCTCGAGGGTATATATTTTTCAGTTTGGTCAAGTAACCCATCTACTGATTAGCTCATTCTACTCCGTTCACTTTCCAGGAGATATCACTGCAAGAAACAGAGTGACACTCTTCATATTCATGATTGTATTTACCGGTGACCTTCCGCCTTCCGTATTTCTCATTCTCGCAATATTTTCCACAAGAGCTTCAGTTCAATATACATTTTAAATACTTATATCTGTAAAATTAAGCACAATCATTTAATATCTGATTTTAATGGTTTGAAATGAATTATAAATATTTAAAATTACATATCTACACTAATATGGACCATGTAATACATTTACTTAAAGATCTTGCTTACTCAAATTTCTTCAAGCAAAAAAAAAAAAACAACAAAAAACACACACTAATGTTCATGTCTTCATCTTATTACAAAAAATCCACAGAAGAGACTTCTCATTAACTATTTTCTATCAAAATTTTCAGCAACCGATTCTACTGTTTCACCCATACTAAAAAATGGCTTGGTTATAATTGTAAATATTCTAGATTCTATTGGGAAATAAAAGAGAAAATGGCTGTTTCCCAATTATTTGAAGTTGACATTAAAATTAAATACTGGCATATACTCGATCTCGAAAAGTCACCAAAAATCTCCGAAGACACGCAAACAAGCAACACTTTAACATAATTAAATCACACATGTTTCTCCTCAACCCCTTCGTCATTCATGTTGTATGAATAAAATTACCTCAATTGACACCTAATACTATATGAATGGGCAAAAGCTAAACGAAATAAGTGACATTTCATACATTCTGAGTAAAAAAGTGTTTATTTCAGGCTGCATTTCAGTGGCAATTTATTTTCGTAGTTTTAATGAACAATTGAAATGTCGTGATGAATGAAACGAAGCACGACTTTACAATGATATGGACTTAAATAAACAAATGTCTCAGAATGTATAAAGTGTCACTTGTACCGTTCTGGATTTCACCTATTCATACGGTAATTCAACCGTTTCGCCGTTTTTTTTGTTTGTTTTTTTCGGCATTTCCGCCGATCCGCGAAGGACACTGTGCGCCGCGCGGCACTTCTCGCGCAGCGGCGTGCGCAGGAAAGCCGAGAAACCGTCTGTCGCGTTCGCGGCGCAAGAAATCCTCGTTTCACGAGTCCTTGCGGAGCGGAAAGTGAACTCGGCTAACTGTAAACAGCGGCGCGCGCATTCAGTCTTTCGCCCGGCGGTTGTTTCGGCCGGCGCGGCGCGGTGAGGCCTACGGACATACTGTCCGATTTTCTTTAGAATGGGACGATTTGCCAGCTAGTGCTGGCAACAGAATTGACGATTCTGTGGTCGTTGTGTCCTTGAACTTATTAGACTCTCCTTCCTCCATGCGTTCGTTTGCAGTTGGCTAACATGTAAATAGTTATGACGCTCCCTGGCTGTGATGTCCTCGTCCGACGAAAATATAGTGCGCCACGAGGAATAATTGAAATTAGGAAGTGCAGAGCTTTGTGCTCTTCTGTGAAAATGCTTTCTTTTTATAAAAATTACATTGAATTTAGTGTTTATGTGATGAGTATTGTTTTTTTTTTTTTGTTTTGTTTTTTTTTAAACCGAGTCTTGAATGTGAGATGCGTACTCGTGACGGTGCACGAGTTTACTTCTCTGAAGTACACGTGATGTGACCAGTGCACGTGTTTAACGTGTTTACTATGTTCCACTTGTTTCGCGAACTGTTCACTTTATCCCATCTAACAAATCTTCTAATACTTAGCAGCACGCGCCGTCTCTGCGGCGCGCGTATGGCGCTTTCGGCCCGAATAGAAAAATATGACGGTCCTTCTTGCAACCGCGAACTTCCAAGCGAGATGATAAATCTCGTCTCGAAAGGCACGCAAAAAAAAAAACAACAAAAAGAAACATCTGAAATCCAGGCGAAACGGCATTCGTCGTATATGCAAGCAACTGCAGATGCGGACGTCCGAGGGAATCTCGACACGCGCATAAAAAGCTACCTTAGCACCCCCGAAGACGACTCTAAAGTCTTATGATCATAACAGATTTTTGAAAAGTGATATTCTTCCTATATCCACCCGTTATCTCCACTAGCTCGGTAATTATGGAATTGTAAAACAAACATGAAAATTTCATTTGGCCTGTCTTAATGAACGCCCATT
The DNA here is from genome assembly GCA_017312745.1 of Gryllus bimaculatus. Taxonomy (NCBI): domain Eukaryota; kingdom Metazoa; phylum Arthropoda; class Insecta; order Orthoptera; family Gryllidae; genus Gryllus; species Gryllus bimaculatus. Next base: position 20,330,428 of record BOPP01000002.1, read on the forward strand.
AGAAATGGAATAGTATACCATATAAGTCGCTTTAGGACCCGCCACCATAACACGTCATAAAGCATACAATAGTGTCATCTAGACCTGATTTACAGTTTCCTTTTGACGAAGACTTCGCATTTCAGTAAACTCGCGCATGCGCCAGTATTGCTTTTCTGACAATGAGACTCCAAATCACAAATTGTCATGCGCCCGTTTGCTGTAATTCCAAATGTCGCTAAAGGAGACTGTATACCAACATGAAAAAATACAAAACGTGCAAAATATCTTTTAAAATATGTGTCTAAAAACTCTTGTTACATTTCAAATAAAATTTCAAGAATTTAAACGTACATAGCAAAGACTTAAATAAATTATAACATATAATTATATCATATATATTAGTACATATATATAAATAATCTGGAAAAACTTTTGGAGCTTCAAGAAGGCAGATTTGTCTGAGATTCAAACTTAGATCGTTCAAAAAAAAAAAAAATTAATACAAGATACACCAAAGAGTAAAATGATGTTCACTTTGAGAATCCACTTGAAATTATAAAAAAAATCAAGAAATCCTCACCATTATTAAATCTTGCTCCTTAGACATTAAATACTAGTCAAATTTGTAAATATGAAGCAAAACTAAACATACTAGAAAATTAAAGGACCAGAGATAATATATTTTCTGAGGAATTTTCTCAATAAATGAACTTCCCGCCTGCCTAAACCCTACCCACAATTAATTACGGACTTTCAATTGAATCTCGTAAAATATTGAAATCCTCTAAAAAAACGCTTCTCATCTTAGATTTAGGGGTGAAAAGCGAATTTTAACTCTACATGAAGCAGGCGCGCAGCCTTTTAACTATATAGAGTTTATGTGTTTAAAGTATCTTGACTGACAAAAAGATCCAAACAATACAGTTTTACATCCATTTCACTAAGAACTATATTTCATTACAAACAAATAAAGCATATGATTTTATACAACCATTACACTCTTCTCATTTAGACGCCATTGAAGACATATAATTTAGAGATTGCTTTGTTGCTAATTACTGGGAAACATGGACTGCCATACAGAAAAGCACAATGTTAATTACGACACATGTGTTCCCAGATTGTATTAATTGCGTCAGTGACATGACAACTGCCAACATTCCACAACATTTTCAAAATACTCGCTCACAGGTCTAAGTTTAACCTGCTCAATAAACAAATGGATAAATCTGAGTGAATGTAGGAGCAAGAAGCACCCTCACCAAAGACGAGTAATCTTAAAGAGTTCTACATAGGCCTCCTTCTACTATTTCAAAAGTCGACAGAAGCAATCTGTTTAATGTGAAAATACACTAAATCCTTTGGAATTGTAATCATTATTAACACATTCTTCATATTTACAACGTAATATAAAATTATGTTTAACAATATTGGGTGCTCTTTGTCAACAGGACTGTCTGTAAGCACCGCCTGATCCTGCTTGATTGACTCTACCTCGATCGATACCCTCTACGGGCCCATTCGCAATCCAACCACATACACAGACATGCCATACGCTACAACGCCTCACAAACATAGCAAGACGAACATTCACAATAGTGATGGACTCCAGAATCAGCTGATTTGCACATTAGTCCAGATCGCATTAACTTGAAGCATATTAAGTAATACTTCTCACATGGCTACTTCCTCCGTAGCTTTAGACTGATTTCCCCTAAAAGACGACACGCTTAGCTGCTCGGGTTAAACAGGCAACGCTTAACCGTAACCCAAACGTTCGGCTGTCGGCGAATCGCAAGCAACACGCCCACTCTATTCGACATTCGCCGCAAACAGCGTAGTGGAGCCGCCTTTACGTTAACCCCGGCAACACCAATCTCCATAACTTCCGCCGCCCGTCACGAGGACGAGCTACGATCCGGTCTCGGCCGCCGCCGCCGCCACCGCCGGCGGCGGTCGGAATGCTCGGCACGTCGGAGGCGAGCCCGGCACCCGGTGCGCCGCCGACCTTGGCGGCCGTCCGGCGGGCAAGCAGCGCCCCGCGCGGCGGCGGCGGGAGGGGAGAGGCCTCGCAGATGAACTACGGGCAGAGGTAAAAGGTGGACGACGTAGAAGGAATTCGGAGATGCAAATCGAAAGAGGAAAGAGTGACAGTCGCGGTAGTCGGCTGAATCCGCAGCGCCATCAGGTGGGAACCGGTCACGTAAACTTGCGGATCAAATAGCAAGTTACCACGATCGGGCAGCTTAACATCTTCAGGGGCCCGAAACATGACAAACTGTGGCCCCCATTAATAATGAACTATTGAACATAAGTAACCAAAATAACTACGAAAATAAAATAGAACTTTTCAGTTAAGAAATTTAATATTCAATAAAAATACAGTATAAGACAACACAAGTGTTTGAATTTTACAATTTTCAACCAATGTTTTGTAATAAAAACTAAATTATTTGTTTTAAATTCTGAACCAATGAATTATTTTGTGATAATTAAAAAATGAATAACAATTTCCTTTCCCTTATTTATAAATTAACATACATTTTTTTGTCGACACGATTGATTGGTTGTCAGCGTGTGCTTCCTCTTTATGTACTCCTTCTCAACTTCTTGACCATGATCGCAAACGAAGTCGGGGAAATCATTGTGTCGAAGCATGGAGATCGGTCCCTTCCTTTCCCAGCGCTGGAGGGAGCGGGGGCCGCAGGAGAGCGGCGCATCCGAACGTCTGGCGGCGTTGCCCCGCGGGCGGTGAGTCACCGCTGAGCCGTCGCCGCCAACGGTCGCGCGTCGCCACCGCGCCAGGAGCGCCCCGCAGCGCTCGCCCCGCCCCCGCCACAGACCCGCCAATGGACTCCTAATGGGGGAGGGGTGGGCTCTCTCCCTTTGCCCTCGGGCAACCCAAATGGCCGCGAGTGACAGGGAATAATTTGGAGCAAATGTAGATTTTTCTATAACGAACAATTCCGGAATTTTGAGAAAAATTTATTTTCGAAATTCGGTTCGACTAAAACGGCCAACGATAACTGCCGCTGCCAAATATAATTAATTCAATGACAATACCCAGAGAAGAGCATCATCTTTAGTAAGAAAATCACATTCTGAGCACGTCATGCAAATAAAAAACAACAGGTTTTTGCATTCACGACAGTATATAGTCCCAGTACAGCCCTTAAGAATGAATGCTGGTAAATTACCTAATTTACAAGTGACGCTCGTAAATACTTTTAACTTATGCAGCCGTATCCTAAGAATAACTCGCCCAAAAAAAGCACAAATATTTGCAATAGAAAAACGCAAAGCTTCTAATCGAATTCCAACATTTTCTTATCCACCTAACTATCACGCAGTCGTAGCCTCGGCCCATAAAGCCACAAAAGGGTCATCAGTTGAAAATGAATGCCGTAATGACGGAGAGAGATACCGCAAAGGCGTGGTCCCATTAGGCTGCCCGGTAAACAAAATCGCATTAACTTGAAAAGCACGTCATGTAAGATCGGTTGCCATGGTCATGCCACCTTGAACACTTTGCCACACAACCGTTATTTTTTACCACATTCTGCGGCTAAAAGGAAAAACAACTACCGAATACTATAAGAAAGGGTTTCTTCTCTTCAATAAGATTTGAAACACAGTTTTCAAACTGTGTGTGTGTATATATATATATATATATATATATATATATATATAATATATATATATACACACACCACACTTCCCGAGCATCTCAAAGCATCAATCAATCATTCAACCTGACAAAAAGTCATTGAAGTAGCAGAGATGGCTTTTATCAGTAGCATAGGTACAGGCGACACCTTGGTGTCGTGGCATCTGCCATCTTCCTCCCGCATCGTTATTCAGAAAAGACAACTCCGAACTTGATTTGCACAAAGCAACTGAGTTTTGAACATAATTTATGAGTTGTGATGTCGCTTTCTTGACTTGATATGATTGTGGATTTAAGGGTTTGAACTGTTAAGATTATTAACACCCAGGGATGAGAAGATAATAAGTAGATAAATCCGCGCCTGTTGTTTGGAGAGCTGTCCAATATACGGCTGGAAGTCGGCTGGTCGGTTTGCGAATTCCTCATCCCGGCAGGCGCAGCAAAATCAATGATGGTTAAACAAACAGATCGAGCAGTTTCGGCTGCCTGCTGGATCGAACCAGAGACCTCCCAATCAACGTGACACGCACGAATACAAGGCGATCCCTACACGCTCACTACTAACGCGTAATTGGTGTTGGTAAATCCCTTTCTTGACATCTGGGAACGGCAGAAAGATCATACCCTCTGTGAGCCCTCGCCCATTCTTCACTTGACACGCAATCACTTCCAATGACTCCAAACGGATTTACCATTCGCTGAGCTGTACGATTGATCATACGCGCACCGTCTCTTCGCTAAACATTGTTTGCGTGTTTATGTGCGTATTTTGCCGGCTCATGTGGCCAGAGGCATTATTTGTCATTGCAATGCCTCTGTGAATCCTAGGTTCAAGTCCCGGCGGTGCAGATTTTCGACACTACGTAGATGCTGGGTCGAATTCAGCCGCTCGACTGCGCAGAATTCTAGCGACCGGCTGAATTGAACGGTAGTTTTCCGTGGTTTATCCGATCAACGTCACGCGATTGCCGGGCAGTACCCAAACAACGGCCACGCGCCGCATGCCGATCTTTCCTTCGTCTTCCTTGGCCTATCCTCTCGCTTTCCTTACACGCCCTCACATCACACCACTACACTACCATACACGTCAGAAGTTAGAGCTTAACCCGACTGGGCGTTCCTGTCGGAGGAGATACCCGGAGGGGAATTCCGCACGTGCGGATCGGCGCCGGATCTCACCATCAGCGTGGAAGATCATCGCCAACCTCCCGTGTTCAAAACATTTTTCACTTACGGGATATAATCTAGCAGTGACATGTCCGGAGACACGAAATAATCTACATAAGTGTAAGTACCTGATGATTTAGTGGCGAAATTCTCCATCGGAACCTTTACCTTCATCATGCAAGAACGATTTAAAGGGAATTTGTATTACAATCCTTAACATGGTTAATAAAAGAATACAAAGTCATTTTTCAACATACTTCAGAAGCTCTATGTATTGATCAGCTAATGAGGTGATGTTGGCATTGAAATAATAACGCAAGAGACATCGAATTTACCAACAGTCTATCATAATTTAAATGACAATCATACGTACAATAAATGCAGAGAAATGACGCCGCCCATTTTTGGAGAGGCTCAATAATATAAGCATTGAGAAGCCTGGAAGCTGCTCCCCAAACCAGTCGCAGAACCACACGGATCTACGTAAATCATGCGCAGAATCCGTGGATTCAGCGCGATCAATTGCAGAATACAATAATCGACAGCCGACTTGCGATGCCACTGCAGGGTTTTTAATTCACGCGACATGAACGGCTCTTCACTTTGCCCGACCACTTCTCGCCCTGGTACTCTCTCGTCCTGGTGCCACACTGCGTATCTACCGCACCCTCATAGTGGTAAGAGGGCCGGCAAAACATTTGCCCTCCTGGAGTGTTTGCGAGGCGGCCAATGTATTTGAGTGCAATAATGGTAGTCACATGACTCATTGAGTAGGGTAAAAATCATCATTATTTTCTCGACAGCCTGTAAGGTATCATTTCGTTAACGGAATAAGATTTTTTTGGATTACTTTTCTGAGTTGAATAAAAAAAAATTAAAACCAAAAACATCGCTATATTTTATAGCACTACAAAAAGCAAACACTGCTTTCAAAAATGTGATTGAAGTATTTATTTTATTATTTAATAGTATTTACATCTACTACCTATTGGCTTGTATACTGTCGTCACGTCAATGTAACAGTCAAAAGGGTATATATATAAAAATATATATCATAATATCCCATCATAATATTGTAACTGAGTTACTTCCATAAATAGATCTCTATCAAGGAATCATGCGTCTACCAGTTTCGTAGGTGTTCAGAAGATTCTAATTCCTAATTTTGTTCTATGTTTATTATCAGTATAACATATCTCATTCATTATTCGCTATCACAGAAATGCAACATTGAAAATAAATATTTTGATAAAAACATCAACTTCACACACTTTCCAGCGCGCGCCCCACCACACAATACGCACGCATGTATTATACACACACACATCACACGCTCTCGCAGCTTGTTATTCGTGCTGCACTGCTGCGTTTGTAAACGACTAGTTCCTGTGCCGTGCGCAGGTGTTGCCCGGGCAAGAGATCGTCGGGGCACGGGCAAACACGGTAGTCGCACAGCGTCGCTCGTAGGACAACAACTCGAAACACTAGATTCCTCGGCCTGCCGATACAGCAGCCATTGGAACACATGTGCAATCACAGACGACAGAATTTAATACCTACGCGAATGACCAAGGATTGCACAGGCCACTCCCAACTATCCACAGTTCAGTTACTCTCAATTTATAAATGTATCCTCACCATTCCTAAAAGATAACACGCCACCTATGCGATAGTTTCTCGACAAATACGACTCCACATGACTTCACGGTATAAAGAGTTAATATTATTAGGTTGAGGGCGCCTTGTCTTATGACTAAGGTCATGAAGCACACGGTAGACCAAAAAGTATGAGATAGCAATTAATGAGAGTGGATGGCCAAAAGAAAATGAATGAGAGCAGAAAAAACGAAGAACCTCCAAATCTCCAAATCGTTCACCCACAATATTCCGCTTTACCGAATAGCCTGCCTCTAACCCGGCCAGTGGTGGAAAGACGTATCGCTAGCCATTATGCCACTAACGAAAACAAACGACCGAATAGAAATTGAATAGTTCTTAATCTCTTCGAATAATTTAATTTGTAGCCTTAGTTATAAACACACATGTAATATTTATTATATCAAACAGTATTAAAACAATAAATCACGATATAGACTATCCCATTATTAGGGTTTTATTATTAGGAAGCAAGGATAGTTCTTCGAAAGGAAACATTTCCTTTTTATTCCAGATTCTCAATCACAGTAATAAATTCTTCCGCTTCCTTTGGATTTTACCTCTTTCGGGAACATGTTCATACACTATGCTGAAACATTCTGAATACACCGGAAGTCAGAATGCAACACATAACTGTTTATTGGTATGAAATTACTTTTCATTTCCTTTTTATAATCACTATAAGATTTTTTTGAAAACCATGTATTTCTGCAAAATAAAATAAATTACAACTTGTCAAAAGTTTTAAAATTACCTAATTTCAGTAATTACATTTCCTAACATTTTAGTAGTTTATTGTTCAATAAAACATTCCATACTCTAATATATAAGAGAAGATTTAGTTTGTATGAAGCAAGAATTGGGGGCACACCTATTCACCTTTCTCTGCTCATTATTACCTCGCTCATTCAACGAATCACATATTATATTTTACACATTCACCTCTAGAGTAGTGCCGCAAAACCATGTCTCATAATAAGTTTTTAGAAAAAATGCCAAACTTGATTTGACACGCACAAAGAGCTGGTACCGACAGCACACGTGCCCTTGTGTACAAACAACTTTTTTATCTTATAACTCTTATAACAATACATCTACATTACAAACTCTCACATCAACTCTTCTTACTAATGCATTCTCTCTCCGCAAACCAGCGACTATGACTAGACAGTACACGATTGAGACTAATAATATGACGGAGGAGTTACAAAACGCACCAATTTTAAAATGTACTCAAGCAAAGACACTTTCACTTCAATGGAACAGCACGCATGCTAACCTCTCTGGATTACCACACATACCTGGGAGATTAGCTGAATCTGTCTCTCTAAAGTCCTCATTTATATCAGTACAAACTCCGATACACCCCGTCTCCATATATTCTCGACTCAACTGTACACGACGTGACATTCCTAGCAAGCGAATAGTACTACGAGCACGCACCACAACGATGCGCCGCTTGCGTCTGCGCTGCTCACAACGGACTGCTAAATTTGCACGGCACCATGTTTCCCATAGGTTCTCCAAACCGACAGCAAGTCCCCTGTCCCTTCCTTCAGCTTCGTACGGAGACCGTCATTTAACTTCAAAAATCGCGCACACGTTTACGCACAATGATACGTCGACCCACACCTTTTTTGGAGTATTATTCCCTTTCTAGCCACTCAGCAACCACACTCGTCCGCTTCACAAAGTCTATACATTGTCCTAACCTGGTTGGTTACACTAAACACGATACTTGAGAGAAAAAGAGTAGGCGGCAGATGGGCTGAAGAAAGATATAGGACGACAACGGCATTCCTCTCAGGTCTCTCCCTAAGAAGAGATAAGCAAGTTTGTTATCAGTGTCATACGCAGCGCGGGTATTTTATAACGTGTCTCTACAACAGAGTCTAGTCGGCCAATCAAATAGCCAACATATCATCAGAGATTAGTATAGAATTCAGAAAATCTAGGCCGAAACTAAATTATTATTATTCTATAAAAAGTTTGTCGTAGGTGCAACAAAAATCACGTAATGACCCACGCACCACTGTCTGCCGAGGCTTGCCCGATGACCACAACAGAAACAATATAAGAGTGTACGAGAGGGAAGTCACAAAAATGAAAAAGACGTGAATAATGGTAAGAAAGATAACGTGCAGCTGCCATAAGATGACGGGGGAAACACCAGAATATAGATTATTCCCAACATGTGGCGACACTAATCGAAAGAATTCTGTTACGACTAGCAGAGAGAGAGTCACTCAACAACGCGTTCAAGTCTCAGCGAACTGCGCGTCGTAGGCCGGGCAAAAGCGCAAGAAGCAGCCGGTTAGATAGGTTTGTGTTTCGCCCAACGACCAAAGCGAAAACGACAGCGCGACAGACCATACAGTCCAGCAGTAACCGCAGCCATTATACGACTCACACAGCCGAAGAAACAGAAGACACTCTCGGTGAGGAGAAGAGAGAGACTACGAGTGCTAGCAGGCCGCAGTACTAGAGTATGCAGACGCGATCGATTGTCAGGTATTCATCGGCGGCGCGGCTATGCCAGACAGAACGGGGTGCCACCTGGCGCGATTAGTGCGGATTCCGCCCTGACGTCACCGCCTCTGGGGCGGCGCCGCGCCGGCACAACGCTGGCGCTGTGGCCCCTCGCGCGTGCGGGCCACCCGCCGTCCCCAGCACTCCCCCCTCGCGCCTCCCAGAGACATCGGAAAGGTGAACAGAGGTAATAAAAAGGCTCGCCACGTTTCCTATGCCAAAATATCATTTTCGCCTATAGAAATTACGAAATAACTGTAGGTGATGCGTGTGGAAGGCAAAGGCCAGACTATGACATCCGTGTAATCGCCTCTTAGGAGCCATCAATCAACATATTTCGCAGAGAAGTCGAACAATCAGGTAGTACGTGTACCGCCAGCCATTCCATTAGGGATAGGAGTAAAAGAAAGAATAATATTTAAAAAATGAAACTAGACAGTGATATCGTCACATTAAACAACACCAAAATGGAAAATACTCGAACGTGAACGGAAAAACGAATAAAAGAAACGAAGACATAAAAAATGAGACGAAGAGAGAGACCAGACAGACAGAGGAACAGACAGATACAGACAACAGAGACAGACCAGGACAGAAGGCAACAGAGAGAGGCAGACAGAGAGAGAGAGAGAGAGAGAGAGAAGCAGAGATTGAGAAGAGGGAGAGAGCAGTGTAGGGAGAGAGACAGAAAAGACGGGAGATAACGAAAATTCTTGTTCTTACGTCGTCTATGTACACAATTAGTTGGGCATACTATTATAAAGAGGAAACATGTAGGGTTTAGCCAGTACATGTGGTGACCCATGATAGTTCCCTACATTCTCCACCCGACAAGAACTCAGAATTTTCAGCGGGGGGGCACATTAATAAGTGGCCTTGGAAAAGGCTTCCTTCACTGAAAATGCTAAAACCCCCTCCCATTAAACATTCAACCGCGAACCTTACTGCCAGAATTGTCTACGAAACCGACAAATCGCGCGCGCGGGAGAGAGTCGCGCGCGCCTTGGCGGTAAAGCAACGCCACCCACGCCTATTCCAGGTCGGCGGCCATCAGGCCTTTCCATGCCTTCCCGCCCCCAGCTCGCTTTCCCGCAGTTTCCGGCTTCCGATGCACAGAGCCTGCGACGGCGCGAGCCCACCAACCAGCTCGCGAGCGCAGTCCGAAAGCACGACCGCTCAGCCAGGCGGTATCAACGCGGGTTGTAGCCGTCGAATTCTGAATAATAGTATAGTAATAAATAATAATAATAATAATAATAATTATAATAATAATAATAATAATAATAATTAATTAATAATAATAATAATAATAATAATAATAAAACTGATTCCGGCACAGTCGCCGCTTCACAAGTTAGCAAGAGTATTCATAACACAGAGAACTTTCAGCTAGAAAAGATTATTTAGTATTCTTTCAATATTCTGAAGCAAAATTAATAATTACAGTGTTGCCCGTTAAATTCATTGTAAAGCTGATATTAATGAAATGCTTACCGAAATTAAATTCATTACAAATTATGCATATTGTAGTATATCATTCAAAATTAGTTATTTGTATTCGCTCATGTCTTTTACATTTCTGGCTTCCCATAGAGTAAACTGCTTCACACAGCGTTTGATCCTCGCCAACTGGAGGCAAGTTCACAACGGCAGTGAAACTGTCTCTATTTCCAGGTTTAGTTTATTCCCGCTCTTTACACAATACTACTTGATTTCTTCGGCGCAACATGATATTAGATAACAAGCCACTGGATATTGCCTATTCAGAAAAGTGAGGAATCTAGTATTGAAACTCCATTATTAAACTGAGTTCGCCTGAATAAGCTGCTAAGGATTTATATCATTCAAAGCACTATCAGGCTTATTCTCTTTTAGAATAATCTATTCATTTTTAGTTTATTCTTAAACGGAAAGGGATTGAAAGGTAACAGCGAATGTTTTCATGCATCAGACTTCAATTTAAAAGCTTCATGAAGCCTCGAGGTCCAGCCCCACAATCTTGCTAGCGAGTCACAAGTTCTTTATATACAACTCAGTGTACTAAAAGACGATCCGTAGACAACAAGGTCGCTAAGAAACACTCGTAACATTCTAAATGTGTCAAGAGTGACCCATTCTTATCACCCCACACCAATAGTTAGAACGAATACAGGTGTAAAAGATTACTGAGATGCTTGTCATTCAAAGATAATTTTCTCCTCCATTAAATGAAGAGTGAACATCTCTCCCCTGATCTTATCTTGGGAAAAATAATCTTCAAGTTCATGTATGATTGAACCCTTAAAATATTTTAAGCTGTGACCACCTTAACACATTACTCCATTTTTCTAAATGTATTACTTTTCCCCTCGAAACATTAAGTAAAACGCAGTGACTACAACCGCGTTACTTCATATTATAAATTGTAGTTTTATTATTCTACTCAATACTTACGACGGCAAAACTCTTTGAAAGGTTTTAAAGGAAAGGACGCCCCAGAGACTCGAAAAAAATCCACATTTTTTATTTTCGATTTACTCAAAAGTATTGATTGAAAACGCGCCACTTTTGACGTTGAATCGGGTATTGTGGCCGTTATGCTGACAAAATTCTTCAAGATAAAATAAATAAATAAATAAAAAGGCTTGTCGGCGAAAATTGGAACACGATACATCGCCAGCTCGTCACCAACTGAGCCTATAAAGTCTCGACGCTAGGCCGGCAGTAGGAATATGATATTACCAAGCCTTCAATTACTTCTGACACTTCAGCAAAATCTCTAAAATATGGAGAAAATTACACATTACTCCAAAGCTTACACAACATACACGTCGCACATCACCCACTAAATTATTTAAAGATGTACAAGTAATACTTGAGGAATATTCATATTCCGAATTGCATTCAGAAATAAACATCTGAGCATCAATATGAAGGTGTATGATAGGGTTCGTAAAGTTTAGCGTAAAATAAAAAAAATGCGCAACACTCCCAATATTTTGATTTAGAATGGTGTTACAGAAAAAATTTAGAAAATAATATAGGATTAAGGAATAGAATGGAATTAGAAATAAATCTCTTAGCCTAAATACTGAAGGTAATGACTGACTAAATACTGTCACGCTTAGAAAAACGCCTGAAACTAATACATTTTCGAAATTCAGAGATTTTAATGAATAATTCGCGACTGATGCCATACATCCAAGCCCGAACTTTCCGCTGATTATGAGGAAACATTTTAATGAAAAATTTAGAGGACGCTGTTCCAGAAATTTATTTATACGTTACTATTACTTCCTGTACACTACTTTTATATATATTATGGAAGAAAAAGTAGGGAGAAAAAGAATTGAAATTGCGCTGCAACATTTCCGATCGTCGCTTTAGCTTTTCAGTCTATCTAAAATAAGCAGTCTTACGTAGCGAGGATCTTGATTGAAGATTAGAGCTTCGCAGACATTCCAAGATTAAAGGTCTCCCATTAAGAGACAAAGATACGTAGGTGCCCTTCGAGAAGAGGCCATTGGGTTCGGAAAATGATTAGGTATATAGTGCGAAAGAGAGAGGCAGGTGTCTTAGCTCAATATTTCGTAGTATAACTGCGGAATGAAGCAATATATTTGTGGAGTGACATGTACCACCGACTGGAAAGCACGAGTACCATGGCCTCCAAGCGGAGATTTTGTTCAATCGAATATATTCCATCAATATTTCTTAAGTTACCTAAATAACCACTACTGCGTAAAAGGCGAGGATGAAACAGTCTATAGTCAGGCATGGAGGGTAATTTCAGTACAGTCGACAAAGCACGCAACACAGAGATACATGAGATACGGTAATGGGCGGATAATAGAGGAGCAGGAACATGACTAATCACTAAACAGTGCACAAAACCGAATGGACACAACCGACGACGTTAAGCAGAGGGGGGGGAGAACCCTGGTCCAACGAGAGCAATAGGGAAAAGGAGTAGCAAGCATAGGGTTGATATTTCAATCACCGCGTAGATCAATGCAACAATCCTCGGGCTGGTATGATGCTTAATAATAAGACTCAGTATCCTCTCTCTTCTGTTTGTGTAT
>BOPP01000002.1:20343514-20402149 GCA_017312745.1 Gryllus bimaculatus
CACATGCTTCCCAGATTGTATTAATTGCGTCAGTGACATGACAACTGCCAACACTTCCAGCAAATTTTCAAAATACTCGCTCACAGGTCTAAGTTTAACCTGCTCAAGTAAAACAAATGGATAAATCATGAGTGAATGTAGGAGGAAGAAGCACCCTCACCAAAGACGAGTAATCTTTAAGGGTTCTACTATAGGCCTCCTTCTACTATTTCAAAAGTCGACAGAAGCAATCTGTTTGAATGTGAAAATACACTAAATCCTTTGGAATTGTAATCATTATTAACATATTCTTCATATTTACAACGTAATATAAAATTATGTTTAAACAATATTGGGGTGCTCTGTCAACAGGACTGTCTGTAAGCACGCCCTTATCCTGCTTGCATTACTCTACCCTCGATCGCTACCCTCTGCGGGCCCATTCGCAATGCCAACACAAACATACGCACAGACATACGCAAACATACGCATACACGCACGCAAACATACACAAACATACGCATAGACGTGAACATTCACAATAGTGATGGAGTGCAGTATTCACAATGTCCAACATTAACGTAATCATATTAAGACTTTCTATTGGCTGTTCGCTCCCTTTGATGTGATCTAAAGACCGACACGCGGTGGGTAGGGCGAATACCGAACGTTCGGCTGTCGGCGAATCGCAACCAACACGCCCACTCTACTCAAGATTCGCCGCAAACAGCGTGAGTGGAGCCGCCTTTACGTTAACCCCGCACAACCCAATGTCCAGTACTCCGCCGCGCCGTCACCGAGGACGAGCTACGATCCGGTCTGCCGCCGCCGCCGCCACCGGCCGGCGGCGGTCGGAATGCTCGGCACGTCGGAGGCGAGCCCGGCACCCGGTGCGGCCGCCGACCTTGGCGGCCGTCCGGCGGGCAGCAGCGCCCGCGGCGGCGGGGAGGGGAGAGGCCTCGCAGATGAACTGCGGGGGCAGAGGTAAAAGGTGGGACGACGTAGAAGGAATTCGGAGATAGCAAAATCGAAAGAGGAAAGAGTGACAGTCGCGGTAGTCGCTGAATCCCGGCAGCGCCATCAGGTGGGAACGGTCACGGTAAACTTGCGGATCAATAGCAAGTTACCACGATCGGGGCAGCTTAACATCTTCAGGGGCCCGAAACATGACCAAACTGTGGGCCCCCATTAATAATGAACTATTGAACATAAGTAACCAAAATAACTACGAAAATAAAGATAGAACTTTTCAGTTAAGAAATTTAATATTAAAATAATAAATACAGTATAATACGAACACAAGTGTCCAAATTTTACAATTTTCAACCACATTTTCGTAAAAAAAACAACTAAATTATTTGTTTTAAAATTCTGAACCAACGAATTATTTTTGTGATATTAAAAAAAAGAATAACAATTTCTTTCCCTTATTTATAAATTAGCATACATTTTTTGTCGACAAAATGATTGATGTCAGCATGTGCTCCTCAACTCTTGACCATGATCGCAAACGGGAAGTCGGAGGAAATCATTGTGTCGAAGCCGATGGAGATCGGTCCCTTCCTTCCCAGCGCTGGAGGGAGCGGGGGCCGAGGAGCGGCGCATCCCGAACGTCTGGCGGCGTCGCCCCGCGGGCGGTGAGTCACCGCTGAGCCGTCGCCGCCAACGGTCGCGCCGTCGCCACCGCGCCAGGAGCGCCCCGCAGCGCTCGCCCCCGCCCCCGCCACAGACCCGCCTAATGGACTCCTAATGGGGGAGGGGTGGGATGCTCTCTCCCTTTGCCCCTCGGGCAACCCAAATGCCGCGAGTGACAGGGAATAATTTGGAGCAAATGTAGATTTTTCTGTAACGAACAATTCCGGAATTTTGGAAAAAAATTATTTCGAATATTGGTTTCGACTAAAACGGCCAACGATAACTGCGCTGCCAAATATAATTAATTCAATGACAATACCCGAGAAGAGCATCATCTTTAGTAAAGAAAATCACATTCTGCACGTCATGCAAATAAAACAACAGGGTTTTTGCATTCACGACAGTATATAGTCCCAGTACAGGCCCTTAAGAATGGAATGCTGGTAAATTACCTAATTTACAAGTGACGCTCGTAAATACTTTTAACTTATGCAGCCGTATCCTAAGAATAACTCGCACAAAAAAAGCACAAATATTTGCAATAGAAAAAACGCAAAGCTTCTAATCGAATTCCAACATTTTCTTATCCACCTAACTATCACGCAGTCGTAGCCTCGGCCCATAAAGCCACAAAAGGGGTCATCAGTTGAAAATGAATGCCGTAATGACGGAGAGGAGATACCGCAAAGGCATGGTCCCATTAGGCTCCCGGTAAACAAAATCGCATTAACTTGAAAAGCACGTCATGTAGATCGGTTGCCATGGTCATGCCACCTTTGAACACTTGCCACACAACCGTTATTTTGTTACCACATTCTGCGGCTAAAAGGAAAAACAACTACCGAATACTATAAGAAAGGGTTTCTTCTCTTCAATAAGTATTTGAAACACAGTTTCAAACGTGTGTGTATATATATATATATATATATATATATATATATATATATATATATATATACACACACACTTCCCGAGCATCTCAAAGCATCATCAATCATTCAACCTGACAAAAAGTCATTGGAGTAGCAGAGATGGCTTTTATCAGGTAGCATAGGTACAGGCGACACCTTTGGTGTCGTGGCATCTGCCATCTTCCTCCCGGCATCGTATTCAGAAAAGACAACTCCGAACTTGGATTTGCACAAAGCAACTGAGTTTTGAACATAATTTATGAGTTGGTGATGTCGCTTTCTTGACTTGATATGATTGTGGATTTAAGGCGTTTGAACTGTTAAGATTATTAACACCCAGGGATGAGAAGATAATAAGTAGATAAGATCCGCGGCCTGTTGTTTAGGGAGCTGTTCCAATATACGCCTGGAAGTCGGCTGGTCGGTTTGCGAATTCCATCCCGGCAGGCGCAGCAAAATCAATGATGTTAAACAACAGATCGAGCAGTTTCCGGCTCCCTGCTGGGATCGAACCAGAGACCTCCCAATCAACTGACACGCACGAATACAAGGCGATCCCTACATGCTCACTACTAACGCGTAATTGGTGTTGGTAAATCCCTTTCTTGACATCTGGGAAGGCAGAAAGATCATACCGCTCTGTGAGCCCTCGCCCATTCTTCACTTGACACGCAATCACTTCCAATGACTCCAAACGGATTTACCATTCGCTGAGCTGTACGATTGATCATACGCGCACCGTCTCTTCGTAAACATTGTTTGCGTGTTTATGTGCGTATTTTTGGCGGCTCATGTGGGCCAGGGCATTATTGTCATTGCAATGCCTCTGTGAAGTCCTAGGGTTCAAGTCCCGGCGGTGGCAGGATTTTCGACACTACGTACATGCTGGGTCGAATTCAGCCGCTGTCTGCGGCAGAATTCTAGCGACCGGCTGAACTGAACGGTAGTTTTCCGTGGTTTATCCGATCAACGTCACGCGATTGCCGGGGCAGTACCCAAACAAACGGGCCACGCGCCGCATGCCATCTTTCCTTCGTCTTCCTTGGCCTATCCTCTCGCTTTCCTTACACGCCCTCACACTCACATCCACTACACTACCATACACGTCAGGAAGTTAGAGCTTAACCCGACTGGGGCGTCCTGTCGGAGGAGATACCCGGAGAGGGAATTCCGCACGTGCGGATCGGCGCCGGATCTCACCATCCAGCGGTGGAAGATCACCGCCACCTCCCGTGTTCAAAACATTCGTTTCACTTACGGGATTAATCTAGCAGTTGACATGTCCGGAGACACGAAATAATCTACATAAGTTGTAAGTACCTGATGGATTTAGTGGTCGAAATTCTCCATCGGACACCTTTACCTTCATCATGCAAGAACGATTTAGAGGGAATTTGTATCACAATCATCAACATCGTTAATAAAAAGAATACAAAACATTTTGTAATATATTCAAAGGCTCTAATTGTACTGATCAGCTAATGAGGTGATGTTGGCATTGAAATAATAGCTCAAGGAGACATCGAATCTACCAACATTTCTATCATAATTTAAATAACAATCAACATACAATAAACGACAGCGGTAAATGACTCCTCCTTGCAGTACCCCCCCCCTTTTTGGAGAGGCATCGTAGATAAAAGCATTGAAAAGCCTGAGAGAGCTGCTCCGCAACCAGTCGCAGACCACAGCTAGCTAAATCTGGCGCAGAATCCTGGGAATCAGCTGCGGATCAACTTCGCAGAACACAATAATCGACAGCGCACTTGCGATGCCACTGCAGTTTTTTTTTAATTCACGCGACTGAACGGCTCTTCATTTGGCCGACCACTCTCGCCCTGGTTACTCTCTCGTCCTGGTGCACGTGCTTGATCTATGCACCCTCATCAGTGGGTAAGGAGGGCGCGGCAAACATTTGCCCTCCCGTGAAGTGTTTGCGAGGCGGGCAATGCTATTTGAGCCAGATTAATGGGGTAGTCACATGACTCATGAGTAGGGTAAAAATACATTATTTTCTCGACAGCTGTTGAAGGTATCATTTCGTTAACGGAAAGTGATTTTTTTTTATTATTTACTTTGATTTGATTAAAAAGACATAAAACCAAGAAACATCGATATTTTATAGCACTTAGAAAGCGACACTTCTCAAAAATGTAGATATTGATTTATTATTACTATTAATAGTATTTACATTTCGTACCTATTGTGCTTGCATATATGTCGTACACGTCAATGTAACAAAAGTTCAAATTAGGGATAGGGATAGGGATAGGGATGGATATATATATATATATATATATATATATATATATATATATATATATATAAAACATTATGGTAACTGATGTTACTTCCCACAAATCTGACGATTCTAGTCAAGGAGATGATGGTCGTCTACCAGTTTTCGTAGGTTGTCAGAAGATCTAATTCCTAATTTTGTTCTATTTTTATTATCAATATCATCATATCGATATCATCATTATTCGCTATCACAGAAATGCAACATTGAAAAATAATATTTGAATAAAAACATCAACTTCACACAGTTTCCAGCGCGCGCCCACACTCACACATACGCACGCATGTATGTACATACACACACACACACACGCTCTGCAGCTTGTATTCGTCGCACTGCTGCGTTTGTAAAGCGCTAGTCCTGTGCCGTGCGGCAGGTGTTGCCCGGGCAGAAGGTATCTGTCGGGGCACCGGGCAACAGGTTACGTCGGCAGCAGCTGTCGCTCGTAGGAGGCAACAACTCGGGAAACAGCTAGATTCCTCGGCTGCGATACAGCAGCCATTGGAACACGTTGCATCACAGACGCAGAATTCTACTACCTACGCGAATGCCAAGGAATTGCACAGGCACTCCCAACTATCCAACCAGTTCGTTACTCTCCAATTTTAAAATGTATCCTCCCATTCGATAAAAGATAACACGCCCACCTATGCCGATGTTTCTCGGACAGTACGACTCCACAAGGACGTTCACGGTATAAACGGTAAATTATTAGGGTTTAGGGGCCCTTGGTCTTAATGACTAAGGTCATTGAAGCACACGAGTAACCAAAAGAGTTGTTGATAGCAATAATGATGAGGTGGATGGCAAAGAAGAAATGGAATGAGAGGCAGAAAAAACTGAAGAACCTCCAGCAAATCTGCCGAGAATTCGTTTCACCCACCAATATTCCGCTTGAAATAGCCTGCCTTCTAACCCGGCGCCAGTGGTGGAAGACGTATGCGCTAGCCATTATGCCACTAACGGAAAACAAACGACGAATAGAAAGTTGAATAGTTTTTAATCTCTTCGGAATAAATTTAGATTTGTGCCTTAGGTTATAAACACAACACAGTAATATTGGATTATATCAAACAGGTATTAAAACAATAAATCACGAATGTATCTATTATTAGGGTTTTAATTATTACCAAGTATGTTCTTCGAAAGGAAACATTTTCACTTTTTATTCCATTCTCAATCAGCGGTAATAAATTCTTCAGCTTCCCTTTGGATTTTACCTCTCGAACATTTCATAATTTGACACACGTGATTGACCAACAAATGCAACACATACTGTTTATTGTGGCGTATGAAATTATTTTCATTTCCTTTTTTATTAATCACTATTAAGATTTTTTTTGAAACCAGTGTATTTCTGGCAAAAATAAAATAAATTACAAACTTGTGGAAAAGTTTAAAATTACCTAATTCAGTATTACATTTCCTAACATTTTAGTAGGTTTTATTGTTCAATAAACATTCCAGTACCTAATATATAAGAGTATTGTAGTTTGCTATGAAGCAAGAATTGGGGGCACACTTTTCCAACCTTTCTTGCTCATTATTACCTCGTCATTCAACGAATCACATATTATATTTTAACACTTCACCTCTAGAGTAGTGCGCGCAAACATGTCTCATAATAAGTTTAAAAAAAAATGCCAAAGCTTGTGTACGCAAGCTTACCGAACAGTGCCCTGTACCACAACTTTACTTATACCTTCAACCAATCCAACTTCTTTTACTCTTCTCTGCCATCTCACACTGATCACACATGGATTAGGCGGGTCAGGTTAACGCCTGCGCTGCACCTGGATTCCACACCGGGAGAGTCTTCCCGCCTCATTTATCAGCGTAGCCGTCAACCGAAACGCACGCCTAGCAAGCGATAGTACTAAGAGCACGCCACCCACAACGGATGCGCCGTGTCTCCGCCCAGACTGTTTATACGCCATGCATTCAATGTTTATATGCTAACGGTGCCTCGCTCGGTAGCTGTTAATGATGGCGATGTAAGTAGAAACCCATTCCTGCCTCACCCACACCTTTCCCTCACATGTGTTCGGGGAACCGAAACACGGAGTAGGCGAGTGAGTGGTCACGATGCGTTTCAGGTTTTCCTAGAAGTGCAATTTGTTCACTCTCGGGTATTTTTTGACGTGTCTCCGACAACGACAACACATCACAAAGGAGTAGGATCAGATGCGAAACTAAATAATATATTATAAATTTCTGTCACAAATCCGTAATGACCACCCCACGTGCCAAGGTTGCCCGTAGACTTACTGTTAGAAAATCCAAAATGAACTATTGGAATAATAACTCACAAAATCGACCACTATTATTCCAAATTGCGACTTAAAACTTACATTAAAATATTCATTCAATAGTTTAATCTTCAGACTCCGAGCAGCGTAATATTTTGTTCGCAGCAAGACGACACCGCAACTGATCCCATAACGCGCATTACGACTCACAACCGAAGACGAAGACACTCTCGGTGAGGAGAGAGAACACGATGTACGGCCATCTAAATGAGACGCACGTTGCGTCTTCTGCTGCCGCCGCGCGGGGCCACCTGTTGCGTCCGCCCTGACGTCACCGCCTCTGGGCGGCGCCGCGCCGGCACAACGGCTGCCGCTGTGGCCCCTCGCGGGTGCGGCCACCCGCCTCCCCAGGCACTCCCCCTCGCGCCTCCCGGAGACAGGAAAGGTGAACAGAGAATAAAAAAGGCTCGCCGTTCCTTCATGCCAGAATATCATTTTCGCCTCCTATAGAAATTACGAAATAACTTGTAGTGATGGTGTTGAAGGCAAAGGCAGACTATGACTATCCCGTGTAATCGCCTGAGCCATCAATCACAATTTCGCAGGGAAGTCGAAAATCAGGTAGTACGTGTACACGCCAGCATTCCATTAGGGATAGGAGTAAAGAAGAATATATTTAAAAAATGAAACCAACAGTGAATCGTCACATTAAACAACACAAAATGGAAAATACTCGACTGAACGGGAAACGAATAAAGAAACGAGACAGATAAAAATGAGAGAGAGAGAGAGAGAGAGAGAGAGAGAGAGGAGAGAGAGACAGCAAAAGACGGGGAGATAACGAAATTCTGTTCTTACGTCGTCTTGTACACATAGTTGGGCATACTATTATTAAAGAGGGAACATGTAGGGTTTAGCCAGTAGACATGTGTGACCCATGATAGTTCCCTACATCTCCACCCGACAAGAATTCAGGAACTTTTTCAGGCGGGGGCACATAATAAGGTGGCCTTGGAAAGCTTCCTTCACTGTAAAATGTAAATACCCCCTCCCCTTAAACTTCACCGCCGAACCTTACTGCAGAATTGTCTACGAAACCGCAAATCGCCGGCGCGGCGGGGAGAGTCGCGCGCGCCTGGCGTAAGGCAACGCCACCCACGCCTTTTCCAGGTCGGCGGCGCATCAGGCCTTTCCGTGCCTTCCCGCCCCCCGCTCGCTTTCCCGCAGTTCCGGTTCCATGCACAGAGCCTGCGACGGGCGCGAGCCCACCAACCAGCTCGCGAGCGCAAGTCCGAAAGCACGACGCTCAGCAGGCGGATCAACGCGGGTTTGTAGCCTCGAATTTCTGAATAATAGTAATAATAATAATAATAATAATAATAATAATAATAATAATAATAAACTCGATTCCGGTCACAGTCGCGCTTCACAAGTAGCAAGAGTTTCATACTACACAGAGAACTTTCAGCTAGAAAAGATTATTAGTATTCCTTTAATATTCTGAAGCAAAATGTAATAATATACATTCCCTTAAATTTCATTGTAAAGCTTCGATATTAATGAAATGCTTACGAAATTAAATTCTTAACAAATTATGCATATTGTAGTATTCATTCAAAATAGTTATTTTGTATCGTCATGTCTTTTTTACATCTGTGCTTCCCATAGAGTAAAACTGCTTCACACCAGGTTTGATCCTCCCAACTGGGATGCAAGTTCACAACGCAGTGAACTGTCTCTATTCCGGTAGGGTTTATCCCGCTCTTTACTACAAGTACTACTTGTTCTTCGGCGCAACATTATTAGATAACAAGCATGGATATACCTATTCATGAAAAGTGAGTGAATCTAGTATTGAAACTCCATATTAACTGATGTTCGCTGAATAGCTGCTAAGGATGTTATATCATCAAAGCACTAATCAGCTTATCTCTTTAGAATAATCTATCATTTTTAGTTATCTTAACGGGAAAGGAGAGTTGAAAGGTAACAGCGAATGTTTCATGATCAGACTCAATTTAAAAGCTCTGAACCTCGAGGTCCAGCCCCACAATCTTGCTAGGAGGTCACAAGTTCTTTATATACAACTCAGTGTACTAAAGACGATCCGTAGACAACAAGGTCGCTAAGAAACACTCGTAACATCTAATGTGTCAAGAGTGACATTCTTAGCCCCAATAGTAGACGAATACAGGTGTAAAGATACTGAGATCTTGTCATTCAAAGATAATTTCTCTCCATAAATGAAGAGTGGATATCTCTCCCCCTGATCTTATCTTGGGAAATAATCTTCAAGTTCATGTATGATGAACCCTTAAAAATATTTTAAGCTGTGTGAACCACCTTAACACATACTCCTTTTCTAAAGTGTTTACTTTTCCCCTCGAAAATTAATAAAACGAGTGACTACAACCGGTTACTTCAGATTGTAAAATTGTAGTTTATAATCTACTAATACTTCGGCAAACTCTTGAAAAGGTTTTAAAGGAAAGGACGCCCGAGAGACTTCCACATTTTTTATTTTCGATACTTCAAAAGTATTGATGAAAACGGCACTTTTGACAGTGAATTCGGTGTATTGTGCCGTATGCTTACAAAATTCTTCAAGATAAAATAAATAAATAAATAAAAGGCTTGTCGGGCGAAGATTGGAACACGATACATCCAGCTCGTCACCAACTGAGCTATTAAAGTCTCGAGCTAGGCGGCAGTAGGAATATATATTTACAAGCTTCAATTACTTCTGACACTTCAGCAAAATCTCTAAAATATGGAGAAAATTACACATTACTCCAAAGTTACACAACATACACGTCGGACATCACCCACTAAATTATTTAAAGATGTACAAGTAATATTGAGGAATATCATATTTCCGAATTGCATTCAGAAATAAACATCTAGCATCAATATTGAAGGTGTATGATGGGTTCGTAAAGTTTAGTTAAAATAAAAAAAAAAATGCGAACACTCCCAATATTTTGTAGAATGAGTGTACATGAAAAAATTTAAAAATATATAGGATTAAGGAATAGAATGGATTAAGAAATAAATCTCTAGCCTAAATACTGAAGGTAATGACTGACTAAATATGTCACGCTTAAAAACGCTGATCTAATACATTTTCGAAATTCCAGAGATTTTAATGAAAATCGGACTGATGCCATACCATCAAGCGAACTTCGCTGTATTTGAGGAAAACATTTTAATTAAAAATTTAGAGGCGTGTTCCAGAAATTTATTTTACGTACTTTTACTTCCTGTACACTACCTTTATATATATATATATGGGAGAAAAAGAATTGAAATTGCCTCAACATTTCGATCTCGTACTTTCAGTCTTAAAATACGTCTTTAGGGATCTTTTGGGCTGTAACTTCGCAGACATTCCAAGATTAAGGTCGCAGAGTGCTACTCCAAAGATGGTCAAGATTCGTGGCGAGGAGATCACGCAATTTTGTACTCGAAAATTGGGATGACTGTAAGGATGACATCACCCAGATCAATCGGAGATATTCCATTTTGGTGACAATCCTGTGAACAGTTTAGGCGCTAGTGTCGTTCATAGACACACGAACTGAAAGATAGGCATATAGACGGACAGACAACCAAAAGCACAGATGGACACCGACGGTTAGAGAGACAGGCAGAAAATTTGATATTCAATCACGCGTAGATCAATGAACAATCCTCGTGTATTTTATAATAAAAGTCGTTTACCTCATACGGCGATCAGGGTTGCGGAAGATACGGATCGAGCAAATCCTTGTCTAGTAAATGGTTCGTTTCAAACTATAGGGTGCCTTCTTGTTAGTTTGTGAAGTTATGTCCATCCCCACTATACAATAATGTAAAAATAGCAATGTAAATTTTTAATTCGTCTAAGTTGAGACAAGGAATACATGATATTGCCAACCTAAGCGTTACGAAGAAACCAGGAAGCTCACCTGTAAATCACTGCTGCGAAATCCCAATGCAGAGCATGAATAGCTTTTACAAAACCAGAATTTTACAAGATTGACATGAATACGTGTCATGTACATTGGAAACTGTACCATCCCAGCTTTAATTCTGACTTCCACCAGGAGATCATTTCATTCTTCTGATACCCAATCCAACAGAAGATATTGAACACTGAGGTGACTAAAGTCGTGAATAACAATATGTAAATATACAGATGGCAGTATCGCGTACAAAAGAAATAAAACAGCAGTGCATTGGCAGAGCTTTTATTGGCACTCAAGTGTTTCATATGAAAAGGTTTCTGACGTGATTATGACCGCACAACGGAAATTAACGGACTTTGAACGTGGAATGGTAGTTAGAGCTAGACGCATGGGACTTTGCATTTCGGAAATCGTTGGGGAATTCAATATTCAGTATCTGCATCTTTACACATCTGCATTGTCAAGAAGGTGCCCAGAATACCTCATTTCAGGCAAAACCTCTCAACACGGACAACGCAATGCCTCTGGCTTTCATTTAATGACCGAGAGAAACGGCGTTTACGTAGAGTTATCAGTACTAACTGACAAGTAACGCTGCGTGAAATAAACGCAGAAATCAATTTAGGACGTACGGCAAACGTATCCGTTAGGCCAGTGCGATGAAATTTGGCTTTCATGGGCAATGACAGCAGAAGATCGACTCTAGTGCCTTTGCTAATAGCACCACATCCTCGCCTCGCCTCTCCTCGTGACCATATCGAGTGGACCCTAGACGACTTGGTCAGATGAGTTCCGAATTCAGTTGGTAAGAGCTGATGGTACAATTCCAGTGCGGCGCAGACCTTACGAATCCACCGAACTAAGTTGCCACCAAGGCACTGTGCAACTGTGCCTTGTCTTCACAATGGTGTGGGCATTTTTTTACATTGAATAGACAGGCCCCTATGGTCCAACTGAACTGATCATTGCCTGGAAATGGATATATTCAGCTACTTTGAGACCATTTGTAGCCATTCATGGACTTATGTCCCCAATCAACGGCGGATTTTTTATGAATGACATTGCACCAAGTCACCGGGCCACAATTGTTTTCGATTGGTTTGAAGAACATTCTGGACAATTCGAGCTAATGATCTCCCGACATGAATTCTATCGAACATTTATGAAACAATCGAGTGGCCAGTTCGTCCACCGGCAACACTTTCGCAATTCTGGACAGCTATACAGGCAGCATGTCTCAATATTTCTGCACGGGGCTTCCAAACATTTGAGTCCAAGACATGTACAGTTGCTGCACTTCGCCAGGCAAAAGAAGTTCCAACACAATATTAGGAGGTATTCCATGACTTTTGTCACCTCGATGTATGCATTACTTTTGCTTATCTTCACTGTTATTATAAGCTACATGGTATAATAATTTTTAAATGCGAATATGATCAGGGAACAAAGATCTTCTGGCAAGAATGAAGAGAATACTGGTTCATTCAAATAGCGTTTAGTGTTTCCACAAGATTTAAAAATAATGCAGCGGAAGGTACATATCTTGGTATCTCCAAAAAACAGAATTCGAACGAGAAACTTCTACAATATCATACGAATATTATCTTTACACTCCTTTAATTTGAATCAACCACAACTTCATACTTTTCTTATAAATACAAATATTATAATTTCAGGATTTTCAGTCATCAATACTGCAACCTGACAATTTATATGTACTAGCATAATATCCAAAATTTCGACATTGTAATCGTA
Source organism: Gryllus bimaculatus (assembly GCA_017312745.1). Lineage (NCBI taxonomy): Eukaryota > Metazoa > Arthropoda > Insecta > Orthoptera > Gryllidae > Gryllus > Gryllus bimaculatus. The sequence continues at coordinate 20,356,290 of BOPP01000002.1, forward strand.
AATCAAAATCAGTTTTAAACTTTATGAAGACTCTCCGAAGGGTTTAATTGGACATTTATTATTGGAAACGGTAACCTAGTAATTGTGTTCGAGAATGGTCCACAACATTAGTAATTAATAAAATGCTAACCCCCCTGAAAGGGAATACGTCGAGCAGGAGCAAACAAGTCCAATAAATTCTGAAGAAATTCGGTTTTCACTCACCCACACCAGACAAATACATTCGGCAGGAGGGCCATCAATCAATAGTCTTAAACAGTAATATAAAATAAAAATATTAATGAAGAATACCGGACGGTCAGTTTCCGAAATAAATCCGAATTATACGATTTTATCCACATCAACACCATAGATAAAGTAGAGGTTACAAAACCACGTGGAAATAAATCAATACCTAATGATGGTGGTGGCATTGAGCTCTCCATCAACAAAACTAAGCAAAATAAAATAATACACATTTACGTCAAACATATTATACTGGTAGGTCCGTATGTATATTCATAAATATATTTGGCTCCAAGAATGTGTGGATTTCAAGGAGCCGATACCGAAACATAGCTCCCACAATAATATTTTTTTGGAGGGGGGAGGCGCAATGTTTGTATACCACGAACATGTCGCACACAATATACAAAATCGGCGACCAGTTGAATGATTCAGAGATAATGTGGAGTTCAGAGGCGCGATGCTGTACTCTCCGTGGAGAACATCAGCTTTCCCTAGCATAGTCGGCGGGTCGGAATGAAACGGAGGATCAGAGCTGCTTTCAGGCAAAAAGGTCACGCCTACTCTTTGGGTTCGTGCACAGTTTCACCAGGATTGCCTGCCTGCGGAGGATCGGTTGTACGGGCAAGGAATACAGACGTATCAGATGTAAGTGGAATGTACAAGAACAAGAACGCATGTGAATTAACATTAATTGTTAACGATTAAATATAGATTTTGACATGAAATAGAAAACAAAGGAACTAAATATAAACACGTAAGATTCCGACGATTGGAAAAAAAATACTGATGGAAAAAATTATGAAACAGACTTCAAAAATGGTAAGAGGTGAATGGAAGTATCTCTGTAACCTGCTCTTTAGCCAGAAATGAAATGTGTTACTGGGATATCGAATAACCCCGAAAGCGCTGTAGTATGGACGTCGTATATAGTTTCTGAATTTATTTTAAAATTAAGAAGAATGATCCTGTTATTACTGGCGCTACGGTGAAGGAGGAAGGGGACGATGAAACACGATGATAGTGAGTGAATGCGTTTTTCACGGATGTGAATACGTGAGCGCGTTTTTCAAAACGATAAACCAAGGAAGAAAAGCATTGTCAGAGAAGGCCTACCAAATTTCGATTTCTCCTCCCTGCACGTAGAAAGAAGACTTTACACCTATCTGAAATGAGATGGTTTTCCATGAAATTGCGTCGTAACAGGCACACATGACAGAAAACGTATTCATTTAAACGTGTGCTTTCCCCCTCTACACCGCTCTCTGTCAATTGCCCAGTAACAATCTGAATACGAAGCTGCATTGTCCAGTTGTTCAAATTATATTTTCCCTTCAAATCAATAAAAAATCCATAACAGCGTAAACGTGTTTATAAACAATTCGCTGTCGAGAGTTACCGCATTAAAATTATTTTACTCAAACCATTACGCATATACACTGGTATATCGCGAGACATGAACTTATGCCAAAAGTACTTGCCCAAGAGATTTGGGCACAACTCAGATGCACCGTGGTGACATCTGGACAAGTGACAGAGGCGGAGCGTATGTGCTCGGGAGGGCTATTTCGGAGAGGATCAGGCGCGGCGCGGGCACGCCAGCTGTCACGCACGTGGCGGGCTGGGGCTCACCCCCGCCAGCTTGTCCAGTCCCATTCCCTTCCACACTCCACCTCGTCAATCTTATCGGCGAGGATTTGTGTCGTTACCGCTTATCTAGATAATGCTTCTCTTATCGAACAGTTTTCATCGATCTCGGAAGCACCAAAATTAAAGATTTAAGGCAAATATTATGTGTAGAACACATTCCAAAGAAATTAAAATAAAAATGGACACAGTTAAATACAATGTTAAACAATAACACTGATTTCGTGATAAAATGAACAAAATAAATACAATGATGACAAGCGACTCTTTAAACAATGCTCATCTCCACTAATGAATCATGATGTTTTAGGAACTTATTAGAAATATAATAATTCATTTTACTACTTACAAACCCAGATTTTCCTTTCTCTTGTCTTGACATTTTCCCTCACTTTGGCTACAACATTTAATTAAAATGTTTACATCAACTGGTATCACTCACAGCCACTACAACTGAAAATGATATAAAAATTGTTAATAAATGATTAGAAAAAATATGTACTAATAATTGGCTGGTTTTTAGATAATATAATTATTAATACCAACTTAAAGAGCAAACTTTAGAAAATGAATTCTGAATTAACGTTTAGTAATTAATTGTTTTGAAGATTTTGGACATTTACGCGTTTGATTCATGCCTACAGCACGTACCAAGACCAAAAACACGATAGGGACCTGCAGCATGCAGCACTGACAGGACACTGAACCGTAACGACATTGATAGATGTTAGGGTAATTTGACAAAATATTCAAATTATGACTGAAAGAATAGAGTGAAGATATTTTCAACTACTTACCATATCACAATAATTTTCATCAACTGGCACACTCATCGAGCAACACCGTTTTGATGGTTAACAAATACACCTACACACAAAACACTGTGGTAGACTGTCGGCATAACACACGGCTATTAGATTCCGAATTCATATTTTCAACAACTTAACGTAAAGTATGAAACGAGAATTAAATACGACTCACAATGTACACTCATTAATACATGAATATAACCACACACCACTCAATTCACGGAAACTTCCCACAAAATTTTCACTAAAGTACGAAACGAACGCGCACCTAGTCAGCGCACTCCTGCCGTGAAAGACGCAGGAACTACTAAAAGATGAACAAATGAAATCAGCCAGGCGATCGCCACACTACGATAATGTTTTACTATTTGATTATCTTTTAAATATCAATATATAGTAGCATAGTATACATATGTTTCGCAAATAATAGAATATTAATTAAAATTAGTCTAAAGTTGTTGGTTATTGGCAAACATAAAAGTCAATATTTACTTAGTGAACTAGTCAAAATTAGTCATCCAAGAACATGGCGGCGTGGCCTGTGGAAAAGTTTCAACTCGATGATGATGGTGATAGAAGTGACACGTTTGACAGCATATTTTTGACTGATGATTTACAAGATTGTATCGATAATTTCGATCTACCTGCTTTGGGAAAAGTTTTCGAACAGGAACCAGTGTATACAACTTCGAAACTCTCGGAGGAAAATAAGCCTGAAACATCCAATTACATTGGAAAACTCGAAGGACATGACGAAAATGCAGGGTAAATTGAATGACTCGATCAGTGTAATGTATTATAACAGCCAAGCGATAATTGTCATTATTATTAAGTTTATATTTTTTTAATGTACAGGTACATTCACCATACCATCAGTTCAGACCAAATATACATGCACATCAATCCAGGAAATAATGATCTCATGCCTGAAAATCCCTCCCATGCGACTATCACGATTGAAACAACGGACCCAGCTACAAACAGAAAAGAAATTAAAAGGTATACCTGTGAATATGATGGATGCAGTCGTACTTACAGTACTGTTGGAAACCTTCGCACTCACATGAAAACTCACAGAGGTAATTCAACTAGATCTTGGTAGAGTGAATTAATTATGATTATTATGTAGGGTTATGAAAAGTCTGGTTTTTTGTAGGTGAGTTCAGGTTCAAATGTTCAGAACCAGGATGTGGCAAAGCATTTCTGACATCTTACAGCTTAAAAATCCACATACGTGTTCACACTAAAGTAAAACCATTTGAATGCAACCATGAGGGATGTGAAAAAGCTTTCAATACACTTTATAGGTAAGGTTTTTGTTTGTATTGTTCTGCCAGTAAAATATTAGTATAAAATGATATCTTCTCGTTGAATGAAATTAATTTTTTCAGACTACGTGCACACCAGCGGTTACATACAGGTAATACTTTTAATTGTGAAAGCCAAGGATGTCTTAAGTTTTTTACTACTCTTCATGATCTCAAGAAACATGTGCGGACTCACACACAAGAGAGGCCTTACAAGTAAGTACTGGGAAATTCATGAAAGAGGTGTCCAAGGTTTCAACCCTGAAAACATCGTTGATCTATTTTATTATTTAGGTGCCAAGAAGAAGGCTGTGGGAAAGCTTTTACTGCCAGTCATCACTTAAAGACACACAATCGAATTCATACAGGTGAAAGACCATATTCCTGTTTAAAGACAGATTGTCTTCGCTCCTTTTCAACATCTCACAGTTTGAAATCACATACACGGCGACATGAACAAGCTAGTGATTCTAAGAATGATGTTAATGTAAGTTCTCTGGATCAATTATTTCTTGCTTTTATGTATTCATTATGGATTTAGTTGTAGTAATGTCATTTTATTCGTTCTTTTCATTAAGAATGAAACGGGTGATGACATGGATGATACGTCTGATGATCCAGATAATGATGACATGAAGTGTAGTAATATCGGCCAGTTGAGTAATGTGGAAGACAGTGACTCTATGACGGGGGATAACAATGTTTCAGGTAAAGTTTTGTGAATATTTTAAGCTTGTAATTAGCTCTTTTTTTAAAAATTTATTTGGTTGTGGTTTGTGTAATTTATTAGAAACAGGTAAGCAACCTGGAAAAAATATTTTTCAATGTTGAAGAAATGCAAAACTAAGTGTTTATGGTGAACTCTCTTCATGAATTGTTATAAATCACATTTTTTTTATTCATTTGAGTCCTTTCTTTATGTTTGAACAAATAATTGTGTACTTTCCAAAATTGATGTTTTGTTTTCAATATATTATTTTTCATTTGCAGCATTCATCATTCCTTTTACGGATAATAATATGCAAGCTATCAATAATGGTAGAGATACAATGGAGGTTGAAGGCATATTTACAAGCCTTTTTCCAAATTCATCTACAGAAACTGATCCCCAGTCACAGAGTCTTCATACTGTGATAAGTTTTTCTCCGGTGACTGGTGAAGTTCAAAATATAGAGTTCCCTGCAACAAATGATGCCTGCACTGCTTCGTCCTTCACTTTACCTGCTAAAAGCCATACTGGCAACAGAGAAGAAATTGGAGCAATAACTCTAATGCCTTCTGTTCCAATTAGTGACAGTAGTAAGCCAGAGGTTTCTGAGATGATTTTACCTGATTTAGAAGTAGCTGTTCATAAAGATTCTGTCAATACCAACAATTCTTCAAATACAATTTCAGAAGAAAGTCATATTGTAACAAACAGAAATGTGGCAAATATTTTAAGCCTTTTATCAGCAAATGGACAAATTCAAGAAATACAGTTGACTGCTTCCTCAGATGATAACGATCCATCCCAGAGTGTGTTTGAAGCATCAGGAAAAACTGCAATTGATATAATAAAAATGTTGTCAGCTTCTGGGCAAATTCAAGATATACATTTGTCAGGACCAATGTTACCAAAGAAGAGTTCAGATACAGCTCAGTGTAGTAGCTCATTAACAGTGGAAAATAACAACACTTCGCAGACGCCTCAGGATTTAATGGTGATGCTAAATTCTTTTATTTCAAAATCTGAAGAACATTGTGTTAAAGGCAATTCGCCAATAAATATATCATCAGAAAAGGGCACAGTTGTGAGTACTGCAATCACAAATCTTCCCTTTCAGCCCAAGACTCTTACTGTTGGCAATTCAGATATGCAAGAAGAACTGCCAAATCAGTGGATTGATGTAATGGAGTGTAGTGCCTTAGTTAATACATCTAATACATCTGCATATGAATCAGGCTGTATGATAATTAATTCTGCTAGTAATGTAGACGAATCATCTGGTACTCCTACTCAGTTATGCGAGTCAGATTCTGTCAATAAGTCTGGAGCTCTAGTCTCAGAAATCACTCGAGTACCTTTTAATCATAGTAGCCGGAATGTCCTGAAAGACATCACTGCAGATGCAGAGATTTGTAGGTGTAATCCTTGCAAATGCTCAGTTTCAGGTCAAGAATGTCACAACTGCAGTGCAAATGTACATAGTGTACAAGAAGAATTGCCTGTCAAAGCTAGTCACAACTTGGAACCTGGAGGGGAAACTTGGGCTTCCATTAGAAAAGACTGCATTGTAAACAATCACACTGATGCTCATAGAAGTACCAAATTAATAGATAAACATGTATTACCTAGCAATAATCAGTCTTTAAACTGTAGCTCCTTTGTAATTGTTGACACAGCTATTAATTCAAAACAAAATAATATTGAATCCACAGCACCATTTAATTCATTACTTCAAGGGAAGGAAGTAACTAAAATGTTCATGAGTAATGAACCTGCCAGTGACGCCCTCCCAAACTGGAATGGAAAGGAGGGAGCATTGTCTAGCATAGCTAGAACGCACTCTGACACCAATTCCCAAAGTCAGAAGACTGATAGTGATATTATTAATAATAATGATAGTTCTAATGATACTAGCAATAATAGTGATAACACTCAAACTCGTGATAGAATTCCAGTTAATTGCAAGTGTTGCAAATCAGGTTGCAATTCTCAGAGTAGCGCAAGTGATCAAGACTGCTGTGTTGTTGTATGCCTTAAGACTTTAGAACAGTTGAAGAAAGTGATACAAATGGGTTGCTGTTCTGGAGCTGGAAATTCCTTACGCGCCTTGGCTACACAAATTTCTTCAGCATCTAATTGCTGTTCTCATAAAGATAAAAATTCCTAGAGGTTGACTTACTAATTTTAGAGAATTATTGTTCATAGTAAGTTTATGCATTTTCATGACAAATTAAATACAAATCAATATTTGAATAATTCACCCCTTTAATGCTACAGTGTATTGCACTAAAGTGTACTTTAATGGAATAGAAATATGTGCAATCATTACGAAAGTTTGTGAGGTGAAAAACTTTTAAAGAGTTCTTTTATATTTCAACAATTCCTCTTTAACATTCTAAATCATGTATTAATTCTGATGAAGATACTTAGTGACAGCTATCTTGTATAATATCAGTGCATGCATTTAGAATAGCTCATTTGTCAGGCATATGACCTAGCATTGCTGAATAGAACTTAAAAGTTCAAAGTTGATTAGTTGAAATCAAGAATTCCATGGCAATAAGAAATAAAAAGATATTTAATTTTTTCTGTTCCATAAATATTGGTAAGAATGAATCTACCAAACTTCTATGTCAAAGAAAAAATATTATATAAATATTTAATTACAACTGATAATCAACTTTCATTACTTTTTTTTTTTGACTGATGGTTAATTATTCAGTGCTATTACCTCACTACTTGATGAGAAAATGTATTTAGAAGTACCCTTCCAACTCATTCTACAAGATTTTGCATTTTAATAGCATGCAATGTGACTGATGGAAAAGATCAGTAAATGGCCTCCCTGTATGATGAGTGTGTGAATCTGAGTCCAAATGCTAATGCTCGAATATATCCAGTCGTGTATTAAGTAGCTCCGAAAAAAAATTGAAATATCCTCATTTCCTGATAAAATTTTGATTGAAACTGAGAGTGGTTTCATTATGAAAGCTTGACTGTGATAGAGAAAACCTTTTCCTTCCAACAGCAGCCCCAGAAGAGAACATATTTTCAAATATTGAGCTTGGATGTAGAAATGCTGGATATCGAGCTGGGTATTTTGCTTACAGAAATGATGTTATTTATACACAAGGTCATGAAAACTACAAAGTTATAGGGAAGTATATAAGTTTGATATACTTGACCGTTATGATGTTTTGTTAATTTCTTACAATTATTTTGAAAAAAAGTATATGAAGTGAAACATTTCCATTTGCCCATATTGAGCTCATATTTTGTGTTGACTTCGGATGTTGTTATGAAATTTTCTATTGAAACTTTATATTGAGGAGTTCTACATTAAACTCAATCTTTTTGACTGTACTAAATAATTTGAATTGATGGTAGGTGCATTACATTATTAGTACTTTCATGAGTTCAGTTAAGAACTTTTAAGAGACAGCCATTGCTGTAAGTGATAGAGTAATAGGTTTATGGATCGTTTGTGATATGTACTGTAACTAAGTTTTTTTATCATTGCAGATTTAAAGTAGTTAACTAGATTTTTTAAGTTAAAAATTGTAAATTTTAATTTAATACTCATTTTAGAATTCAAAATTTACAAATATGAAAAATATTATGACCTCATTCAAAGGAAATATTGTTGATATCTTTTTTCTTCCAAAATATTTCAAATTTACTGAGAGATATTTTGTGGTTTTCTTTGTTCCTATTGTACAAGGCTGTTTCAACAAATTGAAGAGGTCTCTTGTTGAGGCATTACTTATCTTAATTATCACTTATGTGTTCCTGTTGTAGCTAGAAGAAAGACACAAATAATATCATTTTTATAGTGTTATGGAAACTGAATAACAGAAGATGTATGTTTAGGAACGGAAAAAAGATGAGGTTGTGTTTATTGTTACACTATAGATATATAATTTATATTGTGTTTTTTCTTCATATCTTTATTGGGTCATTTATCTATATGTATGTCTGAGACATAATCTAAAGGCCATATATGAATGATTCTTAGCTAGTCATTATATGCAACATACTGTTTCATTGACTAAATTTTGATTGAATTTGAAATTCTACTCTTTCATTTTGTAATACAAATCAAAATTATTTACTAACAGTACAATGTGCCTTATTTACCACGTAGTCTTGTTATTATACTTGTGTTGATGTTTGTATATTTTAATTATTACTATGGATGTAATAGAAGAGAATATTTTATCGTGTGCCTGTAAATACCATGCAGTATTTTAATATGTTATATTTATATACATACGATGTAAAAATGTAAAAAATACAGTAGATGTTTGTTTAAAGTATGAATAGTGTTTTATTAATAACTGCACCATGCTCATGTCATAAAACTCCCATTTAACATTATGTTATCATTCAGTAGTCACAGAATTTCATAGGTAAATGGAAATGCTTTCCATTTATCTATGAAATACCTATGACATACTTTTCAGACAAATTAAACTAGTGTATTTTTGTTGTTTAACTCTGATGTTCACAATTTTCCTACTAAGATGATCTACAAGCTCGCAAAAGCAGCTTCTTTGACATTTCCATAATTTGTAATTAATCCTGTATCTGTAGCACTTTACTTGATCTCAGAATCCTTTTTAGTAATTTTCAGAGGAATGTATATCCAACTCTATTTAAATTATCCGCTTTGCATTTCAAAACCAAACATTTACCGTTTATAGAAGCAGCAAGACTTGAGATTGGCGAAGTTGATTCAGAATCCTTTGTAAAATTTTCTTAAAAGCTGAAATAATTGACTTGAACTTGTTACCTAGGCACAGCTATTTGGTTCATGATTCATACATTAGTGTCAAAAAAGTTATGTCCTATTACAAATCCATGAATTCTGTTGTGATTTATAACCTAGGAGGATGTTGTTATCCACAAGACAAAATGGGATAGCTGTAAACTGAATGAAAATTCTTTCATATCTACCAGAAATAATGAAGCTGTCCAGTATATTCCTCATTCGGCAGGTTTAACTTTTCCTAGAAAATTGCCGTTTAAATTTTATGATGTCTTATCGATTTTTTTTTTTTTTTTTGTTAATAAATATGGAGATAATCAATCTGGTTTCCAAACAGCACATCTAAATTTAGAAATTACATTTCATTTGCAATGTAGTATATATTGATCAATTATTATTTGGTGTTGCATAATAATAGTACAACTTCATGAGAGGTAACAGTTTTGTTTTTATAATAGATATTTTAGAAAATTGTTAGCTTTGAAACAACCTATCATTGAAGATTGCTGGCTTTATCATTAACTTTAATTTGAATTTTCAATAAAGTACCGATAACTAAATATCATAAAGAAGTAGAGAGGTTTCGAAACTACCACTCCCATTGCCCATATATGAAAAATAATATTTTTGTATGTGTTAAATAAACCTTTATAATTTTGAAAAACTTATCATTTGGGAGTGATGTTCAGAAATGTTAGAATTAATATAGTCATAAAAACTATTTTTTTTCAATAAATAGTATTACTTGTATAAAAAATTCAATAAACAGAAACTTCATATAAACACTACAGTAACTTACATTTTCTCATTACTCACTGTTATTGGACAACTGAAACTGACTATTTGACTAATTACTTTTACCTTCATCAAACCTAATGAGTCCTGCTCACAAGACATCTAAATCAAAATTCGTATCCAATGTCTCATGGTTCTAGGAAACTATATTTTATGCCAATGCACATATTATTGAATTTTATGATCATTGTTATAAATAATTTGAATTCATGGAGTAATAAATGAAACTTTTGTTACAAGGGTACTAGATTCTCAACATAAATCAGAAAGAAGAGAATTAACAGTGACAGGCACTGACAAAATATCAATCAATAGGGTATATCAGACTACAATAATACAAAGAAGATAATAAAAAATCAAAGTACAGAGGTGGAGGGATTGAAAAGCTGCTAGGAGAGTTATTTCAATCATCTAAGACAGTACATATGGAAAAAAATGTTATAACTAAGAAAAACTTATTTTCTTTTCTTAAAGATGTTTCTTTGTCAATGGATCAAAATAAAGCATTATTGGGATTTTTTAGATCTTTTAAAACGATTGATCATAACATTTTGCTATCAAACATTCCTTCTTAAGGAATTCATAGTATTGCTCTACATTGTACATTTCCTACCTTTCAGCAACAATATCCCAAAATAGAAAAAAAAATATAATGGAATGAAGAGCCGTTACTTACTCAGCTTTCTGCTTCATTACTAATTGCACATGTAAGGTTCAAGTTTAGGTCCTCTCCTCTTCCTTCTATCTGTAAATGATAGGCCCTTGTCAATAATTCAAAACAGGACAGTTCTTTTTGCTGATGAAATGAATATTCTTTGCAATTAAAAAACAAACAGTAAATAATACAATATCAGATGTTTCAAATTGGTTTTATAATTGGAAATCAATTATAAATAAAGGAAAAATTGTTTGAATGCAGTTTTCCATTTGCAATAAAAAAAATTGAGTATAAATCAATTATGTATATGCAAATGTATAATTTTGTGATCGCAAGGTGACAACACTTTTATGCTTCTCATTTCAGTGAAACCTCAAATAGAATTTCCAGTTAAATGAACTGATTGCAAAATTCAATTTAATATGCTATGCATTCAGAATTCTTTCAAATTCAACCTTCATGCAGCTCCTTGTGTATATTTTGTGAATGTTCATTCCCTCCTGGCATAATATTCTGGGGAAGCACCTATAGATTCCAGACTCTTTAAGATTTCAGAAAAGAATTGTATGAAATTCATATTGTAACACTATTCTGATTTCAAATGAAAGCTTTATCATATTCCATAATTTAATTACTTTGAACCACTGTATTTATTAATTAGTATGATTACAAAAAAGAATTCTCCAGTGTACTTTAGGAATTTGTCCTACTTCAGATAATGCATTATTGACATTAGGGGGTCTTTTGATTATTGTAATCCAGGGGTATTATTTTGCTTGTGATAAATAATCTTACCACTTCATAGAGTGATAGTTTCTTGACATTTCCTGGAAGGTTTCCCTTTCAGAGTTATTGTGAAATCTCATGCACTCCACCGCTATTGCTTATCTGAAAGACGCTGGCTTGCCTTTCAGTAGTATACAAAATCTTGGTTTATTATTTCATTGCAAGGGTTTCTGATCATCTTAAAGGGAATGAAATTTTACATTAAAACAAAAATTCAACTGCTAAATGATAAGAGAGGTGGTCATCTGTATGGGAGTAAATTGATCTTATGGAATAATTATTCCATTCTATAGAAAGCTGGTCTCAAAAAGGTCTTAAAGAGATGGTCTTGTTGAGAGGTTTCACTGTACAATATTTTACAACAAATTGCCCCATAACAATTAACAATCAAAATCAATACACAAGATTAATAATTACAAGTAAAATCTAACTATAAGTAGAGGTAACTATTAGTACAGGTTCCTGAGTACAGGAACTACAAGTAAAATCTTTTTTGCTGCAAGGTTGTGTCTACAATAGGTAGATTATACAGAGATATAATAGATTATAGCGAGCAAAAGAAAAAAAAATTATTTTATTAATATTGCAAATGCATTAATTACCATTTGTACAGTATAATTCTAAAAGACTTAACATGCCTTTAACAAGTACTGCACTTCACCATCTTGGTACAACCCCTATCTCGATTGTGTTTTTCATTCAGTTTCCCTTGATCCAATGATCAAATGTTGAGATGGCCCCTTGTTTTGCTTCTAATTTTAGTTACTCTATTTGCTTTTTCTTGAGCTCAGTGGAATGGATGTTAGGGGGAGTACAGTTAAACAAATAATTGTTCTCCATGTTCTTGAGTTAATTCCTTCTTATTGGGCATAATAAGGAATAAGAACCAAAATGTATTGTTCATTTGCCAATACAAATAGTTTTTATTATGTTGCAGCAAATAATACTTCATCATCAAATATTGGCAAAAACGTTCTTTGCAAACTATGCTTATAATTCTACTATTGGAACTAGAGTAAATATTCCAGAACTGAAAATAACTAGCACAGATTGCACCAATACCAATGCTGTCTATTGGAGAGAGTGTTGGCACTACTGAAGTAAGTCACACACAGTTTTAACTATTTTTTGAAATTAAAAGAGATGAGGAAATGCATGATAATAGTAAATAAAATAATATATTGTAAATATTTCCCTGTTAGCCAACCTCTTGAAGACAATGTAGACTGTTATTATGAAATGGAAACTTAGAATATATCAACAAAGGACCAAAATTTCTACCAAATAGTTCTAGAACAAGAAGAGCTGTAGAGGAAAATAAAGAGATGAAGGAAATATTTTTTCAATTTACAGATACTATGATTTTATTTTAGTAACATTTATGAAAATTATTCAAAAAGATTCCCTGAAGTAGTGACAATGTATTTCAGATGAATACTTGAAGACATGCTTATTAGAATACAAAGTAAATAAGTTTTTGAATGACTTTGCTATTGTAGTTCAAAATGATAAGGACAACCTGGGAACATACTTTTGCTGGAGCCAGCAAAGTGTAAAGCAAATTGAAATAAGACAATAGTAGCAAAGAACAGAGATTGTTGGTAACGTGTGAATATTAAGACTTTCAATCTTTAATGACGGTACAAAGTTTAAAGTAAACTAATCACTGGGTCAGACCTGTCCTTCTCGTGATATTTTTTCGAAAAATAATCTTAATTTTTAAGTCCTAGCTATTAAAACATGTCATTGTCAAACAAATTCATAATAAAAAACTTAAATATTTTCATACATTTGAAGTCATTGGGCATTAACAGAATAACATTGTGCTAAGTTTACAAGATTTATTAATAGAGAAGTAAATGTAAGTTAGCTTTTAATAACCTGTCTTGCAAGTATGCACCATTCAAATTAGTGTTTGGAAACATTCACAATGCCTGAAAATGTGTTTAAAGGTCTCATTTTGCAACATTTTCAAAGGAGACTTTTGCTTATTTTCTAATACCTTTTAATTAATATAATTATAGTAATTTCTTATATTTAAATCATAAGAATTGTATGTCGTTTAATATATTTTTAACAAAATAGATGAAAATCACCTTAGTAACTACAGTGTCATGCAGTAGGATTCCAATTTACTTTACAAAAAAATCAAATACATGAATAGAAAATCAATTTATTGACCAATATACCTTTGTTTACATTTACAGTAGTTATGTAAATTTTACAGGAGTTGTGGAATTCATGAAGCCAATTGTTACAAGAGTAAATTTGCCTATAAAGCCTAGGCAATGAAATTTGTGTTATATTGTGTTACTTGTAAGTTCTTGCTTTCATTCGATTAGTTTTAGGACATACAATTTATAATTAAATATGAAATATTTTTATATTTTGAATCACTTGCTTCACTGGCAATGGGAACTATATTGTTATCACAATTATATATTCCATAATCACAGTCATGATAATTTTTTGTGACATCATTGTGAAACGAATAGATCAGTTTAGTAAATCACAACATGTTTTCTAAACATGAATCCTTCCCTCTGATTTGGAATACACTTATGAAACTATACTAATGCACAAGAGAATATGGCTAGGTGTAAATTTTCATAGGAGCTTCGTAATGTATCATTTCACTGGTGAACTCTGAATCATTCAGAATATTTTTCATACAACATCAGGAAGATTCTTTCCAATCATTTATTACAAATTTATGCATTTCATACATATTCCATGACTTTCAAAATCATGTTTCACTATTACTGCTTTTCCCATTTCACAAATTTTTCACAATTCAAAATATAACTTGCATATTGAATTGTATCTCTCATCATTCTATCAACAACCAAAATATTGCTATTGTGAGAAAAAAACATGACGAACAATATTGGATTATGGTATCTGAAATATTATTTGTATGAAGTGCACAAACTAACATTTTGAAAGTTTCTTCCTGATGTTGTATTGAAAGTATTCTGAATGTTTAAGTGTAGAACCTGTGAAATGTTACACTAGACCATTTTCCTATTCTAAATCTTTTTCCTATAAGTCTTATGACAATTTTATTTTAAATAGATTTATTTAAGTTAATAGAATATTTTATTTATATATAGAATGATAAATCTTAATGCCTCTTAAAAATTTGGGAATGACCATTGCCACACAATTTGAGTTGAACAATAGGCTACTTGCCTTTCCAACATAAAATAAATCTTGTCAATTATTGTCATTACTTTCTACTTTCCGAGTCCTGTGTCAAGGAGTTTAGGCCTCTCCATGTGACCTAGGATTTTCATATAATGTTGTATACCAAGTCCTACTTGTCTCAAAGGAACTTTTGTGAAGATGTCGCTTCACAGGTGAAATAATTTTTGGAATATATCTGGTTGTTTTACTGTGTGCAACGTTATCACATTTCACTTAAATTTAACTGTTCGAGCTTCATGTTCACAAAAAATTTCAGAGTTACATTAAATTGCTTGTTTAATTAAAGTTTTCTAAGAAGAGAAAGCTTTGTCTTACAACTTATAAACATTCTATTATTTCTTAATGCATAATTTCAACCTCCTGCCCTTACATCACATATTAAGTTTAAAATTTATGATTTTTGGCAAAAATCTTCAAAACGGGAGTTTTTCTTTTATAGAAAAGTACCTTCTAGAAATTCTATCAATCACATCTCTTCAAAAAGGGCAAGCTTTGAAGTTTCTAAAGATGTTAATTTAAAAAGGCATTTGAATCCACTAAAGCCATACAGCACCCAAAATGTGGTAAAAGTCCAGCAATGTTGATCACAAAAGTTTCTTGAGACTTGTAGGACTCAGCATACAAAATTTCATCAAAAGTTGAGATGGTTGCATTTGGCATTTGCCAAAATTAGATTTGATATGAAATTATCCTTCTGTAAGGGACATTTTTCAAGTAGTACTTCCAGTTCCATTTAAAACAACACCTGGGAATTCCTTTTTAGCAAAACAACTGAAGAATTTTTCTTTGATGAAAAATTTACAGTATTTATTGAATTGGAAAGAATGCTATTTTAACATGCTCATGTGAAGAATGTCAATGATAAGGGACAAAATGTGAATACAATATAATGACAACCAAACCAATTTTGCTATAATTATTGAATACTTGAATCTTGTAAAAAGTTTAGAGACTATGCAGATAACATATTTTTAATGAGAACCAGACAGATGTGTAGACAATTAGTGGAATAATTAACTATGAAGGAAGGAAGGAAGGACAATGAAGCAAAAAAAATATAATAGAGGCTGTATAAGGAATATAGAACATGGAACATGGTCAATCACTAAAGCAAAGCTTTCAGCAACCAAAGAAATAATAGAAAATGAGCTTCTAAAAATTAGACAAATGAAGTAGGACAATCTTTCTGGAAGACTATACTTTGTAGAATACCATAACCTAATAAGATTGATCAGCTAGCTTGCTATACGTAGATTTTTTAAAGTGGCCGATGACATTAAGTAATTGTTACATCTCCTGCCTTATAAAACGAATATTTTTAATTAATTTGTGAATGTCCTTTTCAACAGGGCTAGTGGCCTCAAATGTGCTTACACTGTTAAAAAGATTTGTTTTATAAGGCAGGTGGTGTAACAATGACCTAATATCATCTGGCCACTTTAAAGAAATCAAAGCATGGTCTTCACATTTATGATAATATGTTTTCTTCATACTTTTGTTTACCAAAATTATGTATAAGATTATTACCTTTGTTATTGGAACTTGCAAATCTGGGTAATGCTTTCAGCGAATGAGGGCTGTTTGTTCTTCCTCTTACATAATAGCCTACTACTTTCAAGAACGTTCTTATGCATCTGTATATGTGCAATTCCACATTTAGAGCAATTTTATAAGAAATTTACAAGAGGAGATTAGATACCAATTGATTATGATGACACCTACCATATCAGAATAATGTCAATGAAAATTTTGCACACATGAATACTTGTTAATGTTATGCAACTTTCTTAGTAAATAAACATGGACAAATTTTTGATAAAACAGGGTACAAACCAAATATATGTGATTTAATTTTTAGTAATAATAGTAATAATTGCAATATGTTATGAATTATCAGCATTGTATTAATATTAATTTTCTTTAAAATATTTTTTAGTGAAAGTGTTCCAACAATCAACTGACTTTCTGTTTTAATTCTGCCATTAGTTTAATAATTATCTAAAAAAAAAATAGAAATTTTAATAATATTATTGACTGATAGCATGGAAATCATATGCACATTTCTTGTGAAAGACAACATCCTAGGTTGATAGGACATCTCTGATTTATGCTTCTGTCTAGAATGGTATATTGAATAGAATTAGTTTGAAAATATTTTCTTTTTTTCAAACACTCTTGTGGTTCTGAAAGGAGAATTTTTTAAAATTAAACCTTGGATTTTAAACTATAAAAAAAAGGAGGAAAAGAATATTGTACAAATTATTATTTTTGCAAAAGTAGTCATAATTCAAAATTTAAATTATATTTAACTAATAATTTTAGTTTTGTGGATGAACTAAAATAGTTGTAAATGCAGAAGGCAGAATTTGTTTGGTTTCATCAAATATAAGTTCTAAATTATGTGAACAAAACCAATCATGGTGCAATAACCCAAATTGACCAAGCAATCCCAACTCTTCTGCATCAATAGCCGTAACATTAGGAGACAGACACAAGGTAGTTTAATTCCATCATTCCTATCATTCAATAATGACAAATATTCTCAACAGCGGTAGATACCGTCAAAGATCACATGTTTTGAAAAAAATGAGAAAAATATACTGATTCTGTTTTGAAGGGAAGCATAAATAAAGGATAAAATGACTTTCTAATGTGAACAACTAGATTCATGACCATTCATGATCATTCTATTTTATACTTCAGAAATTACTCGGGGTATTTTTTTTGAAGAGTTTGTCATTATCCCTTTTAAAATAAAAAAAAACAAGTGTTCACTCCTCTGATGAAATGGAATGAGAACCTGTTTTCAGTGGAATGAATAGGGGAAAAAATGAAATATTTTTGGGGTCGTATATCTTGGAAAAGACTAAGTACTTTACAATATATACACGTTGTTTGTATAACAGACTTGCACTGGATGCTTTTCCCAATTTGGGCGAGAGGCTGATGTATGGCAAATGAAGAGAGAGTGGGATAGGGGAGAAGAAACCTCTCACCACCTCAGACAAGCTGTTGTTTAGAAAGGAAGAAGGGGGGGGGGAAGATAGGATTGGGTGATTATTTTATGATTTGAGAGATGGATTTTCTGGTTGGGAGGTGATATTATTACCTATTTTGGTGAGTAGGTAAGTTGCTTAAGGACTCATAAGTGAGAGTTGGAAGGATATGGATGTGGAAGATTATGATGTGTGCATCTTAAGTTGATAAGGATGAAGGTAGTTTGGTAGGTAGTAGGTGGTTTGGTATACATTAATTTAGTGAAGTGGATGTTTTGAAGGGCTTGATTCATATTTTGTCTCACTGTTTTATACACATATCTTTGTCAATAGGAATTATATACACCTTTTGTCCAGTCTCTTGTAGTTACTCATACTTATACTCAGCCAAACAAAGAAATGTTTTCAATTTTGGTCGATTTATTGTAGTTAAAATTACTGATAGCTGCCCAAGTTTCATGTTATATTTCAGTATGGATTTCATGTAGTTTGTAAATATTGGTCTTAGTCATAGTTGAGGCAGTGAAACAGGGGTGTCCAGTAAGATTGAGGTTGTTTAGTGGCCTGTACACTTTCTGCATGATGTAAATATATTGTATCGAAAGAGGTGTCCAGTAAGATTGAGGTTGTTTAGTGGCCTGTACACTTTCTGCATGATGTTGTAAATATATTGTATCCAAAGAAGTTCCTGGTCCAAATATTTAGCCAAGTCTGTCCAGTTGATGAGGGCGTGTCACAAGATATTGCTTATAACTGAATATATTTATTGAAAGAGTAACAAGAAGCGTATTCACAAATGACATTTTATATCTTAGTATGTCTGTAAATTAGCCAATCTCTTTGATGAAAATTCATTTGTTGTCAATGAAGA
This sequence comes from Gryllus bimaculatus, assembly GCA_017312745.1. Taxonomy (NCBI): domain Eukaryota; kingdom Metazoa; phylum Arthropoda; class Insecta; order Orthoptera; family Gryllidae; genus Gryllus; species Gryllus bimaculatus. The sequence goes on from BOPP01000002.1 coordinate 20,375,065, forward strand.
ATACTGTCAACCTGATGATAGTTCTTAAAATAAAATAATGCTGATGAGGAGTGGGAGGATTTTGATGACCTAAAACATTACTAAAAATGATCAATAAAATGCAATAAAATACTCTTAAAATGTTTTTAAAAAGACCTTAAAAGCAAATAAAAATGACTTAAAAAATGTGATCAAAACCAGTTCGGATGAACAACTCAAGCTGTTGGATACATTACTGGAGTAATTGAGGCTTCTATTCATTCAAGTGAACTTGGCTTTTAAACTTTTGGTTTGGTCTATTCTTTACCAGGAAATCTGTCTTTAGTTATCCTGAAATTGACTGAACTGGCAATGGCACAGATAGGTGTCACAGGAACCGTAGATTACATAATCATAACAGCCCACAGTACAATTTCTGAGTGAAGAATTCTAATAGGCTACTCAGGAACTTTGGGGATAATAATTTTGTTGCTTATTTCTGAAAGTATATAGGTAGAACATTTACGACAAATTGAAAGCAGCAACCCAGACTCTAATCCGACTAATAGAATATTTGTTGCCCCTCATAAATATTATTAGAAGCAAGTACCATTTCAATGATTTTAAATTTGATGAAATCACATTTAACGCTTGCCTTTTACCACCGAGGTTCCGGGTTCAGTTTCTGAAGAACTACATGTGAAATGTGTTACAACAAAACAAGTGTGCAAGATTCACAGGGGCTAGTCCAACCCCTATGAAGTGTCCTAAACCCTTCCCCAATCCCAGTTCCTTCTCAATTCTGGCCACTGAGCAGTGACACAGGGACACATAGTAAGAGGCGTGTAAGCGGAGATGCTACTTGTTGGTTCTCTTGACAATTTATTGGGATGAGATGCGATGGATATGACATACTGAAATATTAATGGATGATTACTCCAGACTTCCATGCTGATATTAACGGAGGATTACTCCAGAAGCACGAAGCGCTAAACGTCTCCTGAGAAAAATGTTAAAAAATGACTTATTAGTCGAAATCAACATAAATTCCCCCCCCCCCCAAAAGACATAAAAATGGATCATTTCCTTTTACAATAACATAAAATTAATTTCCATACTAAACAGCATTGTTTAAAAGTGATAAGAAAAAAAAACAAACAACATTTCATTAAAATCTGCTCTCTAGTGACAAGTTTCAATGCTGATATGGGGCAATAATCGATGCTGACCAAGTGTGCTGTATTGTCAATGAGTAGATAATCATAAGATCAAGAAGATCAAGAGTTGTAGATTGTAATAAAGGAAGATCAAGAACCATATATAGTGGGCCATGAGTGAATGTGTTGCTAACCTTTTATTCCTATCTTATGTGCAGTACAAACGGAATATATACACATAGTTATTGTCAAGAAATCAGTAGCGTTATTGTGCTGTAATATTCTTTTGGACTATTGATATTTTGTTATAATTTATTTTTTATATTTAATTATATTATTAATATTTATTTATTTACGTTGTTCATTGATCATCAAAAAACAGTAAAAATTATGTGCTAGGTACATGGATTTTATAGAGTTGATAAACAGTATTTAAATGAGAGAGCCTAAGAGTAATAAACAAGAAATCAATCTGTGTCTTAATACAAGATTCTTATTTTCATCTTTTATTTGATGTCATACCCTCATTCCCTACAAATATTCCCTATAAGCAATTTATCTGAAGCAATTTATTAAGCTGCATCAGTCTGGACAGTATTGCTGAACTGTAAAATACAAATTTCCATTATTTTCCTCCAAAGTTGCAACAGTAGTTATGTAAAGAGTACAATTAACTCAATAGAACGCCTAATGTGAGGCAAAATATAATATGGAAAGTTAGATTAGTAAATTTAGTCTTAAAAACACACAGAAAATAGAGGGTGAGAAGAAGGAGCAATGTTGCAGAAATAGATATTGAGAAAGGCGAGTTAAATATTAATCTGCTGTAAAAATAAGTAATATATTTTTATTAGGAGCATATGTTGATAATGTCCTTCCTTGAAAGACTCTAAGAACAACATTTCTTACAAAGCAGAATTGCATTGTAGCAACAATTATTTCAAATCATTACAAAACAGACAAGACTGAATTTCACCATATGATAAATAGTCAAACATCTTAATTGGAAAAATGCCTTCTTTGAACAATTTGCTGAAGCTCAGAAAATAGTGTTCTTATTAACCTACTTGATCTTGATGAATGGTTACTTTTATACATATTGCTCCTGTTGAAACTTACAGGAGTGTGATTTGTTTTATTATAAATATTATATATTTATTTTATTATATTTATTTGAAATTTAATTTTCATCTTCCTTCACTTTGTGCACATCAATCTGCCCTTTGCTTGCTTGTTTGAAGAGAAAAATCCTCCTTTACTTTTATTCCTATTGAAAATTATTTTCCTTTCTATTTTTTTATACTGTGAATAAATATTTTTGGTGCTAATTTTTCTTCAAAGACAAATATATACAGATAGGCTTTACAAACATAATGTCAGATTATTTTCTAGAACAAAGATGGAAGTAACATATTGTTCTTAAAACCAATGCAGTTTGTAATTTTACCATTTTTAATTACCAAGTGGAGAATTAACATAGAAGAATTAGATTTTATTAATTGTATGATGAGAAGGCAATTTAGAAATTAAGAAAAAAAACATAAAGGTTAACATATATGATCAACTTCTGCTATATTTCACTTGTTCTCTAATTTCTATTTTTATTGTGCTCAAATACTACTGCTAAAAGTAATTTCAATCACAACGTAAAACTGAAATTAATCATGTTAAATAACAAAGTTTCAATAATGTCAGAGCCATTAATGTCATAATATGATAGGAGAGAACTGAATTGGAGATAAAAACTTCCATAAATATGGAATAAAGACGAAATTTGTGGAGCTATAACAGCACATATTTTTTCGCAACATTTGCAATTTTCAAAAATTGTGAGAGTTGAACGAAAATAGGATCTGTGTCATTTTTATTAAGTGTATTCCGCAGTGTCCGAGAACAAAAAGGCGTGAGAGACGTTTGGGAATCTGTTTTCTAAAGATTCCTTCACTTCATACAAAATTACGCGAAAACAACGCATATTTTCAAAACATTGCACGTTATCTTGTTTGAAGATCAATTGTTGAAAAACAGATTCAGAAAATACGTGTGAGAATTTAACGAAAATTGCAGTTGCGCTATTATTTGTAAGCGTAATTTGCTCTATATGAGGGTAAAATATCAAGAAAAAACTTTGAGACACTTGGAGAAAATCTCGTTGAGGCTGCTCGTAAAGTACCACGAAAAACAAAAAAATCGTTTCAATTTCAAGGGACCGCGATATCTGCCAGATCGATAGTAAAATATAAATTTTGGTGAAAATCTTGCTTAGCACTAGCGTTGTTCACAGAAGGGCACGCAGATGGACAGACGTTTTGTTTTAAACCATTTTTTCAGTATCAATGTCATGGAATCTGATAATTGTCGGATTTAAATCTAGGGCAAATTGACATCTGATCAGTTGGGTTGTGATTATCCAATCGGGAGAATCAATTTTTTAAAAAAAATTATGTCGTACATGAAAAAAAAAGAACAGTTGCAGTATACCAGATCCATGATACTGTAACAGGGGAACTTGATACAGTATAATGGATTTTGTATACTGCAACTGTTCTTTTTTTCTCGTGTAACGAAGCACCCGGTTGTAACAGCGTTCGCCTGATCAATCGCTAATTCGCCCTGTGTAAATCGGAGTGCACACAAAGTGTTAGATGAAATTATTTACTACATATAGGCACAAGAATTATCCAACTTTTTGGTGTCCGGGACCCACAAAACAATTTTTTCGATCGAAGAATCGCCATTTTCTCGCAGTATCACAATGCTTCCTCTACACCCGGTAAGAGGTATGCGAAAAAGTGAAAAACAATGTAATGGAAGCAATTGCCTTTGGATGTTTGGTCATAAAGAACATTCATCAAAAACGAGAAAACAATTGAGTAGCTTTTAATTTTGGATAGCTTAAATTATAGGGTAGTTATTAAATTTTGCATGCCACTCACTAATAAATGACTGAACAATGAACATGTAGATTGGATTCTGTAAGTAAATTGTACCCTTGGTACCCATAGTACTCTCGAAGTTTTACTGGGTTTCAAACCCAGAACACCAAATTCTGAGCAAATCCCTGCTGATTTTTTAATTGACACAAGAAGCGGAAAAATACTCTTGTAATCCACATATTACATTGAATTTATTCAACATTAAGAGAAGTGATCTAGCTCTTCATTGTCACAACATTTTTTCACGAAGGTTTCAAAATTAGGCCTTGACATGTCTCCTAGCATGCGCTGATATATTTTTATGGAAATACACTCATATATAGACAGAATGCAAATTAATCTTCTTGTTGAAGGAATGGGATGCTATTTAGCTAGTTTACTTCACTTATCAGCATTAAATAAATTTTAAAAAAAGATTTCTCACAAAGGAAAGATTCCCCGGATGATACCAATTTAAAGAGACTCTCTTGGTTGAATAATACTTGATGATTATAATGAAGAAAATTCCAATATAAATTGTTGTATCTTTCGATAACTAATTAGGTAAACGTAGGTAATTAGGTCAAAGATTAAAAAAAAATAATAAAACCTCCTTACTGTAAAGAATGAAACATTTTTCACTGGCAGAGAAATATATTGCCGACATAGCCGGGGAACCACTTTTACGAGTCGTGAAATCCCCCCTTCCCACCTCCTGTTAATTCATCTTTTCATCTCACGTTTTCTCGAGTTCTGAAATCCATATCCCTCTCTTTTACTATACGCACGTAGTCGAAGTCCGAATAAAAGATAGCAAGTTGTTGACATTCGACAACACGACATTTTTGCTGCCACGGAATAGGAACTAATTGTATCGGCAAAACGAGTTACAAATTTGATTTGATCAAATCGTACCAATCCGAGAACAAATCCCTGACTCCTCTCGTATCTAATGAAATGAGAGTTCAAGAAAATGTGCGCGGTTTCTACATGGTTGTAAGTAATAGTTGTATAACACTAAGGGTGTGAAGGCGTATACAAAAGGGCAATTTCTAAAGGTTGATGCGAATAAAATGAGGCATAGACAGGAGGAAAGTCAATCCCTTTTACGTATTCACACTGATTCTAAGAAATGAATTGAAACGATATGTTCACATAAAATGTAGTTTGCATTGTCTATTGCTCTTGGTTCATTATCAGTCTCCATAAGCACACAGTTTAATTTGTATTGAATTGAGAAATATACTAATACATTAATGTTTTAGGGAAACTATTTTCGTATTATAGCGCTTTGTATGGATAAGACATTGCATTTTCATTCAAAAAGTTTTATATCGAAATTATGCCTCTCTGAAGAATAAGGAGAAATTTAAATTAAACGAAACAAGCGCATTCGTTTAATTTCTTCAAAATGTAACTTTGGCGCAGGCGGAGTAAACTTAGTGAACGTATTTCCAATTCTACTTTCGATTTCGTCTGATTGGAAATCTGTGGATGAACTTTAACAGTTTTTAAAACTGTGATGATTGTTTCATAACTCCCATTGGCGTATAGATACATTAAAATAAAAAAAAAGAAAATATTTCTATGAGCATGAAATGAACTATGGCTAAAGTTCCATAAACTATTCATAGAAATGCATGGAAGTAGGGGATGACAAAAATCAGAATTTTCTTCGTCACAATGCAAATGGTATTGGAAAACATTTGCGAAGTTGAAAATTGAACAAATTACTGGAACGAGTAAACTAGCGTCAATATGGTCGTACACAAAATTTCCGCCGTTGGATGCATATAGTACAACACTGTTACTCGAGTCCAAATGGTTTTACTGATCGTTATTTTGGTACAGATTCAGTAGTAAGTTTCTCTGTTCACTCACTGCTCCTTCCCCAAAAGCGGAGAACTGCCTTGGCGATACCGCTGACCTCACATGGACAATGACGGCGCCGATCGAAATGGAGGACGGGGCGACGAAGGTGTGGGAAATGGTGTTGAAGGCGGAGGCAATGACGGAAGCAGTGGCGGACGTGATATTGGCAGTGACAGATAAATGTAAAGGCAGTCGTACATGTTAAAAGGGACCGCAATTGCAACGAAAACAGCGATAGTGGCAACGCCGCTGCCTTCAGCAGGGGGAAGATAAAGTGACCTGGCCGGCCGGGCCAGGTCACTTGCGGGGCAGCCACACCTCCCCGTTGAACGTCATGTGGTCGGAGAGCGCCCGGCTGCGGTCGTTGTCGTTGCAGTTGCTGTACTTGCGCGCCACCTCCCGCGCGACGCGCAGCATGCGGTTGACTTCGGCGACGGCGCGCCGCACCTCCGGGTCGCCCACGGCGCCGCTCGTGCCCTCGCCCGCGCCGCCCACGTAGCCGTTGGGGCCGGTGAAGCAGCCCCCACCGCCGCCGCCGGCCCCGCCCGCGGGGTACGGGCCCGGGTCGCACATGGGGTACACGCGCACCCAGTCGCCCTCGCGCGCGCTTGGGAACGCCCAGTCCTTGCCGTTGCCCCACAGCGCCGTCTGCGCCAGCCGCCCGCGCTGCGCCACGGCGCGCATGCGCTGCCGGTCCATCAGCAGCGGGTCCACGTTCCTGCCCCACTGCGCCGCGTTGCCCGACGTCCTGCCGACAGCCGCACGGGACGGTGCACTCCCAGACAAGGCACGCGTTACATCAAACAGAAACACTAAAACGCGCAGCCGAATAAAAAGAAACTACAAGTTTCTTACTCATGTAGTTTACAGAGATTTCAAGCAACATTAATTCCATTTGTAATCATGCATTTGGTCTTGACAGAGTAACAAACAAGTTTCCAGTCAAAATGCAGAATTGTTTGAAATAAAGCAAAGGGATACGAACTCGAATTGATGGACTGACAGAATTCGAGTGCAAATAAAATACTGCGTTATCGCGCGTGGCTTTGCGATCGTGCCTGATTTGAGGCGATCGAAACATTAGCCTGCTAGCCAGCCGCTAAAATTGCAGTGCACTCACTGAGTTTTGCTAATCACCTCTCGCTTCAAGTATTGGAAATGCACGTATTGTTACAATGATATACAACAGGTTATGAAAATAAAAAGAAGGCGAATGTATGCTGAGGCCAAAAACAGTGAAGGAATTATTTACTGTCAATATTTCGAGAAACATGCTGGTGTGTTTTCTACTTGAAATGCCTCGTTCTGTACTGCGAATCATAATTTATTTCATCACTAGATTTCATTGATCCATCCAAACATTGTGTTATCCTTGTAAATGATTGGGTAACAGAAGGCCTCGGATTGGTGATGTGGAAGAACAGTATTTTCCTACAATTATTTTACACAAACGTTCTAATTAAAATAGTATTGGGGCCTGAAATAGCAGACGTTTGGTGCGCGATTAAATTTATGAGCACAACAAACAATATAATTTTGGTAGCGAAGTTAATCTGCTATAGGACAAGAGCTTTTTATTTCGTGTAATTGAATTATGCAATTTCGTAAATGCTATTAAGACACACTAATTCGTGAAAAAATATGCCTTTCTAACAATTTCTAAGTCTGTATCGCACAAGCGTTACGTTGACGCACGTTTGAAACGTAAGTAACGCGCGTCGTAGATTAACACTGTATTTTACCCTGAACGGTAAACGCGCTGGTGCGCACTTTCGCATAAAGGCGGCTCCACACATTCACTATACGGCGAGTAGCAAGCGACCGCTCCCCGAATCCCGCGGAGAGTGGAATGGGTCGTTGGCTATTTGCCGAGCGACGAACATTCGGTACTTGCCCTACCCACCGCTTATCGGTCTTTTTGCACACATCAAAGGAGGCGAACATTGACCGAGCACATCAGCTTTTCGGGATCGGGCGAGCTGTCACTCGCAACTTGGCGAATGCCGAATGTGTGGAGCCGCAGGGGCCGTAGGGGGAAGTTAAGATTAAATGGAAGAAAAACGAGCGAATTCGTCTAATTCGTTCTAGGGCAGGCGCTACACTTGCTTCGCGCTTGCGAGTGCGCGGGCGGGGCCGCGGCCGGGGCCGGCCGCGTTGCAGGCCGGCGCGCTTCGCCACTGCGAGTTCGCGCGCTGCGGCGCACAGGGCGCACGGGCGTGGACGCGGCAGCGCCGGGTGCGGCGGCGGCGGGCGCGGCGCCGGCGTCGGGAGAGGGGAGGGCGGCGCGCGGCGGCCACGCCTCCGCCCCCGCCCAGCAGCCGCGGGTCGCGCGAGAGTGCGCTCGCGCGCGCGGCAGGCGACGCCGTCGCTGGCGCGAGGTGACGTGAGCGCCCGTCACGCAAAGGCGCGCGGCGAGCGACGCGGCGCCGGGCGACGGGCGACGACGCCGTCCGACGACGCGCCCACCGTCGCGCAGACAGCCCGCGCCGGATTGACTGCGCCGCGCCCGCCCGGCGCCCGCCCCCGCACCGCCGCCCCGCGACGGCGTGCGCGTGCGCGTGCGCGCCGGGCCCCCGCGCCGCCACCAGCGCGCGCGCCTGCCGCCCCGCCGGGCTGCGGCCGCCGCTGCTGTCGTCGTCCTGCAGCACACCACCCGCGACAATCACTTCCCCGCTCCAATGCCAAAAGCAACAAGTTCAATGGTTAGAGAAGAGAGAGGTTACTATAAGAAAGGACCGCTTAAGAAGTGGCACTGCTGGCCACATAACTGCAGATTACGTCCATGCACTTATTTTGTCTGTGCGTTCTTTTAAAGTTATTTCATTTGTCAATGCCTTCATTTCTATTCCTCGCAATGTCATCCTACTGCAGGACGTTCATTGGTTTCCCGACCTGCCAAATTGGTCCCTTCTTAGAGTAACTCCTCTGTGCGCAACGAGGAAGGAAAAGCATTAAAAGCGTTCGTGTAATGGTAAGATCACAATGGACGCGACGGTGGGCGGCAAGAGCGATTTCATGGACGTCTATGACCACGAGCATGTGCCAAGTGACGTGGTTAGGAACAGTGAAGTGTGATTTTTTTTCGCGAATTTGCGGGAACTGTCCGCGATCTGATTCTACCGGTGTATGATGAATTGATCATGGAAGGCGAAGTGAGAATTAACTAAATGTTTTCGAGGGCGCCAATTTGACTCAATGAATACAAACGCCATTGAACAAACATGTTATTACCAAAATGTGGGAAGAAATTCTCGAGGCAATGGACATTTTTATAGTACTTAATAGTACACACTTTTATGTATTCGTAATACATACATTTCTAAGTTTTCTATTCATACAGTGAAACCTTTTTTAATGTCTTGAATTATTTTGTGAAGTATATGGTGAATTTCCCCGTGCTCCTGTCTCCCTGAACACACAGTATTCATCCAGTAGCGCCCAAAGAATACCAGGGGTCTGGGGCAGTTAATCCATGGAGACTCCTTATTACAAAAAAGACTGCCGCATTCTCCGCAATTCATAAGCAAAATTCATTTCGCCATGCATCAGAAATAACTTTTAAGTGATAACTTATATTTAGATCAGAAATAAATATGTTTTTGATTTCTTTTGAATAAAAAAGTCGGGTCCTCAATTCGGTCGGGATGATGACTCAAGTTGCCCCACCTGCCTTCTCTTCTGAACGTCACTGAATTCGTCCGCTCTCTTCGCTTAAGACTTGACACCTCCCATTTTAATAGCACTTATTTTCAGACAGACATAACTCTCGTGCTTTGAACAGCGCCATTGTTTTTAACTATTCGCACATATTCGCATCACTTCGCGCCCTGTGAGATCCCCCACGATCCTGTCGCGCCGTGACGTGTGTGTAGGTTGCACCATTAAGGCCCATTCACAATGCAAACGTTAACATAAGCATAGCGCATAGACGTAAACATTAACATAAGCGATAGACTGAAGTATTCACAATATCTAACATAAACTTAGGCAAAATAAAGAGTTTCTATTGGCTGTGAGACTTTACAGTTTTCTATTGGTTGGTTGTGAGAATCGATTTTGAGGTATCGACTGTGTCCATGGCTCATAGGGCGTTCGTTCTTCTATCGACTTCGCTCCAATTTCGATTCTCGATTCTGAATTACCGTTCTGAGATTGGTTCATTTCTTATGTCTTACTTAAGCATACGCTCAGAATCTTGCAAGCTTTTAAGTTAACGTCGTACGTGTTATGCTTATGCGCACGCATTGTGGATGAGTCCTAACCTTTATGCTAAGGCCATGCGCAATGTGTGCGTCGCGAACGGGCCTTTAGATGGCGCGAGCGGGGGGGGGTACCTCCGGGTCTTCGTCATCGTCGTCGTCCTCCGCGCAGCGGAAGGCGTGCGCGGCGGCGGTGCGCTGCTGCTGCTGCTGCTTCTTCTGGTGGTGGCGGTGGCGCCAGTGCTGCGCGGCCGTGACCACGGCCAGCGTGGGGTCGCCGGCGGCCTGCGCGCCGCGCGGGGGCCGGCTGCCCGCGGCGCGCTGCGTGAGCGCGGCCGGCTGCGGCGCCGCCGGGCTGTCCCACATGGTGAAGAGCGACAGCCCCGTGTTGCGCACCGGCAGCCCCAGCAGGTCGAACAGGTCGTGCAGCATGGGCTTCTTCACCGCCGGGTCCACGTCGCAGTCGTTGCCCAGCGCCGGGCTCAGGTTCACCTGCGCACGCGGGTGGCACGCGGGTGGCACTCGCCGGACGGTCTTCTCGGCCTGCTGCACTCAAGTCGCCGAATAATGCGCTTCCTCCTTCGCGGTTCGCACGGCTCCAAGGCCGCGGTTAGGGAGGGGCGAGGGGGGTCCTCGTCGGGTGACATCTTTTAGGGGTGACACCAATTAGAAAATTTTAATGACAATTATATAATTTTAATGATTTATTTAAACCTGTTTAAAAACATATAGTTATACTTCGTTTTAGATTATTTATTTAAAAATTATATTTAAATAATTCTGAACTACATACAGTTTTTATTATATTTTAAATAAGTATCATGTGCAAATTTACTTGTATTTTTAATAAATAATGTATGAACTCAGTAAGTCAGTAATACTTATTATATTTAATTTATGGGGCAGGTAATACCACTAGTTTTGCCCCGAGTGACACCAAATGAAGCTGCGCCACTGCACGATTCTGAAACGTCCTCGGCCCCACTGGTTCTTTTGACCGACTAATACGAATCAAAGGTCAACCACTTTTCCATTGACTTGCATTCTATCTTGACCTCTGAATGACCACCGTCATTCGTATATTCTTTAAACATTTTTGTTTCCAGAAACTTCATAAACTTTCAGGCGATTCTAACTCTTATTTGCCAGACTGTTTTAGCGCCCCTCCATTGCAATGTATCTTAGCATACCATCAGGCAGACTCCTGCCTGGAATAGATCACGTCATCATGTAGAAATACTTGGTTCTTTGATTCATGGACGTATATTCCATCACGTTATTTATGTTACGTTAACAACCATCAAATGTATTTCTTAAGATATTTATTAATAGGACACTAATAGATGGCATAGAGCGATCGAAAAGCTGTGATAGATTTTTTCCCTGGAGCACTAACAAAAAGGCGAAAGTCGCAAAGGAATGAATAACGGCAACTCAGGTAAATCTGACGGTTGTTACTTGTATAAATAGGCACAGGAAATGACATTAAATATGCACGAAGTGCGATTGGTTTTCACGTCTCGACTCGCTCAGATGATAAGACAAACATTTATAGACAAAACATAATTTCACTTTTTATTTGCGAGAGCACTAGAGTGATCCAGATCAGAGTTCTCCTCGACAATTCATCCTGAAGCAAAATTAACTTTTTCAACTCGCAAATTTCATTAAAATACGATAAGATATAAAACATTTTAGAATTATGCAGGAACTGAGTTGGACGTTTAAATTGAGATAAAGGAAAAAGAGAATACCAAATTAAATTTATATTTAAAGGGTCTTTCTAAAAAAGAAATGTTTGATAGCCACAGTATTGACATGCCTTGCGGGTAAAGTTAGAGGACACTTTTAGCGAGGTTTTGGAAATTGCTTTTGCAAAACAGCAGCTAAACGAGCAGTACACGAAAGTATTGCGTGTTGCATAATCTAGCATCTAGGGAGCTAATAGTAACTACTGGTACTAAACAACACATACTTTCCCCCCTTTTAGTAAAGGTTATGTAATGATATACTTATACATATACATATATGAATTTCCGTTTATATCAACGCATCACAGTCAATGAGCGCTGGCAGCAAAGCGCATATATTTTCTTATAAATTCTTACTAAAAGCGCCATTTTTGCTAAAATGGAACTGTTTTTCAGTTTGCATCGTTGTGGTTTTATGAAAGTTGTTATAAGGCGTTCTTCATGCAACATTTTGTTTGTTTCGAATACACACAATTATTTTTCGCCATGTCTCCAACATATTTAAAGTTTATTCTTAAATGTTTCATTTTCTTTTAAAGGAGGAGTTAAAACGCAGCGGGCATTTCATTTTGTAGCCAATTTACAAAAAACTCATTTTCAAAATATTGAACACGTCCTTATATGAAGATCTATTTTTGATATACACTCTTCATTAAGAAATTTATTTTCACAGTTGTACTTATAAGAAGACTCCGAAAACGAAGCGGAGTCAATTCGAGCCGACTATTTGTCGCGAAATTACACAAAAATACTAATATTTAAAAAAAAATTCAACACAATCTTATTTGAAGATATGCTTTTTATAAACACAATTCATTAAGAAAAAATGTATCATCATAATTGTAGATGTAGAAAGACGCCGAAATATTTCTTTTTAAATTTTCGCAAAATCACGAATTTCAATGACCATGAGGCATGCATCATTCTTTTAAGCGTCATTTTTGCTATCTAAGTTCCTAATTTAACCGAAAACCGTGCGGTTTTTAAGAAAAGGTGGTTTATAGAAAATAAAAATTGCCCCTTGTTTGACACAAAATTTTGCAAAAAATACTCGTGACCTGACCGTATTTAAAGATGTTATTGATGAACACATTTCACTAAAGAAACAAATTTATCACATATTTTCATAACTGTAGTTGTAGGAAGACGCCAAACAAGTTTTGAATTTTTTCAATTAAAAAAAAATCAGGTTTTTAACCAACATGAGACCTACACTAATCTCTTAAACGCCCTTCAGACTATCGGACAACAATATTTAATAAAAAACGGTCGAGCTTTTTTTCAGAAAAAAAAACTTTTTTAAACCAAAATTTAAAAAAAAATGGTGCGAGAGAACTCACTCACCTCGAGCAGCCAGGGCCGCAGCGAGGAGTCGACGAGGATGTCGAATCCCAGGAACTCGAAGCAGTTGGGCGAGTTGGGGATGAAGGGCACCTGCGTCAGCACCGTCAGCACCACGATGGCCGCCACGCGCTGCCACAGCAGCCAGTCCTCCATGCCCGACTGCGAGAAGTAGTGGCGCAGCTGCTTCAGCGTCCACTTGCATCCTGCCACGGACGCGCCCTTGGCCAACGCTCTCGCCGCCGCGCTCCCTCCTCCTCACATCTCGTTATCGCCATCATACAACTCGCATCTTGATTTCCGTATTAGAGAAACTACTAATTTATTTGGTGATATTATACAGGTGATTTGCATCGATAAGTAGATTATTTTAATATTTTCATATTCGCCACAGATTAATGGATTATGCAAACAATAGTTACGACAAGATTAGTGGCTGGAAAGCTTAACGGACGATGAGATACCATCGACCGAAAGGTATGGAAATATAAGGAAGAAGAGGCTTCATGACGTGAAATGCCGTAAGCTGTTTTCAAGTACCACACATTTTGTGTGAAGACAGCCTTCCAATATTTATAGACCTAAAGTACATGTTTAACAATACTGACGATCGTATTTCAAATTTTGTTTTATTCAAAATAACTTGGCGATATATTTGAATTTAACACTAGTTTACAAAATGATTCCACTAATGTTTAATAAGAAATGTACGACAGACGATTGTGAAATGACAAATAATGAAATAATGATAAACAAATGACAAATAGAATTAACAAAATAGAGTATCGATATTCCAAGGAACGGAATTCGGCATACTACAAGGAACGTAAGAAGAACTTTATCAATAATATTGTCAGAGCAAGACTTAATACTCACAACTATAACATTATTGTTACTAGAGTATGTTTGTAACTAATTTATTTTTCGTTTTCGTAAGAAATATCTTAAAAGTTTTTGAACGTTTCGCTCATTAAGAATAATAGTTTGATTTTGTACTCATTTATCCATAAATGATAAATAGACACGTAGTTAGTTAAATAATATAAATATAACATTCAATATCTATTTAATTTTGTTTCTGCAGTTTACTAATAGTGAAATAAAGTTTCACTTAGACATAAAACCTAGGTAAACGAAATATAATCAACAAATCAACGTGTATTTCACTCTCAGAAGGAAATGGCCTCGGTGGCATTAAAGAGGAATTCGGCCTTACCTGAGCCGACGCGATCTTTTTTCTCGAAGTAGCCCGGCCCCATCTTGTTGAGCGAGCAGTTGGTGAGGTGGCAGAAGGGGTTGTCGAGGTCGTTGAGGCTGAACTTGTCGGTGGAGAAGCGCACCAGGCCCTCGCGGTACAAGTAGATGGCGAGCGGGTGGTAGGACGTGACGCACACGTACAGCCGCAGGTCGCACTTGTAGCCGCCGATCAGCAGCGGGTTGCGGATGTAGCGCTGCACGATCGTGTTGGTGTCGTACGTGAGTTCGCTCAATCTCTGCAACATGGAACAGATGTGATTTCGTTAATGACGTAAAAAGCACTCAAATGAATCGCAGAGTTGGCGTACAATGGTGATCCTGTAAACACATTTAATTATGGATTCATAACTTTAACAATCTTATTCATACATGGGAATGGTGTTACACTATAGTGACACAGTGCTGTGTAAAATTTTGTAAGTTTGAAGAACTGAAAAATGATGGCTTAGCTGACGAACGCTGCTTCCATCCTTTAATGATTACGAGAAATGAAAATATTGATAAAGCCAAGAGATTCTATTGTATAATATAGTTGTTTCATACATTGTTACTGGTTTTTTTAAAAGAAACGTAATTTAATGTAATTAATGTAATTTAAAAAAATGTAATGTTAAAAAGACACTCAAAATACGCACGTCGACGTTATATGACCAGGAATTTTCCGCCAAGAAACCCATTCTATTTTGGAAGTTTTATATCATTTGTTCCTTTTCCTTAATGACAACTTCTTAAGGTATTAAACAATATTTATGATTATTTTACTTAATGAATGCGATCATTATAATGCATACAATAAACAATCCGTGGATATATTGCCAACCTACAAATTAGGTACGCACATTTCAATCTCTATAAAAACATCTCTTGATTTGTTGAATATATTTAGTAAATACTAATAGGCGACACCATTAATTTGTCTGTAGAATATATGACGTTTATATAAAGAATTCTGTGAAATATCACTCCCTATAGTGTTCATACTCAAAGGGTTTGTAAAAAGGAAACAAATTTAAGATATTTAACGGTGTGTATTGTATTCAGGTGATTACCTCCCGCCATAAAACTGTGAAATTGCTCCTAGTATTACCAATTAATTAATTAATTAATTAATTAATTAATTAATTAATTAATTAATGATTTCTCTAGTATTTATTTTTTTATCTAGTACTTATCTAGTATTTATTAACTATTCATTTATTAATTAACTATTTATTAATTTGTAAAGTGAAGGAATACATGTATTTTTGTTCAGACGAAAAACAAGGGGCATCTCAGCATTCGCTCAACGAATCGGAGAAACTGGGGGAAAACCTGTTATCCGTGATAACCATTGACTGAGAAGCAAAGGTACAAAATTCGTTACCGGCATTTTAGACTTTTGGAATTGAACAGTCCAAATGGTAATTAATTCATTAAATATTATTGTTACAATCAGTACTACTTTCTTTTTGATGCTCGGCATAGTTTTTAATTTTGTATTCAAACACTTAATCAAGGGAAAATATTTTACTTGGCTCTTAAACTTGTGTATCGATTTCATCGACATTATGTTCCCACCCTTGAGCAAGTCATTTTTCACAAAACCCACTGGTTCGTAGAATGGAAATTGTAGAATTCTTATATAAGTAAAGAGGTTTACAATAGTTAGTAGGTGAGATTCGATTATTATTCATACAATCCTTTTCTATAATCTAAAAGTCTAGGATCTACATGACGTCTCTCCCAAGAATATTATGTCATATCTCAGGCGGGAATGAATATTCTTGAAATATACACAACGAGCAGTACGAAGGATGACCGAATTTGAAATAATTCTGATCGCGTAACACGATGAACTTAATTTTGTGTTAAATTAATTTCAATGGACGTTCCTTTTGATGTTTTACTAAATTGAAAAACTAAAAAAAGGTTTTTTGTTAATTTTGGATATTCATTTCTTAATTTTGAAAGTAAAATATCATCAGTGTCATGAAATACTATTGAACGATTTATAAATATTCCAATAAGTGCTTCATTTTAATTTACTGATACAGTGATATATTTAAGAGAAGAAAATTTGGCTATTGATTTTGATTTTGTAAATCTACTTTGGCAATCTAAAAACGCTTTTTCATTTTCTGCGAAAGGTTTACCGTCGTACGTAAACAAGTATTTTCAATATTTTTGAAAAAAAATGACAAAAATTGGGGTATAATTTTGAATTTAATTTTTGTGACTTTTTTGAAGAGCGGTTAAATATTCGGTATTTTGAAAAATCTGTATATGTTCTAGTGCATAAGGATGCATTAAATGTGTGATTTAAGGGGTGTATAGTGGCAGTCTTTAATAAACAATCCAGAAATTCAAACCCGAAAGAATATTTATTTTTTAGTTCATTGTTTATTTTGAAAATATCACAGGAAGAAGTCTCATGATGGCGTAAGTTTGTGTACTATTCATTAGTACTCGGCGGGCATTCTTCATTAGTGCTCTGGCATACGTTGCATTAAAAAACTATTACGCGCGTGATGTTCAATTTGTCGTGTCGCAGGGTGGTCGGGTGGTCGGGTGGTCGGGTGGTCGGGTGTGTCGGGTGTCGGTGTCGGTGTGTCGGTGGTTCGGGGGGTGGTCGGGGGTCGTGGTTCGGGTGGTCGGTGGGTCGGTGGTGTGGTGGGTGGTCGGTGGGGTTTTTCGGGCGGGGGGTTTTCGTGTGGTCGGGTTGTCGGGTGGTCGGTTTTCGCGGTGTCGCGGTGTGGTGTCGCGTGTGTGTGCGTGTGTCGCGTGGGTGTCGCGGTTGTGTCGCGTGTGTGTCGGTTGTGTGTCGCGTGTGTCAGCGTGTGTGCTGTGTCGGCGTGTGTTCGCGTGTGTCGCGTGGTGTGTCGCGTAGGTGTCGCGTGGGTGTCGCGTGTGCGCGTGTTGTTGTCGCGTGTGTCGCGTTGTGTTCGCGTGTGTCGCGTTCTGTTCGCGGTAGTGTCGCGTGTTGTCGCGTGTGTGTTGATCGGTGTTGTCGCGGTGTTTGTGTCGCGTTCTTCGCTGTTGTGTCTCGTGTGTCGCGTGTGTGTCGCGTGTGTCGCGTGCGTTGTGTCGCGTGTGTCGCGTGTGATACGCGTGTGTCCGTGTGTCGCGTTGTGTCGCGTGTTCGCGTGTGTTCGCGTGTGTCGCGTGTGTCGCGTGTCTGTGTCGGGTGGGTCGGTGTCGGGTTGGAGTCGTGGTTGTGTCGGTGTTGTCGGGTTGTGTCGCGGTTGTGTCGGGTGTGTCGGGTGTGTCGGGTGGATCTGGGTGTGTCGTGTGTCGGGGTGGTCGGGTGTGTCGTTTGGTGTCGGTGGGTACGGGTGTTGTGATGTCGGGTTCGTTCGGGGGTGTGTCGGGTGGGTGTGTCGGTGGTCGGTGTGTCGGGGGCTGTGTCGGGTGGTGTGTTCGGTTGTCGGGGGGGAGGGGTGGTCGGTGTGGTGTTCGCGTGTGTTCGCGTTGTGTCGCGTGGTGTGTCCGTGTGTCGCGTGTCGTCGGGGTGGTCGGATACGGGGTGTGTCGTGGGTGGGAGGCGCTCACCCGGAAGAGGTAGATGCCGCGCCCCTGGCTGAGGCCGACGGGCTTGCAGATCCACACGTCGTCGTCCTCGTGCGCCGTCGTGCGGTTTCGCGAGCACTCGGCCACCAGCTTGTTGTACTCCAGGGGGAGGTTGTACACCGAAGGACTGCAACAAAGTTAGCGCCAACGCTCCGCTGAGACTTCCAACAGAGCTGAAATGATGAACGTGTACGAAATTGTTTGAGAATAGTCTTTTAAATGCTGTTAAAATGGCAGGCTCGTAAAACGTGATAAAAAAAGGAACGGAGAAAAGTGAAGGAAAACAAACATATTATCGTAAGTTTAAGTAGACACAACAAAGAAGAAAAGCAATATTTCATAATTAGAGAAACACGTACATAATAATTGCAGATCGATACAAAGAGGAGGGAGCTGATCTGGAGGTCGTTGGGTTCGAGTCCAGACTATGGTGGACACCACGCCCGTCGAATTCAACCACGTGTGAGGAACACTTCTGTGAAGAAGCTGCTTTGACAGTCAGCTCTCAGTGTTTTTTATCAATATGTGCTACGAGAGCTCTTCTTTCTCATTCTTGTTCCTTCCTCTCCTTACGCATATACATACACACTTACACTTACTACAACGTGCCGCGAGACCAGTCGGGAGCTTAAAGCTTGTTCCGGCTGAGGTGGAGGGAGAGATACCTGGAGGAGGAATACCGCGTAAGCCACCGAGTCGGTCGGCGCCGGATCTCGCCATCCAGCGGGAGAAATCACCGCTACCTCCCGGATATAACATGCGTTGCAATTACAGGACTAATCTAAGTAATTGACGCTGACGGAATTCTAGCTCACTCGAAAGAAAACTCGAATTCAGAACAGACATCACAAAATCAATTTCACAAGTGTGGTTCCGCAAATAGGAAAACCCTAATTCTGAAATAAACAGGAATGGTGGATAAGTCAAACAAAGGTAATTTTAAAATTAGAAACTCTGAGTGGAGGGAGAATGGTTTTTGTGAGACGAGTCATTGTGTGGATATCTACAAAATTCATTACTTCTAGGCTGTCCGGGTGACGCCGCGTCGTTGGCAGATAGGCCGACGTTTCATCTGTCATGTCGCAGGCTTCTTCAGGGTAGTGAGGAGGAGTCATGTCGTAGGCTTCTTCAGGGTAGTAGGAAGAAGCCTGCGACATGACAGGCGAAACGTCGGCCTATCTGCCAACGACGCGGCGTCACCCGGACAGCCTAGAAGTAATGGATTCGAGCCGCGGAAGCCTACGTGTACAACTACAAAATTCAACGCTCCGGCTGCTTTTCACACCGTTCTCGATTTTGTCTGTAAACTCTTTATGGGTTTGCTTGCTCAAAAATCTTGGATAATTTTGGCCAGAATGATATAATACGATCTTTAAATACAACATGGATTAACATTCATTGTTGGTTATATTAGATCACTTGAAATATAAGGACAAATATCTTCCTTAAACAGTCACACGTCTCAATCTCTCGATGGGATCTTCAAAGAATTACCAATCCATTTCAAGAATTACAAGTACATTCCTATAGGTAAGTAAACGTATCGTGCCGCTATATTTAAATTTATAAAACACCCCGCCTATCCAAATAGAATTAGTTGTGTGACGATTACGGCTCACTGTCACCCACGATCGTGTTGGTATGAGCGTTTTTATTTTCTTTCTCGAGTACGTACGTATATAGGGAGTAATATACGTAGTATATAATTTTAGTGCTTCAGAAAATATATTTAGAGATTTTAATTAAAGTACACGTTTTAGGGTCCCTGGATACAAAAAAAATATTTTGGCAAAACGCTTTTTTGTGTGTGTTCCTGGACAATATCAATGCGCAAACCATTTATTGGGATTTAAAAAAAATGAATTCTTCCCGATCGATATGGCCCGACTTAAGGCCCTGTGAGTTTGAAATTAATTACTTAAATTTTAGGGATACTTTTCATGAACATATGGAACATTCTTCAAAATGTCTCCAAATTTTTCCCTTATATTTCTTGTATGACATTTTTTAAAGTTTATTTTTCGTCGCATCAACGTCGTGGCTATTAGCGAGTTTCTGTTACAATTATAATACAGTTACAACTGCAATACAACAGTAGAAAAATATAATATTTCCAATCATCTTACAGTAGTGACAACAATTCAGCATAACAGTTACATTTCACATGCATCCATTTAACTTAAATGTCCAGGAATATATTTATAGGTATACAAAATTTGATTATTTTTTGGTATACACAGATTTTTTGTTTCCCCTTAATTTTCGAAAATCGAAAAAAAATACATTTTTTGAACTCTCGTACAACATCGTTGAAGATAAATATATTTATTCAAATGAAACCTTTTACACAATTAGTTCCTTATTTATTATCTTGTACAGTAAAAAAATACTAATGCTTGCGTAATTTTGAGTGAAATATGGGCAATTGAGAAACATGATTTTCTCAAACACGGTGTAAAACATTTTCTTGGTGTGGGTAGTGCTAATTGAATATAATAATGACAATCACATTTGGTATGTATTCTTGTGGTTGTATTCTTTTGGTTTTTCGAAAAAATCAAAATGTAATTTTTTTAGTCTCTCATCTCGTTAATATTTATATTACAAGCGTCTTATAATATATTGTATTTGTGAGTACAAGCACTTCAAATAATTTTTAATGTAATTTCTCAAAAACAAAAAAACTTGCAAATGAACTAAAAATTGTTCATTTTCAGAAAGGCTCAAAGGTCAGTTTTTAAAAAATTTCAAAATTTATCAATGTTTTGCCACCAAATTACGTTAAACTCTTCAATGATAAGAAATCAATATTTTCATTCCATTAATATAAGTCATTCAAATTTGAAATAAGTGAACAAATGCGATGGTATGTAATTAAATAGATATATTAAAACAATATAAATATTGCATAAAAGTAACAAAACGATTGTGCTAACACAAACTTGTAAATATTAGTTCTGCAATATTTTTGCAGTCAGTTAATTTTGACAAAATTATTTATCCCGGTGTGCCATGTTGATAGATTTTGAAGCAAAACTTGTTGCTGTGGAAACGAGTAGTGTAGTGTCAAAGCAACGAAAAAGCCTAGATCCAAAGCCGATAAAACATTTAATGCCGTGTGTATAAGGATAGTTTTATTGAAATTATTACGAGTAGTTTTATAAAACGAATTACATGTTACAATTGTAATATGTTCACAAACATTACTATCGATTTAGTTGATCTCGTAAGAAAGGGGTTGTAGAAGGTGTGCCCAGGTATGTGTAGGTACAGTTCTCAAGTATGTACAGGTTAATTTCTACGCAGTGCTCGGGGGCGCGAAGGTTCTCTTCAATGGGGATATCTTTACAGGAGCTATATCTGGGAGAGGCCATGCTAGGCGCAAATAAATGACAGCTGGGAAGGCGGTATAGAAAAACCGGGAAGCTACCCTAGACTCAACAGAATAGGAAACTACCTACTACGCGAAAGACTGCAATTCTGTGGCATCACTAGTTCACCCTGTGGTTGAATATGGCGTGGAAGCCAACGGAAAACATTCACGGACACCATTTAATTATCTTAATTGCCACTCATATGATTACCAATGGAAGCAATGAACCTGGTATCTATAATTCTTGGGTAATTCCTCCTTAGAGATATGGCACAAGAAGTAATCAGTTCCAAATGAACGTATGAACGCCTCTGGGTAGGCAATCTGCCACACGCAAGCGTATTCGTGGTGCCTGCACGGCAGGCGTTATGGCCTTATCCAAACAGGTGGGGGAAGGTTCTGAATGAATTCTTGCAGGTACCTTCATTACTTAAGTAGGCAAATTACTGGAAAAATAAACGATCAGTTTACTGAATAATGTTTTTGAAGTTATTACATATAAAAATTCTCTCTCTATATGCGGTAGTTATTTCGATCATAATCCAGAATATTTTTCGCAGGTATTTTATTTTCATAAAATCATGAACTAGTTCTATGAAAAAACATTAGTTAACTGTATAATTATTATTCAGTGAAGTTATTATTCTACATTATTAACATAATAATGAAAACGGCACGATGTTATTTTCATCGTTGTAAACAAAATGCATTCTAAATTGAATGCGTAGTGAAATAAAATATCGTAAAGATTTATAAATGTTTAAACTTTCTCAGGGTTGTACTGTTTTATAGCAATAATTTTGTACTTAGCCATTGTTTCTGCCTAAAATTAATAATATTTGTTTTTTATATCGACTTCATTAGAATATTGAGATGGGGAGAATATTTCCTTCACGGAAGAAACGAATACTGCAATTTATCGGAAAAGATCAATAATTAAAATGTTTTAAAATTGTCCTTTTTTGTTATGCAATATTTGACTGAAAACACGGATGGCAATGGGGCAAGAGATGTGAAATTCTATCGATACTTTCTTCGAAAAATCGTCCTTGTTCGACGAATCTACAAAGAGCGTGGGGTGACATGAAATACTTCTTTCTTCGAAGGTTCGTCAAACAAGACAATACGAGTAGATCTTTAGGCGTTTATCACACATTGACTATGATTATGTTTTGTGGAGGCAATACATAAACATGTCTAAAAAGCTTTTTTTTTAACAAGCCGTGCGCGGAGCACGGTTTCTCGTGCTTGTTTTTCGTGTGCGAAACACCTATTTTTTCTTTCTAACCTAGGGTTTAAGAAACATTTTGAAGCGGGTGCTAAACATATTTCACACTCACGGTGTTAAGAAGAGTACAAAACGTGCGCAAGGTGATTTGAACGGTCGTCTTTTGCCGAGTGAGCGTACGCAGGGGGGTGACAAACTCGACTCGTGTGTGAATCACTTACTTCGCGTACATGTTACATAATATAGTGTGCCAGGAAAGTCTCTGAGCAGTGGAATCTATGACTGCCAATATAAAGTTCACCGCTAGCACGAATTGCAGCTTGTAAAAAATGAACACGTAAATTGCGTACCCCCCACAATCACAACAGATGCTGGAAGGGTTGTCCCCTTTTTCCTGTTTCCCAGTGATCTGGTAGCTACGAAGATAAATACAATTGTTAGTAAGAGCCCGTGATTCGGCATAGTGTGGAGAAACGTTCCTGACACACGTTACTATTTTACCGGCACTAAGCCGGAACGTCTCTGGCAGGCCTTAGCCGCGTCAGGAGCTGTTGAGCCGGAAGAGACAGGCGTAAGTATAGCGAGGCCAGTGAGAGTGAGCGGGCCGGCCAGTCAACCGCGCTTCCGGGTGCAGCGGGTCCTCGCAGAAGCGGGCCGCCTCCGGATCCGCCCGTCGTGTATCGAGCGCCGCGCCGCGCGGGGGCGGGAGGCGGGGCAGCCGAAAGCAGCGCCCCCCTGCCACGAAGGCGCGTGGGCCGGTTTCTATGACGCAAGGGCCGCGCGCGGCCGCTGACGTCGGAGGTCTCCTCCCCCTCCCCCTCCCCCCCGCGCGCGCGCGTGGAACGAGATCGCATCGGGGCGGACGCAAACGGAAATACGCCTGAGGTCGGGGCGACACGCCCTGGAGGAACACTCGCGGAGACGCACGGGCGAAGACACGCGTGATGGATGCCCGACTTTTCGAGACGACGGGCGCGCCCCTCGGGGGCGTGGCCACGCCCTCGCCTTCGGACAGATCGCGGCGCGCGCTGCGGGATGTAACCATCGAGAGATTTTTTTGTATTTGTTCAATCCCTGTCCGATACAAGACGAATTTGTGATGGACAAACAGGGTTTGCAGCTATTTTTTTCGGATTATCCTGTTCAATTCTCACGTCATCATTTTCTCCATTACCAAATTTATTACTAACATCTTCCTCATCATCAATAAAAAGGCTCAATAGAGAGACCTGGAGACGGAGGTTTTGAAAAATTACGTGGAAACTACCAGCTATTGAGGTATTTTCCCGACAATTTATGACTGAGGATAAATCAAATAACTTAAGTAACAAACGTAGTTTTTTGTTACTGTGCTTTGCGCTTCCACTGATCAAGGCCTAATTAATCTTCGTATTACATTATTTGATGATTCAATAATTTTCACTCTAATAATTACTTTACTGCAGAATTTAATTGCTGCAAATGATGCCTTTAACTCTATACTGATTATCTTAAATGTCGTGCTGTAAATGTGTCGTACTGTCATGTCGTAAATGTAAAGTAATGATCAAGATTCATCACGAAATCTATTTTTCAATTTGAATACGAAACTAATTGTAAGACTAGTCCATGTGAATTGGTAATACTTTTTTTCATTTCTTCCGTTCTCCCTCTTGTCGGCTAGCTGCAACAGTAATCTTCGAAGTTCGCCGGAGATTTTTATAGATAATGAGAGATGGGCCAAGAGAAAATTGACTTACAACGGGTGAAAAAGATGGGGTGAGCAATGAAAGACCTTATGCGGTGCGATGTCTGTTGTTTCAAGGAACTGCTCCGGCATCTGATTTGATACGAGGAAACTGTGGAAATGAGTGAACAGAGTATTTGTCCTCTAGAATTCTCTTCCATAATGAAGTCAGTCATCATGTTGAGGTAATAATAAGAGTTCAGTTACATACGGAATACAGAATTGCAAAAATATAAATGTTTAGGGACCACAACAAAAACAAATACTTGGAAACTATCCAACATATTCTTTGGTTATAGATTACTGATACAAATCAGTTTACTTTAACCTGATTTCATTTTTCTATGTCCTTTGTGTTTATGTATATCTATACCACATACTTTACATGAAACATAACACTATTCACGAATCTTGCGATAAAAACTTGATATAATCAGCTGTAAGACTCACGTTATATTGCCATTAACATAACTGTTTCTAATGGGACTTTTTCACATCTATTGCGAAGAAGACTGTCTCATTGGCTTTAATTGCCTGAACTGTCTCCAGGTGTTTTAATTGAACCAAATGCACTAACTTTATATAACATATCAAATAAGCTGAGTTGATACTAATTTTCATACTATAGATTGAATACTGAGTTGATACTCATTTAATTTAAATTAATTGCTATTTCCAACTCTTCCCAGAAAAGAGTTGCATTAACTCACACAAAGTTAACAGGTGATAAACGCTCGGAATTACGAACTTTTCCTCCCGACAAATACATTCGTACCTCATAATCAAAGGTACGAAACAAAATCTTTGCACAATGTTGCAACTACGTTTCAGCTGATGATATACGCTATTTCCATATACCCCAACAAGGTAGAATAACCTACGTAGAGTGGATGAAGCGGCTCCAACTTTGAAGTAAAATGAAGTCATGTTTTTGTAGTCTAAGCAGAAGGGGAAGCTCTGGGGAAGAAAGTATTCTAGCACTACGTTTGGCTGCTCACTGACAGTTACACCCAGGTTACATCGACTCTCGTATGTTTTGACTTCAAAAAACAAGGCAGCCACTAGTTCGGTGAGCCTCCACCACGAGTGCTGCAACTCTAGGGACAGCCACTCTATGTAGTATATTCGCCCCAGAATCGCTCCTCGCTCCTCGTGAAGCGCATCGGTAGAGTGACGGGAGGTAACGGGCGGCGACGCGACGACCAATACACGGGAGGCGGTGGGCGGAGTGCGGGGTGGGATGAAGGGGGTGGGGCTTGTGATGGAACGGAGCACCGGATATGAGTGGGCGTGGCGGGCGCAGCGAGGGCGTGGCAAATGGGGAGCCACCTGACGGGGCCCTGGAAATGGAGGACTGACAACGTTAAAGGAAAGGCCAACTACAAAGCGACGGGATTCAAGTGGAATAAAACATTGTGAGCGAGGAGTACGGCTACACGTACCCAAAAAGTTCGCATATCACGAAGCTGACGAGTTAAAGAACGTTCTACATTTTGCCTTCGACTTCCCGAGATCATGATTTTAATTCTTGCGGCGAGAGAGTGTTTGCATATTCGTGATGCGAGAACTGACCGAATAGTATTAGATAATTGTATTTAAACTGCAATTGGGTATAACCTCGTGGCAGCTAATTATATAAATCGGATAATATAATATGCAATTTATATAATAAATTATTAATAATAAAAATAATGGTACAATAAAAACCATAGTAACAACTTATAAAATTAGAAATAATAATATAAAAACTGACTGATTCACATTAAATTACCTTAACAAAGACAAACTTCTATAATTTAACGCCGCACTGAATTAAGCTGAAAAGAGGTTCAATTAAGATAACAATGCACTGGCACTGCAAAGCATTTCACTACAATACGACCTTTAAATCACTTCCTTCATGATCTCTGCTCTACACTGCACGACACCTCACTTCACAATACATTACTTATGCATCGCTACATAACCTTATATTCACAATTAAGTCTCTCATTTATTTAGTAATACCCTAAATCAATTTTCTAAACTGTTGATCGCTTCGAGGAAAGGGTTCAAAGGTTTCTGCAGGCAATCTATTTCATTTCGTTATCGTTCGATTTGTGAAAGAAAATTTCCAGACATCCGTTCTCTGCGGTCTTAAATTTATTTCGTGTCTGTGATCCCCCCTACTAATGTATGTAGGAATGCTTAACCGCCGATAAATTTCTTCACAAGCTTGATTAACACTATAAGCTTCATACAAAGCAGAGTCTTGCTACTGACCGCCTGTTTTCGCGTGAATTGCACCCTGTCATTTTCTTATCTTTGAAAGTAAATTTAGCAGCCCTACGTTGAATTCTTTCCAAATTTTTAAACTGAATAATTTTGTGCGGATTACAACAAATTGTTCCATATTCCATTAGCAGGCAAACAAGTGATAAATAAGCAATGTCCTTCGCGTTTGCCGTACTTTTTTTTAAAGATTCACATTACAAATTCTGACTCTATATAAATATATAAAATTTAATTAAACACTATTGACATAAATATTTGAATTGCTTCTTAGGTCCACGATGGTGAAATTATTCCTATAACATACTTGAAAATGAATCACTTTTCTTCAAAGTAAAAAAAAATATTTCATGCATGTCTATTTGCAATTGAATTTTCAAATGCGTTCTCTTAGAGGGAACGTTCTTATACTGAAGACAAAGGAGGCGGACGAGGGCGGACGAGGGCGGACGAGGGCGGACGAGGGCGGACGAGGGCGGACGAGGGCGGAC